>CM053514.1:7015706-7185715 GCA_028627145.1 Eidolon dupreanum
GTTATTGGCCAAAGCCGGGGGAAAAAAAAAAACATATGTGCTGCACCTGCTCAGCATCAGCTGGGAACCCTGTGTCTCTTCGGTTTCGTGCGGTGGCTAAATAAGACGGGATTAATCATTTTCTCACCATCCCTAACTCGTATTTAAGAGTTCCCTCTCGAAGTTTGTTTTGTCATGCCATCAGCAAAGTCAGTCAAACATTACGGTTCCTTTCTAAATATTCCAGCAGCCAGATGGCAGGAACACTACTGTGACAAGGCAAAACCCGCCTAAAGATAACTTGGTGATGCATAATCATGCTGGATGGCACTCGGCTGAGCGGATTCACCCAGAGAGACCTCTTCAGTTGTCCCACTTAATCCAGGTTCTTCAGACCAAAACTGTATAATCCCAAGAATGAGACGAACATTCAACTCTGCAATATTAAACTGGCTGGTAAAACAAACATGTTTCTACTTCTCTAAACTCTGAATTGTAGGCAGAAATATAAAATTGCTAGAAGACCACATATCAGGACAAATTTTTCAAGATTTTTTTCTAGATATCATGTTACTGTACCCTAAAGTTTCAAATATTTCTGCACTAAATTTAATGGATATTTACTAGAAAACAAATTTATTTCCATCGAGTTAGTTTTTTTTGTTTGTTTGTTTTATGTTTTTGTTTTTGTTTTTGTTTTTGTTTTTACTTAAGCATCAGCGAACACATATTTATAAATTCTAGAATGTAGCAAAGTTGACTGTTCCTCCCTGGTGAAAATTCTATGTGTTCTCCTCTAGAGTTAATTACATTTTGGTTCCTCAGATCTTTTCTAGGTTACATTATTTATCCTTTGTATGCGTGTTTGAGTTACTGCAGAATCGTAAACTGTACTATATGGTTTCTGAACAATAAATCTAAAAAGAGCGTTGCCAGGCTAGACCAGCTGGCTCTCTCCTGTTCCGAAAACTTTCTGTTCTGAGACACACACGGCCTCCATCCCTTCTGCTGCTGGCTGACTTCAGTCTGTGACACTGTCTCACAATCAAAATGATATGAAAACAACAGAGACTCCTGAAAAGGAACAAAAAGGGAACACAGCAGGAAGCCAGCCCTCAAGTCTGTCAGCCTGATGGTTCTGCCCTACCTGATTCAGGTGACTGAAAATGATCTGTTTAAGGCTGCATGTATGGAATTTGAAGTCTGTGTACTCAGATTCTTAACCCTGTCTCCTCTTAGTAAGACATTTAACCTCTGTGACCTTTTGTTTTCTCATTGGTAAAAAGGCACAACAACATGTCCCTTAAAGAATTGAGAGTCACATGAGGTGATGCATAGAAAGGCATTTAGTAAAGCCTCCTGTGGTGCATATTTCATTTCCTGTAATTCCTCAAATTTCTTTTGCTCCCCTGTCTTTTTTTTTTTCCCTTCCCGATTTGGTTTCTGTGGTTTTTAAATGTATCTCTAAAATGCATTCGCTGGAAAACTGCACTAATCTGTGTGCCACTAAATTTTATTTACTTTTTTATTGAGGTAAAACTTACATAAGTGCACAAATTCAAAAGGAATAACCTCATAAATATCGATATGTGTACACCTGTGTAACCCCTATTTAGGTCGAGGTGGGGGGGCCTTTCCGGCACCTCACCAAGCCTCCCTCATTCCCTGCCCAAGGCCCAAAAAGCATCCCCTCTTCTAACCTCTATTGCCATAATTAGCTTTGCCTAAAGTTAAAGAAAAAATTCAGGGCAGGCTGGAGTCGCAGTGGTAACTACTAGTGCCGACCACAAGAAATGTACTTACAAGCCTTCCTCTGAAGAGATGAAAGATTCTGGAAAGGAGGAGAGGGACGTGAACTTTCTAAATCGCACAGCTCATGCCGCACTAGGCCTTCGTTTTGCCGCCAATGACCCCGCGGCTCTGAGAGGCGAAGTGACAGCCCAACTTCCTGCTACAGAGTCACTTTCCTTCCCCAGGCAGCCAGTCGCAGCACAGCCCAGGTGTCAGGGATGCTGCTGGTGCAGCCGCGCGAGGCGGGGACAGCTAGCTCTCGCGTCTCTCACGCCAGAACTTCTTTCTCGAGAGCAGGGCACACCGGGTGCCCATGCCGCCCCCGCTCCCGCCGCAGGCACACCCACGCGGCTGGCACGCCACGTTCAGAAGCCGCTGTTCCTGTGATCCAGTGCCTGCCCGCCCACCCGGCCAGGTCCCTGCACCCACCGAGGTGCACAGTGTCCCCTCCCCGAAGCCTGCCACCCACGCGCCTCTGGGATGTACGGGGAGGAGGGGAGGGGGGTTAGGCTCTGCTGCCTCCTCCTCGACTCATCCAAAGGACTTTAAAGCCCATTTGTGGCCAGATCGAAACCTCTGGAGCACAGACGACTGACCTCAGAGTCTTGGATGG
Source organism: Eidolon dupreanum (assembly GCA_028627145.1). Lineage (NCBI taxonomy): Eukaryota > Metazoa > Chordata > Mammalia > Chiroptera > Pteropodidae > Eidolon > Eidolon dupreanum. The sequence continues at coordinate 7,018,090 of CM053514.1, forward strand.
GGCGCTGGGAGCCGAGTCCCCGAGACCTGCGCTCTGGTCCCATCCCAGTTACCATAAGCTGTGTGACCTTGGGCAAGTCACTTCACATCTCGGAGACTGGCTTCCTCTTTGGGGACTGCTTCTGTATCCCGAAAGCCACCTCTAGCTCTGCAATTTCCTAGCTCTTCTTTACTCCGCCCCAGCTCTTCCCGCGACAGCCCCCCGCCTCAGCGTGACCCTAGCCTTTTGTTCTGGGGGTGAAGCGAGGAAGGAAAGGAGGGCTTCGCGAAGGACCAGGCCGGGCGGCCTTGGCGCCAGGGGCCGCTCCCTGGAGAGTCGGGTCCGGGGAAGTCACCAGGCAACCCCCCGGTGTCCTCGTTCCCTCCGCGATCCCGCTCCCTCCGGCGGGGCAGGCGCGGCGCCGTGGGCAGCCCTGAGCCCCGACGACGGCGCCGGGTGGGGGTCCCCCGGACGCGGGCACGCGCGCGGCAGCCGTGTCCCCGCCGGGGGTCGCTCCGCCCCGGGACCGGCCTTGAGCGGCCGCCGACACAGCCCGTCCCCGCCACCCTCAGTCACGGACACGGACACGCGCTCGGGGCCGCCGCTACCTGCCGCTGGCCGTGCTGCGCGGGCCGGACAGGACTCGAGCTCCGGCCGCCGTCCCCTCCGTCCCGGCCACCTGCAGGCTCCCGGCTCCGTCCCGCAGCACCTGAGCTCCAGGAGGCGCGGCCGCGGCTGCTCCGTGCTCCGTGCTCCGTGCTGCGCTCCGTGCGCCCGGCGCGCTCCCCCGCCGCCAGGCTGCCGGGACGCGGAGGCGGGGCCGTCGCCCCCACCTGCTCCGCCGGCTCCTGCCCGGGAGCCGCGGCCCCGGCGGGCGGGGTCTCTCCCGAGCCCGGGAGGCGGGGCGCGCCTCTCAGGGACAGAGTCCCAAGTCTGAGCTGCCGAGAGAGTGGGGCCTAGGAGAAGCCGTGGTGCGGGCGACACATGGCGCAGCATCGCTGCTCCGCGGACACTCCGCTCCATCAATTTATTCTAAAGTATGTTGAACCCTTCCTATGCTGCAGACAGCGTCAAAACGCAGAACAAGAGAGCATCTTGCCCTCGCAGAGTCCACAGTCTAGAAAGGGAGACCGACCGATGGGCAGCTATAATCCAGAACCAAGAGGGGGTCGTCAGAGGAGTGGCACCTGATCCGGACTTCGAAGAGGTCAGGGATGGCTTCTGGAGAAGATGATGGCAAGGAGTGGCCTGGGGAGGTTGATTGTCCCAGGTGGAGCAGATGGGGAGAAGCAGCAAATGCGAAAACGGAAATAAGTCTGAGGAGCTAGAAAAATTTGTCATGGCCAGCAAATCCCTGTCACACTTCACGTTCAGGCCCCTTGGAGGAGGCAGAAAGTGTGTGTCCGAGGCTAGATGTATTCCGCTGGGCGCAGCGATGGTTTAGTGAGGATTCCGTATCTCCCGTGTCCTGGGCATTCCCGCCAGCAGAGAAAGAGCTAAGAGAATACTCATGGACGTTCACTCAGCCCTGCAGTGTTCCAGCGTCTTCTATGAGCCCGGCACTCTGCAGGGTCTTAGGGAGTGCTGGGGAGGTAAGCAGTGTCCCTAACGCTGAAGGAGTCACTGGTCTGCAGTGGAGGTTTGTGTCAGGTGAGGGAGACATGGGGACCAGCAGGGAGAATCTCACTCATGGGTTGCAACCTGTTTCCACTTTCAGATTCTGTAGCGGCTGCTGTCAAAGTATGTCCCCAAGCAGCCCTTAGCTGGTTTCTTAATTACTCACATTTAGAGCCTGACAGTGTGTAGGCTTGTATTTACAGCAAGGATAAATAATGCACTCCTGATGTCTTTCACTCCTGTGTTGTCAAGAACATGGGTGAGGAGGGGTTTATGTGCAGCCAGCAGAAGCCAAGGAGGCACACACTTCCCACCTGTTTGTTCTGGGCCCCTCCTGCCTTCTTTGGGCATGAAATGGAACATGGGCATGAAATCTGACACACTGTGCTCAACCTCAAATTCACAAATCATTTGCCCAAGTGATCACTGCTTATAAAGCAAACAAACAAAAAGCCGGAAGCATTACCAGATACTCTTCATCTTTGGATCCCTGATGCTCATTCTCATTAAACACGTAACTACTAGTATTCTAATAGAAAAAGGAAGAAAAATAAATAAATTATCAGAGAAGACCTTTCCATGAGCCTAGAGATTCCCCGTCAGGTCTTCTGCTGAGTGGCCTGAGCAGGAGCTAGGTGAATGGAAAGGCTGTTATCTTAAGGGATGGATATGTGCCGACTTGGATCAAATAATCTGTGGAAGAACGCTACTGGTTGGGAAGATTGGGGAAATGATGAGTGAGGAAACTATTTGTAAAGTGGAGACACTTGGAGCTGAAAGCTTCAGGTGCCCAATGTCTCATATCCCTGTGAGGTAACTCTGCCATTAGTATCTTGTTTCTATGGACATTAGAGAAAGATTGGCCTCCCCTACCCCTCCCCACCTAACTCCACCAAGATGATATAATTGCAGGACAGCACCAACCATTCCACATTGATGATCCTTGTTTAGTGGCAGACACTGTGAGTCACCTTCCCAAGAGCCAAATCATTCTCCCTTTCTCTCCTATTAACAGAACCAAGTATCATGATGGGGCCAAGACTACCATTATAATAGCATTCCCAATTTTCCAGCTTTTCTTGAAGGTAAGGAACTCATTGATCCAGTTCTGGCCAATGAGTAGGAAGAGGGAGTTGGCTGGGAGTGCTTCTGAGAAATCTTTTGCTGGCTCCGTCCTTCCATTTCCCACGCTCTTGATGCCTTGAATGCAAACAAGATGCTTAGTGATGCTACAACCAGATCACAACCAAGAGACAACGAACATGAGGCCACTAAACTAATACAATCAGAATGACAGTGGAAAATAGAATCAGCGTGATAGTACTGGGCATTCGAACCAAAGCCAGTAGCAGCCCACCTCTGAACTTTTTGTCATGTAAGAATAACAGCCCCCATTTGTTTGAGGCACCGAGACTGGGTTTTCTATTCCTTGTGGCCAAATGTTTCCTGACAGATATAGTGACCTGGGAAAAAGCAAACATCTTTTCCCACTGCTCACCCCAATGTCTGCAATAGCTCACTTTTCACACTCTACTTATGAACATATATTTATATCTGCTGTGACTTACTGAGCTCGTCAAGAAAAAGGCACTACAGAAATCTTAAATGTTTTATCCATGTATTCACATCAACACCTCAAGTATTTACAGAGCAACTATTAGATGGTGGTAATGTACTGGTTCTGAGGTGCAAAACTAAATTCACAGCCCTGGCCCCAGGGAGCTAACAGCTCAGTAGAGGGCATAGCTTATAAGTAGAGTATTGTAGTTCCATGTGATAGAGGAGTTTGTCCTGGAGAGACAGGTAATACGGGAAAAGCAATGATGAACTCCACCTGGTGAGGGGAAAGAAGGAGACAGTAATACCTGAGCTGGGCTTCCATGGATGAATCGGAGCTTTCCTGTTCAGAAACTGGGGAAGGGAGGACATTCAGGGAAGAGGAAGTCCGAAAGAGCTTGGTGGTCCAGGAGCCGCAGACTCCACATGTCTGAAACAGCACTCACGGTCTTCCTCCTGTTCTCTGTGTTGTCCATCTTCCCATCCATCAAGTCAGACCACCCAGAAACTTCCTTGGCTCCGTTTTCCTCGTCGCTCTTCCCCATGGGGGATTTCGACTCTTGGATCTGTCTGGTTTTGCCTGTCTGCACCATGGCCACCCAGGACCAGAGCCTGTCACCTGTCTCCGGCACTTCTACAGTAGCCTCTTAGCTGGTGGCTCTGCAACTTAGCTGCTGGTGCTTCTGTCTCCCAAACCTTCCTCCACGATGTAGTCAGAGACATCAGCCTGAAACCCAAACTGATCGTATTGACTCCCATGAGCAGCAGTTAGTGACTTCCCTGTGCTCGATGATGATGACCTAGACCCGGAGCTTCGTCTGAAGGCCGTCGCAGTGTCAGCACGACTCGCTCAGCCTCTCCCTCGATCTCTTCGCTCTAGCTGTGTTGGCCTGCTTTCGGATCCTCAAATAGGTAGCAATCTTTCTTCTCACCAGCCCTGAGCACACGTTTTCCCATCTTTGCAAAGAACATCCTCCGAGTGAACTCCTCTTCACTTTTCAAATCTCAACTAAGCTCAGTCATCATTTACCGAGATCTTGACTAGCTCAGTTTCTCCTCTCGTAAACTCTCAATCCCAACATTGCTGCATTGATTTGCAGCTGTAATGATGCCATTATCTGATTGATGACTTGATTAACATCTGTCACCCAGACTAGACCGTGGTACCCACTTCTGTGACCTCAGCAGCTACTTCTGTCACCATGGTATCCTCTTACGGCACAGAGACGAGCACGCAGTAGGCACTCAATACATATCTATTAAGTTTTGGAAGAAATGAATAAATGAGGGTTGGAGTCTTGAGCTATATATTTGAGAGTCTTTTTTAAAAAAAACTTTATTATCAACTTCATCGAGATATAATTAACATACGCTTAAATGCACTTATTTGAATTGCACAGTTTAGTGAATGCCAACTAAGGTGTACTCTGATGTAACCACTATCTTTAGCAACATATAGACTATTTCAACCACCTGAAAAAGTTCCCTTGTGCTCCTTTGCAGCCAGGCCTGACCCTCAGCCCCAGGCAACCACAGACCTGTGACTATTGATTAGTTTTGTCTTTTCTGGAGCTTTGTATACTAGCACATACATGATACACTCTTTTGTGTCTGACTTTTTTTGCTCAATATAATGCATTGAGTTTTACATACATGTTATATGTAGTTTGTTTATTTTTACTGCTGGTTAGTATTTCATTGTACGGACATGCCAGTATTCTGTTCATCCATTCACCTGTTGGTAAAATCTGAGTTGTTTCCAGTTTTTGGATGTTATGAATAAAGCTGCTTTGAATATTGGTATATAAGTCTTTTTAAAGATAAAACATCTTTATTTCTTTTGGGTAAATCCTTAGGATTGTAGTTTTAGGAGTCATTAACATTCACAGATGAAACCTTGGAGCCACAAGGAGGTACTACTTCTTAGCCACTAGGAAGAGCATTAATTAAAAAAAAAAAAGGAAAAGAGGTATTGGTGAGGATGCGGAAAAGTTGAACCCCTCGTACCTTGAAGGTGAAAATGTAAAATGGCACAGCTGCTGTGAAGAACAGTGTGGCATTTTCTCAAGAAGCTAAACATAGAATCACCATGTGACCAAGAAATTCCAATCCCAGGCATATACTGAAAAGAATTGAACAAGGAGTTCAAACACAATGTTCAAACAAATGTTCATAGCAGCACTATTCAAAATAGCCAAAGGTGGAAACAACCCAAATGTTTATCAACAGACAAATGGGTAACAAAATGTGATCTAGATGTATAATGGAGTATTATTCAACAATAAAAAGGGATGTAGAACTGTTACACTCTACCACATGGGTGACCCTTGAAAATATAATGCTAAGGGAAAGAAGCCATTTATATGAAATGTCCAGAATAAGCAAACCCATCGAGACGGAAAGCAGGTTAGTGGTCTCGGGGTCTGGGGAGACGAGGGCATGGGGGACAGCTGCTTAATGGCATAGGGTTTCCATTTGGTGCTGGTTGTACGACATTGTGAATGTACTTAATGTCACTGAATTATACACATTAACATGGTTAAAAGAGTAGATTTTATGCTACGCGTGTTTTATCACCAAATAATAACAGAAAGATACAACCTTAGAGGGGTGTGAGAGTCTAGTGCCGTGGTTCTCACCCTCTGTAAAGGCTGCCCCCCATCCCATACCCCAGAAGCCTGCAGTAGGCTGCCTGTCAGGTAGAATTCCGACATGAGATGAGCCTTCCATGCAAGGGAGGAGGTCCAGCTTGCTGAGGGCAGGAGTAAAGAGGCTTGGTAGTCAGCACTTCTCATGAGGCTGGGGCTGATTCCTGTAGGTTCTTGGGATGGTTGAGAAGCGAAATGACTTCATAGGCCCAGTACATAGAACAGAGAGGGCAGTTTTACTCAAACAGCAATCCTGTGCCAGGTGGGTCGTTCACTACCTGTGGATACAGTTTAATCTCATCACACCACCTCCAAAAATTCTCCATTTCTAAAACGTGCTGCCAATACAAAAAGGTTGAGATCTGCCTTCTTCACTTGCAGAATGAGAATTTGGGAAGATCAAGGCCTACGGAGAACACAGGACTTTACTGAATAGGTAGAGAAAGAGGAACCAAACCGTGAAGGAGGAGGGAGAGAAGGAGAGAGAGGGAAAGAGAGAGGAAAGAGCATGGAGAGAGGGATGCAGAAACAAGGAGAGAGAAGATGTAGCCAACAATGTCATTCTGCATGGAGGTCACATTCAAGGGCCCCAAAATGTGACAATGGGAGGTCATCGGTTACCCTGGTAATCATAAGCATTTATTGTGCACTGCAGTGAGCCAAGCAAAAGCTTGATCCAAGTGCGTTGAAATATGGAAAGATGCTGAGAGAGTATAGACCGCACTTTGAGTGTGTACTATTTTTAAAAAACCTTGACCAAGAAGAGAAGGAAAGAGGATCATATCTAGAAGAGGAGAAAGAGTCATGGGCAGGTAGAGACCCTGTCACGTTGAAGGTTAAGAGAAAAGAACCAGTAGAGAAAAAGGTTTCAAGGTTTTAGAAGTGAGGGAGTTGGAAATGGAGCAAGGAATTATTTTTAGACCCGTTCTTTGAGATACAGACAAGGGATTTGCTGAACAATATTTCACAAAGTTTTAAACCATTGATCCATCTGCGTAAATAACATAAAGTATTAAAAAACCTTGATCTTGGAGACAAAAGATGTGGATTCAAGCTGTCATCAACTAGCTGTGTGATGTTCACTCTTTCGGTAGCTTGTTAGAACATTAAAATCTTAATCTTTCATCTACAAAACAAGTGCAATAATTTCTGCTTTGGCTCAGAGTCATTATCTGAATACCAAGCGGTGAATTCTATGAAATTCATAAAATTGAAAGCACTCAATTTTACTAAGAAGGGCCACAAAAATCTAGAAAAATTTACTCTTTTTAATGTACCATATTTTAAATTAATCTGCACTCACTGAAAACACCAAGTAAAATAATTATTATTAAAATGAAAAGTATTTCTGATAACTTCTCAACTTACAAACTATGTCATGCTATTTCAGAGTTTTCCTCTTTATACACAAAATGATCACCTCCTTTAGTTTAGCATCATGGGTGAAAGGGACGGTCAGTGTGGTGAAGAAAGAAGGGGGTGATGGACCTTTTGAGTCCCTTCCTCACTTCTCTCCAGGTCTGTCACACTTCTAAGATTAGTTTTCTTCACCTGGATTTTCTTGGCTTTTCTGTAACCAATATGGTTCATTATCCACAAAGAAAATTCTGCCTTCAGGTTGTTGAAATTATCATTCAGGTTACAGTGATTACAATTTACCAAGGACTTTCCCCAGTGCTATCATAATGATCATCCTAACAAGCGGAGGGTCACCATATGTGATAAGAGGATGGGATGGAAGCTCGGAAAGTAACAGGCTCACGAAAGTCAAATCTCTAGGCTGGCAGGGAGTAGAATTGTGAATAGACGCGAATGCCGTTGCAGGACTCCCGCCTCGCTGCTCAGCGCAGTGCCTGGTGCAGAGCACACTCACTGAATGCACGGCTAGAGGAATGATCACTACCACCTCAGCTTAGTCATGCCCCGTGCAGCCTCCATCCCGGTAAGAGCTATCGTGCCAGGCTGGAAGCCTTCTTAGGTGGAATGTTCATCCTCCTTTCGGATTACTTGTTTTTGTTAATGGCAATAACACTCACCAATTCTCTTAAGCCTAAAACCTGCGTCATCCTAACCTTCGTCCTGACTTGCACCATCACCGTCTGATCCATCGCGACACCCTACCCCTTCTGCCTTTCAGACATCTTCTTTTCCTGGTAGTTCCCTACTGCCACGCTGCTGTAGTTTAGGCCCGATCTACTGCCAACATCTCCAAACTGGTGTGGCTGGCTCCAGCTTCCTACCCACTCCTCCCAACTGTTCTCCACTCGGCATTTGTGGTGATCTTCCTAAGGTGAAAATTTAATCATTAAACTCGCATGCTTAAAATCTTTCAGTTGGTTTTGTTTGATCTCAGGATAAAGCCTAACTTACTACGTCTATAAAACTCTCCAAGATTTGCCTCTCTCACATCATCTTCCATCCCTCATCCTCCTCTCCACATTGCACTGTGCTCCAGCTACCCCAAAGGACGTGGACCCCCTTGGATTGACCATATGATCTTCTGACTCTGCCTTTGCCCAAGCCATCTTTTTATCTTAGAATACCTTTTCCCTCATTGTTACCTCCTCATTTTTTTATTACCAATGCTTGTTTACTCTAGGAAAACTTTCTGAACCCTCAAGGAGACCAGTGGCCCGTCTTCTGAATACTTAACACCCTCTTTCTCTACTTGCACTGCAGCACGTAGAACATGGTGTCATAGGTATTGTTTTATTCACCTATACAGGAGTCCCCCCTTATCCATGATTTCACTTTCCGTAGTTTCAGTTACCCGAGGTCAACAGCGGTCCCATAATATTAAATGGGAAATCCAGAAATAAACAATTCTTAAGTTTTAAATTGCACAGCATTCTGAGTACCTCACTTCATCGCATCATGTAGGCATTTGTCATCTCGCATCATTGCAAGAAGAAGAAGGGTGAGTACAATACAGTAAGACATTTTGAGAGAGAGAGAGAGAGAGAGAGAGAAAGACCACATTCACATAACTTTTATTATAGTGTATTATAATTATTTTATTTTATTATAGTTATTATGTTGATCTCTTACTGTGTCTAACTGATAAATTAATTTTTATCGTAGGTACGTGTGTATATAGCATTTCGTACTATCTGCAATTTCAGGCATCCACCGGGGGTTTTGCAACATATGTCCTGCAGATAAGGGAGGACTGCTGTATCCTTAAAGGTAGAAATGGTGTCATTGTCCCAGTACTACCAGCACCATGAATAGTAATCAGTACTCAACAAGTGTTTCACTGATTAATTACTTAACAAAAAAGTATTTAGCTCTCTTTTTCTCATCTGTCCAGGGAAAATTCTGCACTAGAAAGACAACAGCTTCAAGGTAATAAGGCAGCAAAAATGGATGCTTTATTTCTCTCTTGGTGAGAAAGAACTCTGGCTAAGCTTGAAATCATGGTGCTGTTTAGAACAGAATGATAGAATAAGAAAGACGATTTTGAGCAATTCCTAAGACAGATCTCAACTTGGTAGCTATGTTATTTTGGTTAAAGCGGAGCAAATTTCTGAACAACAGCTACACATACTTCAAATGTTAATACAAAAAAGTAGCCTAATGTTAAATAGATATACTTTATCATTTTTTTTTGTTTGTTATTTTGTACTGGCTGTGTTTGTACTGGCCTGAACAGGGACACCCTGTTTGCAAGGATGATCAAGAACTGACTGTTCTTGAAAGTCCCAGAGTTCTACACATTGAGATGATAACAAGGGGTTGTATGGACATGGCGTTAAATTGCCACTTAACAAAGGAGACTGATGGCTCCACTGTGTGGAAGGCCAGTCAACCAGGTGACATAGCTAGGCTTTGGTTAGTCAATTCTCAAGAAAAAGTAACCTTAGTCTTTCTCTTCTTACATCCATAAGGCAACATGTTCAAATATCAGATTAGCTTTGTTTCCCTGTCATTAAAAAGAGTGGTATTTCTACTTTTTTCCCAATGCTGGTATTTCTTGATCAGAGACAACGTAAGTTGGCAGAAAGATTTGCGTCCTATAGAAAAAAAAAAGACTAGCATGCTTGTCTAATGGCATTGCCTACCGGTTTTCTACAGATTAGTAAGAATAAAGACTGCATCCTGAAACCACTTGAAAAGAGATGATCATAAATCAAAGTACATTTAAATCAGCTTAAAGTATTCATCCTTCTTCTTGGCTATTCAAGCAAATAGTCAGAAGGCACTTAGTGAAGATGGGGGAAGGAAGGATGCTAAGTCTGCTGAAGAATGAAACTCCAGCAGGGCAGCCAGATGATGATACTAAAGGCCATATGATCCAGCCAAGAGAAAAATGTATAGGAATTTCAGAGTGTAACTCCCAGTATATCTCTACACATCCAAAATTCTCATTAGCACGTAGAAGATGTGAACAGGTAGAAAATATGCCAGAAGTTCCTTAATTGTTTGTTGTCTTGGAGAAGAGAAGAACTGGGGGTGGGAGTAGGGACTAGGAGATGAAACAAAAATATAATAATAATAATAATAATAATAATAATAATAATAGCAGCAGCTAACATTGACTAAACATTTCCTACCTATGTACCAGAACCATTCTAAGCACTTTTTGTGTCAGTTTCCTTCATTCTCACAATAACAATGAAATCCACGCTCTGGCCCCTACTCTTAGCCACCAGCCTGTCTCTGAATCAGAGCTCAGTAGCATCTCCCCGGTGCGGGCAAATAAGATCTTGAGTGGCAAGTTCATTAACAAATCCCATTTCCTCCCTCTTCTTCTCTCCAAGGCAGGCAGGGGTTATGCCTTGCTTTGAAGAGGAAAAAGAGTTCTATTCAAGGTTTCTTTTACTTTGTTTTAAATAATAAAGTAATACATGTTCTTGCCTCCTTGTAGAGAGAGTTTGGAAAACACAGAAAATTACGAAAAAAAGAGAATTGGTAAATAACCTATAACTATCCCACAACACAAAGTACAGATAATATTTTAATACATTTCTCTGAAACACACATACACATGTATACACTCACATGTTCATCCATATATGTAACATACATATACACACATTCTCTTCTTTTCACTTAACATTGTATCATGAGCGAATTCCTTTGTTGTTACATAGTCCAGTGGTAAGAACAGAGAGACCTAGGTATCTGAAGCTTTGCTGCAGTTCACTCCTCACTTAATGGCCAACCTGGGAGTGACATTACTCTTCAAGGCAACTGGGTTTCAAAATCCAGTGTTTATTTGGGGTGAGGCTGAGGGCTGGATGCCACTAATGAATGGAAAGTTTGCATCTGTAAAATAAAAGGACCTTTCACTATGGGTCAAATCACGATTGAGCAAAGACAAGAGAGCATGGAGCTTGGGGGTGGCAGAATCGAACCCTCACTGTTTGTTCTCCTATTTGGGATCAGCCTGGGACACTGACCCAGCCAGCGGAATCAAGGAGAAAGACATGATGTGGCTCTTATTTTGCTCTCCGCTGTCACACATACTTTCAAGGCCTATTAACTGTTTTCCAGTTGTGATCTACAAAGGAGCAAAGCTTCCTGGGCTCTTCGATCCACTCTTTCAGAGAGAGAAAGAAGAAAGAGAAAGGCTGGGTACTTTGGCACGTGTAAAATAACATGGTACACACATTCCCTTGTCTATATCAGCCCAGGAAAATGCTTCGAGTAACTGAATTTCTTAGTGACAAACTGGCACAGTGAGTTTTCAAATAATACTTATCTTTGGTAGATGTTATGTTAGCTGTTATGTTCTCTGATGCAGTTTGACAGATTCCTTCCCACCACGATTTATCTCATTAATGCATTTTGGCCTTTTCTTTCCCCCATCGGCAGTTAAACTGAGTTCCTAAGTACCCAGGAATTTAAGAGCCTGGTACTTCTAAACCATGCCAGAGGATCTTTTGTTCTAAAGCCTTCATATTGAATCAGTGAAACACAGACATAAATTCTGTGTGCGTGTGGGTGTCATGCTGACCTTCTTGAGATAAATCGTCATTTCTCATAGGTGCTCAGACGGAGATAGATAGACTTTGAATATAGAAACTTCGATTTCTAGAATTCATAGAATTGGTTGAATAAATGTAATGAATCCCAAATAAAGCTAAAATTAATCCAGATTAATCATTAGTTTTCTCACTTAATATTTTATTTCTCAATAATTTCTGTGAAAGACACCACTGAAGTAGTTTGAATAATTTAGAAAGGAACAACAACATGGTGGTTTGTTTTTGTATTTGAAAAATGTACGTTTTAAAAATCAAAGTGATACTACACATAAGTTGGAAATCAGTGTTAAAAGGCTTATATGAAAAATAGAATTTTTTTACTCAAACTCCCACTTCCTTCTTCTACAGAAACACCCACTCTCAACTCTTTTATTTTATTTTTTTTAAATTTATGCCCATATATTAAATAATGTGCATAAAGAGCTTTTGCTCAATTAATCTGTTTTAGACATTATCATCTCACTTCTGTCATGGTAGATAAGGATTTTAGCTTTTGTAATTGCTTCGTTTTAAGATTTATTTTCTTTTTATCTATTACTAAATTTTCTTACACCCTCTCATAGTTTCTCAGTACGCGTTTGAGATACTCCATCCAGTCCGTGCTCTTACTCCAAACTGGGCTGGTTGCTCCTCGGGCCTGCTCAGCAGCTGCCATCCTAGGCATTTTCTCACCCTCTCAAACTGGATCTTCTGTCTCTTGGAATGGACATTTTCTTCTTTCTTACCTCTTTCCTGAGCACATTCTTCAGTAGCTGAAAGTTTATGCCCTGGATTGTTGTTTTTGCCAGGTATGAAACTCTAGGATAAAAATTATGTTTCTCAGTTTTGATGGCATTGCTCCATTGTCTTCCAGCTTCCAAAGGTGCCATTGACAAGTCTGTTGCTATTCCTAGCCCTGACTTTTTCAGAACTTACTTTAGATTTTGCCTTTTTGGCCAGTAATCTGAAATCTTATAAGGATGGGCCTTGGTGGGATCCTTTCTCACTTATTATGCTTGGTAATTAGGCTTCTATCTTAGTAACACACTATGATTGCATTTGGGGGGTGTAGATTTGCAAATAAAAATTCAAAAACCATAGAAACTTAGCTGCTTTGGGAAGTTGAAATCAATTAGTTCAGAAGTCTTCTCTCTTCCTCACTTACTACCCCTTCAGCATAGTTTTACTTAGTTGAGCTGACTGTGTGTGGCAAGTGAAAATTTGTAAAGGTGCTTAACTGTTCCTGGGGTTGAGTTCACGGGCAGGAGAAGGGGGAATATGGCATATAACCCAGTAACTAGTCAGGATTACTCTTCATCTCTTTTCTTAAAGAAATAGGGTGGGAGATGAGAAAAGATTGACAGAGCAAGGTCTTCCAGTTTGTCCACTGGATTGGATTCTGATGATTCCAACAGAAATGAATCAGACACAATGAAATTGTCCACAAATTGCACCAAGTTTAAAACTCAGTAAACATTAAAGCCCTTGGATTATGTCAGGTTTAAAATAACTCAAAAGACAAGATAGAGGGGGATGAAAAAAAGCAAAACAAAGCACTGTTCAGGCTCAGAACATCAGCTCATTGCATTCTGTTGGAGGAGCCAGATTTTTTCTTTTTGCAATGATCTGGGAGAAAAACAGAGAAAGAGGCAGGGGATGAAAAATCTGGATTGTGTCCCTGTATGGGTTTGAAAAAGAAAATGTTCCTTAGAAACGGAGTTTCAAGTGCTGCCCAATCTGGGGGTGTCTGTGATCCCTCAAATTGGAACATCTGGGTACAAGCTGTGCCCTGGTGTTTTTCTACGAACCCATAAGATCACAAGAACTTGCTTATACCATCTTGTGTGAAGAAACAAGAAGACAAAAGAGTCTGACCTTTCTCTTTCTTCCTAGGTGTCCTATTCTCCTCCCTCTGAGGACCTTGGCCAAGGCTCCCACCTCTGACATCCATCTTTATTTTGCTAATATTATTGCTTGACTGCACCCAGAAGATGGAATCACTGTTCATTTTCAGGGTGAGTAATGACGGGGTTCACCATTTTCCACCACGCAGGTTTCCAAGAGCTTTTAAAGAAATCATTAAGGTTAAATAATCAGAGGCAGGGACCTTAATGCACTCTCGTTGGCAGCTGCTCTTCCTCCAGCCCAGAAATGGAACAGTTCTCTCTCCCCTTCTCGACACGTGCATTTGAGAATATCTTCTATATGGTCAAGTAATGTCAAATTTTTTTAAAAGCCCTGAGAGAGGAGATGGTAAAGAATCAATTTTTTGCACTAAAATTGAGAGCTTTTCAGATTTAATGAACTTAGACAGAAGGTGAAAATCTCATTAGTCCATGAAAAATCTCTTCCCCTTCTCCTTAAGAGGGGATTGGGGTTGCCCAGGGAATAAGCCCCAAAGAGGCTTAGCAGCTTGGAGGTCTCACCCCCGCAAAGCAGGCTCCACTCTCCTGGTTTGCACCATGGCTTCAGAGAGGGTTTTGAAAGCTCTGCCCCAGGCCTTCTTGCCCGGTGGGCTCAGGATAAAGAACATGGGCATTGATATCCCAAGCCCTGAGCTGAGATCCTGGCTGCCACCCCCTCTCTGTGAGACCCTGGGCAAGTAGCCTGACCTTCCTTATCTGGATTTATGGGCTTGACAGCAGAAATAACACCTATTTTGTAAGACTGAGTGTGTAGCATGATGACATTTATGGAGACCCTTGTGTAAACCAGGGGCTTAATCAATGACCACGGTTATATGTCATGATATTATTTAACTGCCCACTCAGCAGCTCTGTTCAGATGATTCGTAAGTGTCTCAAATGTGACATGTCCAAAATGGAGCTCTTGGTTCCTAAGTGCCGCCCCCTTCCATGGTACCCTCCCCCAAGCGATCCACCTTAGCCTTCTCTATCCCAGCCAAAGGTGTCACCATCCACAAGAGGCTTGGGAATTATCTTTGCCTTCTCATTCCTTAAACCCCTACAATGAATCCAAATCAAGCCCCGTTCTGCCTTCAAAATTTACCTCAAATCCCACCACTTTTCCTAACTCTGCTGCTACCACCCGGGGCTCAGCCATGACCTGTATTACTTCAACACCCCCTTGCCCCAGTCTCCTTGCTTCCACTCTTGGCCTCTCTACAGTCCATTCTCCATGGTGCTGCAAAGTGTTTCCAGACTCTTGATGCCTTCCAAACTCTTTTCTACAATCTGGCTTTCTTGCCTCTCCAACCCGATCTAACTGCTGGCTCTTTATGCCCAAGTCATGGACACACATCAGGTTTATGCTCATCTTAGGGCCTTTGCACATGCTGGTCCCACGTGCTGTCTGGAACATTCTCTCCCCACCCCATCCCGATATTTACACGGTGGGCTTGCTCCATTATTAAGGACCCTGCTCATATATCTATCACCTTCTCAAAGAAGCCTTTCTGACTTTCCCACCTGGAGTCAATGGGTCATTCTCCAGGTACTCTCTGTCTGTAAACCTTTTAAATTTTTTCACAGCACTTAGCACTATCTGAAATAATAAAAAAGGATATTGCTAAAATAAATGTGCCTGTGCTTTCTTCATGTATCGCTCTGTTGAGTAAGCTTTGAGAAAACAGACCTTCCCTGTCTTAATCACAGCTTTATACTCAGCACCTAAAATAGTGCCTGAATATATTTGTTGAATGAATGAATGAATGAATGAATGAATGCATTATTAATGATACAGTGTTTTGACTCCACCTCTTGTCTCCTCCTTCCACAGCCCCAGGCACATGTGCCTGGTTCATTGGTTCTTATTCCTTGCTCCTTCTCTTTTTCCTTCAGTGTTCACCAATGCTCACCGAACGACTGACTGGCAAAACACTAAGAGTGGGGGAATTCCTGCAATAAGATGTGCTTCTTCTAATTAGAGTTTTTGTTGTCTCATCAGTTTGTAGCTTTAATGGTGAAAATTTAAGACTATACCAGGGTGTGGGGAATATTTCCGGGCCGTGCCCTCCCGAATGTCACCTTTTACCCACATGCAGTGGGTGGGAAAGGAGACTAGCTCCCTTCATGTTTAATTAACTGAACTCCTCCATTCTCCCATCAGGATTCCTTAGAATAATTGAAAGTGACACATGATTGTGTCATTTTTCCTCAGGTGGAATGCCTTTGGCTTTGCCCACGTTTATTGACATACATTTCTCTACCTGACCTTTGAATATAAAACAAAGAAGGAAGTTAGATAGTCAACCTTTTCTAGATAAGCACTTTGTGGAACACAGTTTTAAGGATATTAACAAAAAAGACAAAGACAAACACAAATAAACAATCAACCAAATGCCCCCTACTTCAAGCTACGTAAAGGCTCATATTTCAGCCAAAACAGGGCAAGCTCTGCCCAACAGTTGGTGGCCAGCCTAGTCTGGTGGAGTGACAAGAGCTTGGACACTGGAGTCAGACAGGCCTGGATTTCATGCTGGATCTGTCTGTTCCTCGATCTCTTTGAACTCAATGTGTTCGTCTGAAGACAGACATGCTAAGAGCTACTTCATAGGGTTATCTGAGGAGCTAACAAGCTAACGCGTTTAAAACAGCCCAATCCCTGATGTACGGAAGCTGCTCAATACATATCAATTCCTCGTCATCTCACCATGATAAAAGCGTGTATCTGCTAGTAGTATTTTTGGCTGCAAACAACAACAGACCAACCAGAGAGGCTTAAATTGTTAAAGGTTGATTTTGCTCACATAACAAGGAGTCAGAGGAGGGCGGTTGGTTACCTAATGTTGATTCAAGGCTGACGTCTCTGCATGTCTCCTGGCTGTTTCCTCTAAGTCACAAGGTGGCTATTGTAGTTCTAGTGTCACATTTGTGTTCCAGGCAAGAAGAAGGGGGAAAGCGGAAAGTAAAAGCAAGGGAGCAAAGAAAGGACCAGGACAAGCAGATGGGTTGCATTTAATCGGTAAAGCATCCACTTTTCTAGAACCTCCGCCTAGTGAGTGTCTGCTTAAATCTCATTGGATGAACTGGGTTACATGACCATCTCTAGACCAATCACAGACCAGGGGGAATGAGTTTGATAAGTAACCCCTGGAGCAAAGCAGGGTTCTGCATCCAGGACAGGACTGGGAAATGAACACTGAGTAGGCGACAAGTGGTGTCTGTCATAAGTGGTGTCTGTCATCGTTTGGGGTGCGGGTGGGTGTGGAGGTGGGGGTGGGGATAACCCAGCCGTATAATTCTGGTTAGAACAAAACAGACTTCCATTTTGTACTGCAAGTTCCAACCTTTGGTGGATATTAACGGTCAATGACATAGAAAAAAATTACTAAATGCCTCAGGTATAAATTTTCTAAGATGGTCTTGTGTACAAATTGGTCCTTCTTCCAACTACTTGAGTTAAACATATGGAAGAATTTAGTTGCCCAAATATCAGGGTCCAGCTGGGAGAATAACCCACATGACCTTTAGTGTGCTTATGCACTAAGTCTAAAGAAAATTGAGATGAGCCTGGATTTAAAAGTTTCCTCTCCAAAACTCTAACTCCAAGCAGAGAACATTTTCACAGGCTGTGACAGGAGGCTGTGATCCACTATTTCCAAATTGTTCTTGGCAAATGATGCCACTTACTGAAATTCATGGAACTATGAGCATTGTTCCCTTGTAAAGGCCACAGCAGGAGGGCTGGGTTTCAGAACTGAGAGGAAGAATCAGGCACCAGGAGCACAATGGAATAACCAAGCAATGGGTGTGAAAAAGAATCAAGGATAATTTACTAAATAAGATGATAATCACAAGCATTCATGCTTAATAAAGAATAATTGCTGTAAAAGACTGCATTTTCTCTACAGTAAGCCTGAGTATCTTTTGACGAATAAAACCCAATCAGCATGACAAAGGGCTACTTGGGCCTGCATTGCCTGGAGATAGGGTAAATCTATTAGCCGCAAAGCTGTATCTTTTTTTATCCCCCTGAAGTAAGGACAAGTTGTTAAAACTGGGGTGGTGACTGGAAACAGATTAATAGTCACAGAACTAGGCACCTAAACCCAATGGAAGAAAAGAAAGAAACATATAACAAGGAGAGAAGGACTGTGGAAAGGCCAGCCGGAGTCCCCAAGGGAACCAACCAGTAGCTAAGGGTGGCCTCAAATGGGCTTGAGTATAAAAGAAATTTGGTATTCACGTCCCCAGTCCTGGCTCACTTAAATTTTATCCCTACCATTAGGCGTTTTCTTCTGTCTCAGGGCTCAACATCTTCACAGGGATCACCCATGAAGATGTTTTAATTTCCATTCCCACCAGTAGGATGGGGGTTCCTGTTGCTCCACCTCCTCTCTTGCACTTGGTACTGTCAGTCTTTTATTTTAGCCATTCTAGTGGGTGAGTAGTAGTATATCGCTGTGATTTTATACATCCATTTCTCTGATTATTAATGATGTTGAGCACCTCTTTACGCCCACGTTGGCCATTTGGGTATCTTCCCTTATGAAGTGCTTGCTCAAGTCTCATGATCACTCAAATTTTTGATTTTGTTTTTAAAACTTAATTTGTAGGAGTCTTTTAACACCATAGATTAGGAGTTCTACGTCAGATACATGTGTTGCAAATATCTTCTCCTACTTCATAGTTTGCCTTTTAGCTCTCTTAACGGTATCTTTTGATGGATGGAAAGTTCTTAACACTGAAGAGATATGTTTTTATCAATATTTTTCTTTTCTAATTACTTCTTTTTATGTTCTGTTTAAGAAATCTTTGCTTACCCCAAGGTCATGAAATAGTCTGCTTTTGTCTAGAAGCTTGATTGATTTTGCTTTCATATTTAAGTCTATGATTCACCTTCAATAAAATTTTTCTCATTTAATAGTCACCACCTCTCTTTCTAGTAATACCTATCGAATGATTTAAAACATTCTGAAATATTTTAATGCAAAGATTTACAGTGCCATTTGCAAGTCAAGATTCGAAGGGAAGCTATGTGCTACTTATTTCATGCTGGCAGAGTTTCAGAAGCACTCTGGGCATATTTTAAGGCTCCCACTAATGCACAGACAACATCCTTCCTTTACACCCACACTTTGAGGTCAGAATACGTTCACAGAAGTACCGTAAGCAGAGGGGCATGGAAACAGACAGCCAGTCATGACGCCCTTTGAAGACTTGACCTTCCAAAGTGAAGTACTTAAAAAACCCGTCAGTATAGAAATACAATTGTCCTTAGGTTGCATTTTGCCAAGGACTTCAGATAGTGCTTGTAAGCAAACCTCTCAGGCTCCTTGAACTTCTTCAGCTTTTTGAGGCTCCAGAGGATGGAGTTTCTAACTACAAGAGCATTTTTCTGGGCTGTCGTGCAAGGTGAGCTGCTCTGCCACAGTGCACCCAGGCCCTGCTGAGTGAGGCGGAAGACCCACCTCATCAAGTGGCCAGCAGCCATGGGAACAGGCAAGGGAAAGTCTCTCTGACTTGGACCCAGACACATAGATCTCTCTTATTTTGAAAAAGGATCATCCTTTGTAGAAGTCTCTGCCGCATCCTGAGCCAGAGTGGTACATCCCTCCAATATTTATTGCGTGCCTGCTTCCTGGTAGGTGCCTGCACATGTTAGATCATTTAGTCCTTGCTGCAAGCCCATGAGGTCAGTACTATTACTTCAGAGAGGTTAAGTTAGGTGCCCTAGTGATGAATTCACAGTCCTAGTAATGGCAGAGCTGACCTGTGAATCCAGACTTTCTAACTCTACATTGAACGTCTTTTGCACTAACCAACTCCACTGCTCATTTCTATACACTTTCTTGAGCAGTAAGCTTTCTTAATGTGCTTCTCTTGGGTGGCATCTTAGCTCAGGCTGCTATAACAGAGTACCATAGGCTGGGTGGCTTAAATCACAATTTATTTCTGACAATCTGTAAACTGGGGGTTCCATGATCAGCAGAGTTGCATTCTGATGAGGACTCTCTTCTGGACTGTAGACAGCAGACTTCTCATTGTATCCGCACATAAGGGAGAGGGGGTGCTCTGGTCCCTCATCCTCTTGAAAGGGCATCAAACTTATCATGGAGGCTCAACCTCCATGACCTCATGTAAACCTAATTACCTCCCTAAGTCCAAAAACCATCACATTGGGGGTGAAGGCTTCAGCATATAAATGAAGGGAGCAGAAATATGCAGTCCATAAAAAATAGTTAGTTTTCAATCTAGAGTCCCCTTTCCATGCTTTTGAGAAGATGTGAACCCTTGAAATTTTAAGGACATTGTGTTTTCTTATGTGATGATTCACACAGAGGCTCTCTCCCATGGCCTCAAGGCATGGGCAGCCCAGCTCGGAGGCAGTAGGAGCGACTGGTGCTATCCTCAGCTCCTCAGGCTTCATGCACTTGGCAGTCCTCCTGTTTGTAAACCCTGAGAGGCTTCCCTATCTTCTGTTAACATGCCTCAACTTCAACATGCCTCAACTTCAGCAATATGCTCTCTTTTTTATCGTGATTACGGGGAAGAATAATAATGCTTATAATAAATAGTCAGGGCTCCTTGTAAATAAAATATAAAGCACAGAATGTTCTTTCCAGCTTTTTTTAAAATTCTCTTCCCACATGTTTCTCCTCTTTGTGTTGTACACACATCCCACAGCAGTGAGCAGCATTCAGACTGGTTAAAAATCGTGTGTAGACGTTATTATTATAGTTACAGAATCTCTGGGTGGTGGGAAATACGTGCAGCCTTTGCTTATTGAGAAACTGAATAACAAGAACCATAGGAAGGTTATTCAACTGAGGCTGTTACATAGAGATCAGAGAGAGGAGAAATAGAAAGGGGTACGGGGAGGGGGAAGCGAAAGAAGGGAAGGCGAGGAAGGGAGAAAATAACAGCAGAAGGAGAAGGCATGAGGCAGCAACTGGGATGCGATGTTTTGCACATGAGAGGGTTTTCGCAGACTGTACCAGGTGCATCCAGGAAGGGACCTGTCTTGGAGGCAGCCCTATCAACGTGCACCACGGGCAGAAGGAGAAGCAGAGCTGGTATCTGTTATACTGAGTCAAGTGTTGTGTTAAGTTTGCTTATCAAAGGTTAGTCCACGGACCAGCAGCATTGGCATTACCTGGGAGCTTGACAGAAATACAGAACTGTAGGCCCCGCCCACATCTATTGAATCTTTATGTTAACGAGATCCCTCAAGTGATCCATGTGTGCGTTTAAGGTTGAGAAGCACTGACCCAGGGGACACTCAGGCAGATGGCAGAGGGGCTGGTAATGTGGTTTGGACTGAGACACCAAGAGCCATTACTGGAAGAAGCCAGAAACCAAAACGACTGAACTCTTCTGTTGACAGATGAGCAATTAAGACAGCGCAGGCTGAGTGCTCAGGAAAAGTATATGGGTTCAATACTGGGTGGCCCTGGACAATGACTTAAATTCTTTGAGTTTCAAGATTATTATCTATAAAAATGACAACCATAGCACTTCCATCAGAGTGTGCTTGTAAGAAAAACTGAGTTTACATACACAAAGTCTTAAAAACTGTTCTTGGGTGGTTAGTTAAAATAGTTGTTATTATTGTTATTGTTGTTATATATCTGGCTGGGGAAACTGGAAACAGGGGAAGCAGATTCCAAGTTTCCGGAAGAGTCTGATCAGCCTGGGAAGAGAGTGGAGGCAGCCATCTTTGGAACTTGCCCCAGTACAAAAACAGCTGATCTCATCCCTGTAAGCAGCTCTCCTGTTTACCAAGGACACTAATAATAACCAGCCCTTGCATCTGCTTCACTTATCACCTCCCCCCTACACCCACTTCGGTTCACAGAGTGCTGTCCCATGCATATCTCCCCTTCTTTCTTCTCCTTCCTGGCCGTGGGCATGGGGTGAGTTTGAGCATATCCTACACGGGTGGGCAGTAAGATAAATGGGACCCAATTCCAGAAGTCAAAGGAAGTCTTGGCTCTGTCTGGGCCCCCGAGACTGCAGGCCCTTTGGCAAACTACCACCCACCTGCCTTAACCAGCCGTGTGAGTAAGAGAGAATACCATGGTCGTTAGCACCAGCACTGCCTGGCATTGGCGTGAACTGGATAAGCACTTAGACATAGCTCCCTACAGCTCTCTCTCTTGAATTTCCAAGGACTTAAAAGGATCGACAGCTTTTCCAAAATGATTGACTATGAGAAGTCACAGTGGGGCTTTGTTTGAGGACAAGGCAAGTTGCTCAAAAAAATTTACCTCCCTCCCTCCACTATCGTAAGTGCAATGGGTTAGCACCTCTTTTAAAATGTGAGTACCTTTAGAAAGTAAATGTTAACCTTGTAAGTAATTTCTCCTTTACTGTGAATAACTCTCACTAGGTAATTTTCTATCTGCCGTCGACAACATTAAGGGAAGAGCGACTTCCTGGGTTTGTGGGAGGAAGAACATGGGCTGGTTTTGCAGAGTAGGGAACTCGCTATGAGGCTCAGTGGGGGGCTGTGTGGATACAGGAACTCAAAGGCTCTAGGTGGAGGAGAAGAATATTACGGAGAAGGCAGCAGGAGGTCACAATTGAGATGGGATGGCTCCCATGAAAGTCTTGTTGACTTTGGAACTGGGCCAATGGTCAGTGAAAGCAACTACCAGAATGTAATCGCAAATCATCTCCTGGGCTGCTTTGGGCATTCATGGTGTAAGATGCCAGTGTTTTGCTTGCAGAATAAACTCAAGGTACTTTGATGAACACCTCCACAACTGAGTGGAGCTCAGCTTCCTGCTCATCACCCTCCACTGTCTTGTATGAGCTCTGCGTTCCGCCTCTGCCCTGTGAGCAGACCAATTTCCTGGCCTGAAGTGCCCTCCCCCTTCCTCCCTGCCCAGTCACACCTGCCCATACTTCAAAGTCCAGCAAAAGCTCCATCTCCTAAGAGACCATTTCTCCTAACATATGGCCCATAGTGAACTCCCCCTCCAATAATTTTGTTTACCATTGGAACACTTTTTTGGCACTAACTGCCTTTTATTTAAGCAAGCAGAATATGTTTTTTTATATTAAAAATTAGTATATGCTCTGCTAATTATGGAAAATTTTGAAAACATAAAAAAGGCAGAAAGCAGAAAAGAAATACAGAACCCATTAAATTCTGGTATTCTTCCTCCCAGACATTTTCTCTTCATATAATTGTTTTTCACATAGCTAATATAATGGACATTTGTAAATTGTTCTTATTTTTGTAAAAATAATGTCCACTTTTAATGATTACAAAATATTCTCATTCAAAAATACTAAAAAGTAGAAAAAAAGAAAATTCAGATTTCCTAGATTTCCAATATATGGAATAATCACCCCATACATTATGATCTATTTCTCCATAGTCTTTTCTACATATATTTTTGCATGGTTTGGAGCATATTGTCAAGGTCGTATAACATGTATTTTAAAGTCTAGTTAACCCAGGAGTGTCAGCAGATCCTGACGCTACGGAGAGAGATCTGGTGACAGGTAATAGGTCCCCCTGGGTAGTTTATTACATTTTTCCAATTTAAAAGACTCCTCGAAATTATTTAAAATAAGTTTAAAGATCTAAAACACCATTATTCAAATTGCCCAGTGTAAAAGTGCCCATTATGTTGTTCCATGTAATTCTGCTTTTACTAAGGGAAAAAAGACTTTTTGTTAAGTATTTCTTCTGGCACGGTGTCCCAGTCGAGTGAAAACTTAGCCATTGTTAGCAAGTTCTGGAAGAACAACAGCAGTTATTGTTTTAAATAGTCATCAAACAGGTCAAGAGATTCCATCTGATTCGTTGGGTGGAGATTATGGCTCAAGAAACATTATACTGGGAAAGGAAGAGAGAAATAAGGTGATGATTTAATTTAAACAACACAAGATTAAATTTTACCTCAAGACTGCAAGATCCACTTTGAAATTCCATAATTCAACCAGATTCCTGAAGTTGGGGTGCAAACTGAATAAAGGGAGCTCTTCTTATCCTTTTGGACTACAAATTTTGCATTCTTGCTAAGCTAATTTTTTTTGTATTATTAATCTCTGATTTGGTTGAAGTATGTCTTCAAATAATATTGAAATATATCTCCAAAAAGTGTATGAGAGGTATCTCTTATGAATAGTTGAACATCTATTCATTCATTAATTCATTCATTCATTCAAAATATTTGCTGAGGTCACCACATGGAAGCACTCTGCTAGGCATTGGGGCTACATAGCACTTACATTCTGGTGGAAAAGATAGGCCAGTAACCTGTAATAAAAATACTGTGGTAGAAAGACAAGGTCCTATAGAATTACACAGGGTGGCACCTAACCAGACTTATAGGCTCAAGGAATCTTTCTCAAAGAAGAAATATCTATGCAGAGACTAGAAGTTGAATAGGAACTAGTTAGAAATTATGTGCAAAGGAGTAACAGAGCATGATGTGTTTGGAGACTCAAAGATAGTATAGCCAGAAGGCAGTATGAGAGAGAAAGAGGCAAGAGAATTGTCTAGAGAAGAAGGTAGGGGCTAGATCCTGCAGGGCCTGTAGGCCAACAAAGAGTGTTTAGACACTCTTTAAAGAATATTAGGGAGCAATTGAAAGGTTTTTGACAACAAAAGAACTTGGTTGCATTAACAGATGGATAGAGGGAAAGCAAGAGTAGACTTGGGGAAATAGTCTGGCAGGCCGTGTTAGTATCCAGGTGATAGCTGATGGTGACCTGAACTTAGGAAGAGAAATTGGGGATAGGAAAAAAGGAATGGGTTCATTAGACTGTAGAAATGATACGACTTTGAACTTGAACGTGAGGCATGAGGAAAGGGAAGGAGGCAAAAAAGTTTTCTGATCTTTAGTCTGGGAAAATAGATATATGGTCATGCCATTCACTGAATGAGAGAAGAATGGAGAAGAGCAAGGTTTTGAGGGGGAACGATGAATTCCATTTACCTATGTTGAATCTGAAGTGGTTCTTAAAGTGTCTTTCTGTTGATTGGCTGTAACAGTTGGGAATTCCAGAGTTTTTTCTACACAAAATTTAGTAAACATCATTAAATTAGTTTCATGAATTATGAATTGCAAATAAGTTCAAGTTAACCATGTCTTTGTGAAAAAAGTTAACCTTCTTTTTGTTACTTATTTTTTATCTGTTTTTGTCTGCTTGGATACTTTTAAGACTTTAATTCATCTATGTGATTTACAAGTTTTGCCAGGATCTAAATGTAGTTCTCTATACATGGATTGTAGTCACCTACTGTCATCTATAGGTTGGGTTCTTTTATTTATGCCGTAGTTTAGTATATCATTTCTGCTCATGTTTTCATGTTTTGAAATGTTTGTAAAGTTAAGTTAAATCTTTGTCCTTCCTCTTTATTACCGTCTTTCTCATAATCTTTACCTTTTCCTTTGAATTTGGGAAGAGAGTCAGTTTTTTCTTTATTCTTGGTTAGAGTTCTTTTTTGGTGATTGTCCAAATCTTTATGGCCTCTGGTGTGAATTTTTATTCTTCATCAGTTTTAGTTTCTTTGTAATTATTCTTCATATTTCCATCTATATTTCAAAATTATCTTCTGGTCTTTTCATTTGGGGTTGCCTGGTTTGTGAACAGCTTCATGGATGTAAATTTGGATGCTTTCTTCCTATGTGAAATGATCTCAGGGTTATTGCCTCAAGGCAGGCAACTCTGATACTTTTTTTGTGTTGAGTTTTTGGTGCTTCCAATATACTCTTCTGTTATGTGGACATGACTATGACATAATGGCTATGTAGCAGTTCCCTTCTTCTCTCTAGATCTGTGAAGGTAGCCTGGTAGCAGAATGATGCCTCACCACTGTGTCCATGAGCTTTTGTTGAGGGAAAAGTTCAGATGGTCTGGATCAACCCAGAGTAGAGTTGGAAGTGAGCATGTCTGACGCTGAAAGATGGGGCTAGACAGTGAATTGTTTTCCTTTGGTCCCATTTCAGATTTGGGTAGGGAGTGGAGAACAGCCTTCTGTGGATGTCTCAGGCAATAGCTTATTGTGTAAACCTATCTCTGTGTCATCCTTAACTTGGACGGGACACAGAGGATATTATCAATATTCTACTCTCTTAGACAATGGTACAGGAGTAGATTCCACCCAGCCATGGTACAAATGCTTACATGGCCCTGCACAGCATATTCCTCTCTTCTGGACAGGTGATGTCATTGCCAAATTGATGCAGAGGATCACCCTGAACCAGACTCAGGTTAGCACTGTGTGACCACAGGACTGGTTGCTCTATCTCTGTGAGGTAGGCAGGATCATCCCTGCCTTTTCTTTGGACCTAGTACTGCTTGTTTCCTGGGAATTACATGTGACCCTTTTGCAAAGCTCCAAGCCTCAATGGCAGCAGTGATATCCTCAGCCTCTGGTACCAATGTCAAGAATTCCCTGGGGAGGACACAGACACAGTTTTAACTATTTTACCCAGTTTTTTCTCCCAGGTTTATAGACAACATCTTTCAGTAACCCTAGGGCAGTATTGCCAATTATTTAGCCATTCTTTGTTCTGGATTGTTTGTTTTAAAGGCCTGTCTAACAACTCTATAGTCTTAAGTACAGTGAAGAAAATTTAAAGGCAGACCTTAGAGATGGAAGAGATTCAATTTTTTACCTCAGTCTTCTGATAAATTTTTACTGTATCCAACCAAACAGTAAAAGTATTCCCTAGAGAAATCTTGTTTTTTTTTCTGTTTCCTATATAAATTTGATTTTAACATTGCATTATTATAATTTCCATAACAATGCCCTACTACCTATGTTCCCCAAAAATATTCACAGAATTAATTTCCCTAACTATGCAACTATACAATTTAGAAAAATCTTTTTCCAAAAGCACGAGGACTATCTATGCTCCAGTGTGAAAAAGTTCTATGACATGCCCATTTAATTCTCTGTGACTCAAACACTGTGTAGGATTATGTTCTGTTTAGGCAGCTCAATTAAACTTTTTGCGACTTTTAAAGAACTAGTTTAACTTCTGTCTCTCAACCAGGAGTCACTCTAAGTGAAGTTCTATTTCAACGTTGGTTGTTCCTGAGCTGTCAGAAATGTAGATATTATATGGCCTAAAAAGAAATATAGTAAGTTCCCTTACTCAAAAATGGCAGAACAGATTTGATACAACTGTTCCACCAAATTTACTGCATGACACTGGGTTTGGAAAGCATCAACACCCAGAATAATACCATGGAAACTTTCAGGCATGAAAACAGGGGCTAAAATGGAAAGCACTTCCTTTCCTTCCTTGTGTGAAGAGAGATAACATTAGCTCCATGTGCTGGCAAAGAGAGGAGCAAAGGTACACAGTGTTTCTGGATTCCAAATAGGACCAAAACAAAACGCAAAAACCCCTCAGGAATGCAAAAACAATTAGTTTGCAAAGTTTTCCTTGGCCATTCCCCAAACTCATCAAGAAGAGCTTCCGCCCACCAGCAGATAGACTCTCACTTACTATCACTGTTCAAATCATCAGACCATTGTTTCCTAAAGATAGTTCCAGGAATTACTAGCTCTAAATGATAGGTGTTATTCGAACGAAGGATTTAAAGGTCAAAAAAAAAAAAAAAATCAAGAAACACTGATTTAAACAATGCTTTATTGGTTTATTTATTTTTGGACCAGAATGTATTGATGGATGTGCAATGTAAATCACTAAGGGTAAGCTGGAGAGAGTCATTTGGGACTTTATTTTTCAGCAGCATAGTGAGCCAGACATCCTGAAAACCTTCTCTTTACAAAACACCTAGAAATTCTGGATAAGATGTAATTTAAAAGGCACAGCTATGCAAAATTAGGGAAATCCCCAGGAGCAAAAATGAAAAGAGGAAACTGCACCAGTATGCTAGTGCTGAAGCCCCATCTGAACTGGGAACATTTTCTAATCCTGAAAACCCAACATTCTGAGTTTTAATAGCTGCATGAGAGACAGGGTTTAGAGCTGAGACATCTACATTAAGCTGGCATCTTCAAATGTCTACCCTGTTAGATCAATGGGAAACTAAAAAATCCATTCAAGAAAAGGGAAATGACAAGAGATATTTCTATCATAAGCTATGTTATTTGTGTAGGGAAAGTCTCACACTGTATTTTATAACAAGAGACTATCTTTATTGTCTGAGACACCACATGGTAGGAAATTAACTTACCATAGTTTTAGAGTAATGCTCTAGAATACATGGAACAAGAAAACAAAAAGCCTTTTTAGAGAGAATCATTCTCCATCCAAGCCTCTCAGTTTTCCCACAGATAAAGCTCACTGAACATGAGTTCAAAATAAAAATCACAAAACACTTAAAGAAACAAACTATCCTGACTTTGCAGAAACAATTAGTATTGAAGTTTTATCTCTAAAGATTTTATGTACTGAAATTATTGGATACAAAATATAAAACCAAAGTATTTAAATTATTTAAAGAAAAGAAAAAGGGAATTGAAAACATGAACAAAGAATAAGATGCTTTTAAAAAAGAACAGGTAGATTTGGAAAAGAAACAGAATTTCTAGAAACAAGAAACATCATTATTGAAATTAAAGTTCAATGTTCAGATTAAGTAGCAGATAAGATATTGCTAAAAGCAAAATTTGTAAACTAGAAGATAAATCTGAAGAAATTATCCAGCACAAAGAGACAGAAATATGAAGAGTTTAAAAGAAATGGCAGACTGTGCAGATGTTACTATGTCAAATGGGTGTTCCAGAAGGAAAGAATAGGAAGAGAAAAGATATTATACAAATAGCTAATGGCAGAAATGATATGGAATTTATGGAAGGCATACATCTATAGATTTAGGAATCACAATGAATCCGGAACAGAATTAATAACAATTAATTCATGTCTGACTCGACTGTAATGAAAACTATGAAGATTGAGAAAGGATCTTTTATGTTGTCAAAAGTAAAAGACAGGTTACATGCAGAGAGATTCCATTAGACTAATAGCTTGACAACAGACTTCTCAATCCCAACACCAAAGCTGGAAAATAGCAGAATGTTGAGTGGAATGCTGGGTGAAAATAATTGTCAATTTAGAATTGTATACTCAAACTTTCTTACAAGAAAGAGGTGAAATAAAGGCATTTTCAGACATACAGAAACTGAGAGTTTATGAACAGACTCACTAAAAGTAAATTTTAGTTCTTTTTCACTAAAGGATGTCCTTTAGGACAAGAAAATTGATCCCAGGAAGAAAGTCTGAGACACAAGAAGGAATGATGAGCAAAGAAATTGGTTAAAAAAGGTGACAAATCTAAACAAACTTTTATGTATAAAGCTAATGTTTGAAATACCTATTTATTATATAGACAATATTATACATGTTATGTTTTTTATTATGTACGCAACAAAACAAGATAGAACCAAAATACTAGACAAGAATAACCTGTAAATGGGGATGGAAGTGATTGGAGTTAAAGACAATGCAGAGTTTCTCAAATTTACTTGAGTACAGACCTTTAATTTGCATTGTGTGGGATTTATGTTGCCAGGAAATGGACTTTGTGTTTGGTGGCTCAATAAAGGCAAGGCTGTTCACATCCTAGATGTTACACTGGGCCAGCAGAGCTGCTGTTCCACCATTTAGGAAGGTTTGAGGTACATGTGCTTATAGTGGGCGGATGCAGGCATGCCGGTTAAATATAGAACACCTAGTTAAATTTGAATTCCAGATAAACGACAAATAAAAACTAATCACTGTTTATCTGAAAATCAGACTTAACTGGATGTCCTATATTTTTATTCACTGAATATGGCAACTGTAGGTGGATGAAGAAGTTGAGAAGGAATGTGGGCTGAGGAATGAAGGAGGTGAGGAGGTGACTGTCTACGTGACCTCGGGGTACTTGTACTTTTAAGACATGAAAAAACCAAAGCAGAGGGGTTTGGTCACATTAGCAGGCTCTCAGCTGACCTTCAGGGATAATAAGCAAGTTGTGTGTGTTGTGAACTCTTGTTTAGGATCAGCTCTGGGGATTTTCATGCTCTGCTGAGGAAGAAGCACGATGGAATGGGCTGAAGAAGTGAGCAAAGAACAGAACTCAGGGCCATCACACAAATCCATACTTCACTCACTCTCTTAAGGCCTAAGGAGAGCATTCACTTCTACTTCTTCAGTAAAGTGAAGCAATCCTATAATGCGTGTATCACAGACCGATAACAAAAAGTTCTGAAACCTTCCGTGAGGTGTTCTCTCTCCACAATTTGTTCAGAGATCGTTCCTTGGAGAGAGAGGAGCAAACACTGTTCCAAATAGTTTTCTAATGTGAAGTCTTAGAAATTCCTTTTTAGAGTTTAATATATCCACTGAGAGTGTCTTGAAGGGGAGTAATTCTCAACTAGGGCTGCCCATCAAGAGAAACCATAAAAGTAATACACACACACACACACACACACACACACACATATATTTATGTTTGCTAACAAGTTTATGGCTCCTCCTAAATATATGTTATAAATAGTATATAAAAGTAACATAAATATATATTATATTTATATATAATTGCTTATGTATAACTATTAAATACATATTATGTAAAAATACATGTTTACATTTTGGAGAAGCCATAAACTTGTTAAGATACACAAAATGTTAACTGTTTTCCTTTGAATTCTGATGAAACTAATCTGTAAGAAGAGCTCCCTCTGCTGCCACTTGTACAAAACAGATTTTCTGTCTGGCAATACAGAAAAAAATACGTTAAAAGGCTGTTAGGCTATCATCCGGTAGCTGTCTATAACAAAAAATAAAATTACATTTAGAAAATAAAATTATATTTAAACTAGTAGCACCTTCATCTCTTCAAATAACCTCCAGATTTTTTCTGTTTGGCAGAAAAGCCATGTTGCTACATCTTTCAATTGGATTTTTTTCTTTCAGTGGTTAACTGGAATGCAAATATAACTGAGAAACATAGACATCGGACCATGCTGCAGTGTGCAATTAGGAGCACTTTTTCCAAACTCTTAACTAAATAAAGTAAATCCTTCTCTAGTGCCCAAATCCATAGGTCAGAGGTCATCATAGTGGGCAGGACGAAATGGCTTTATTTACTTGACATTCAGCCATGCTGTTTGTGTCTGGAGACAATAGTAAGGAGAGGCATTGGAGAGGCGACCATTTAACGTTCTGTAATGGCTCTGTTTTGTGGCTTCCAGAATCAGCTTCTGAGCTCTTGCCCTTTTCTCATTTATCACTCTTGGCTCACGGCTTGACTCGGGATTTTGTAAGAATTTCTTGATTTTGAAATATTTGCGTTTTTCAGGAAGGAGACATTCTTTCAGCCAGCTTTGTCCTAGCCTTTTAGCTAGAAAAAGGGAGTTAGTCATTGCTGCATCTCTGAGGAAAGTATTTATCTTCTTTAAGCCTTCTCCAGTTTCCTTATCATTGTAAATGGGAACAATAAAAGAACCCATTTCATCATGTTTTTGTGAGAATTGCAGCTGTTAAAGCACTTATAATAAATGCTAATTGTTATATTTGATAATAAAATAACTATAAGGTATTATAGAAATTTTCTGAGTTAAGAAAAATATTAATAGATGAGCATTTGGTGGTTACGATGAGGTCAGAGGGAGAAAAGTTAAAAATCAAGGGAAGGCACTTTTGTTCATAATAAATTACATGTTCAAATACATAGTCTACAGCCATGCCACCCTGAACAAACCCAATCCTGTCTGATCTTGGAAGCTAAGCAAGGTTGGGCCTGGTTAGTAACTGGATGAGAGACCACCTAGGAAGACCAGGTGCTGTAGGTGTAAAAAATTAAAAAAAAATAAGGGATTGTAAGCTGACAAGGTCCTTGCAATCTGTGAGGTCACCCAAGGGTTGCCTTGCCTAAAAAAAAAACAAAAAACAAAAAACAAAAAACAACAAATACATAAAAATAAACCCAAAGATTAATATACCAAATGTTAACAACTTTTATCTTTGAGTGAGGAATTTATAGGTGAGTTTTTTCTTTTTGAGCACAGGTGCTGTTGTTGCTCTGGGTTAGAAAAAGACAGGTCGGATTGTCAAGGCATAGGCTGTACAATTTAAAATGTTTAATCGATCTGTCAGTGATCTCTAACGTGGCTTCGTCTCTTCCCATTCTCTCTCACTGGCAGTGTTCAAGGGTTCTCATTTACCCCGCTTTCACCAGTCAAAGTATGCTTCCGCTTCTCAATATCATGCTCCAGTCATTGTGAATTTATACAAATAACCATCACTCAGCTGCATTAATGGATTCCTTCAGCTGAATACAGTCTGCCGGCACTCAGCATGCATTCCTTCCTGATTTTAGTGCTCTTTTGGGTACAGCAGAAATTGGAAAGCTTTTAAAACAAACTACATTTTTAAGCTCCCCCAGAGGCAAGGTTCTGGATGCAAAATTGGTCCTGCCAATGAGATGCTTTCATTGGAAGTCTGAAGGTGGAAATGCAGTTGAGGGACCTTCCTGTTGCTTTTGGGACGGTTTCTGACATCTCATACGGATATGGAATGCAGTGTTTTCAACCCCCCAGAAGTGGTCCAGTGTCCAGTCTCCAGATCTGTGGATGATGAGAGTGCCAGCATCTTCTGGATACCAGTTACTTGATCCTAGATCTTATCTGCACTGGCATTTTTTGGACTTGGTTGTTCCAGTGGCAGCCTCTTGATTTTCCACCTTCCTGGTCGGTACAGATGTAAAAGCTTCCTTGGTGGCCAGTTCTGCAACATTCTAAGCATCATTCTTGGAGACCTAGCCTACAGCCCAGTCCTCCAGTCTTTCCACCAATTTCCTGAGCACCTAATCCCTTATATTAAATCTCATTCTGCATAAAATCCTAGGTGGTCTCTGTTTCCTGCAGTTGAATCCTGACTGATATGTACCTGCTACATGACATCTGATTTTACTTCTCAATGGCCCTACTTAGCCATAATAGATGGCTTCACTTCATTGTTGGTAGGCTGGGTAGTGAGACTCTTGGTATTCGGTACAATGGATTCCACAAAAAAAGTGTTTAACTGAGCCTCAGCTGCTGGAGCTAACATATCATGCTATGCATAAAAAGGCTTCCATTCTGTATCCACTGTTCTAGCCTTGGCTTTGCCCCTTACCAGCCAAATGACCTTCATTAAATTTCTTACCTCTTTTTGGACTGAATTTCCTGGACTTTAAAATAAAGGGTTCCAGATAGCTTTTAAGGCCATTTTAGCTCAAAGACTTTATGATCCTAGGAAATCATTATACAAACCTAAGCATGAAATGGTTAACTGCTCAATAGTTAATACTTACAGCTCGCTAAATATTAAAAGCCTTGCAAATGACACACTTACTTTCCTTCCTCCTTGTTCTGCTTGTCAGTCTTAGGAGCTAAGGTTTCTGTGTTATGTCTGCTTTCCTTTGTTTTGTCTTCCATTAATAGTAAATTGACATAAAATTGCAGTTCCAGAGAATTAGAGGTGTTGCTATGGAAACAGCCTTGATTCATTGATGTAAACATTAAGCTGTTGATGCTATTCTCTGAGGTGCTGGTAAAAAGGAAAACACAAAATAAACATGATAGTAAGAATAACATTTTGCTTTCAGAGAAAATGGACTACACTCTGAAGGCTTGATCTGAAGGTGTAAGTAGCACATTACTGCGGATTTGGATAGATCCCAGGTCTGTTGATGCTCCTGACTCAGTGGCTGAT
Organism: Eidolon dupreanum; assembly: GCA_028627145.1. Lineage (NCBI taxonomy): Eukaryota > Metazoa > Chordata > Mammalia > Chiroptera > Pteropodidae > Eidolon > Eidolon dupreanum. Next base: position 7,051,446 of record CM053514.1, read on the forward strand.
GTGATATAGCAAGACTGAAATGTGGGTGCTAGTCCCATTCCCCTGTGTCTGGGTTACAAAGGAGCCCCAAAACTTCTATTGTGATTTACGTAAAATAAATATACCTCCACTTCAGGCTTACTGGTTGTGGCTGAAAATTGTCCCCTTTTGGGTGTGTATTGGGGGGACCACTGAAATTTTGTTTCTTCCTTTTAAGCCATTTCATTTACTTTCAGAATGAAGATTTTTTATTTTTGGCTCCTTCCTTCCTCCCTTCCTTCCCTCCCTCTCTCCCTCTTTCCTTCCTTCCTTCCTTCCTTCCTTCCTTCCTTCCTTCCTTCCTTCCTTCCTTCCTTCCTTCATTTTATTGAGATATAATGTTTATACAATAAAATTCACTCTGTTTAAGTGTTGTTTTATAAATTTTGATGATTGTACAACAGTCATATAACTTTCATCAAAATTGGATACAGCAGTCTCATCATCCTAAAAGTTCCCTCTTGTTCCTCTTCAATAGATTCCCTCCACCCTGACTCCCAGCCCCACACACCCACTAATCTGCTTTCTGTCACTATAGTTTTACCTTTAGTAGAATTTCACACAAATGGAATCGTGTAGTATGTTGTCTTTGTGTTTGACTTTTTTCACTTAAAATAATGCTTTTGCTATTCATCCATGTGGTTGTATATATTATTCCATTTCTTTTTCTTGCTGAATAATATTCCATTATATGGACATGTCATAATTTGTTTATTCAATTACTGGCAGATAGGAATTTGGGTTGTTCTGGTTTCTGGCTACTGTAAATGATGCTGCTACATACCAGTCTTTTGTGGATATAAATGTTATTTCTCTTAAGTAAGTACTTCAGAGGAGGATTCCTGGGATGTATGGTAAGCATACAAAGTTTCTTAACTTTATAAGAAACTGCCATGCTGTTTTCCGAAGCAGCAGTACCAGTTTGCCTTCCCTCTAGCAGTGTGTGAGTTTTGCATCCTTGCCAACATGGGAATCTTCTCTCCATTTCTGTACTTATCTCATCTTACACAAGCACCAGTTTGTGAACCATACTTTGAGTGGGACTACTCCAAGTCTTTCATGAGAATATGTCATGATCCCACATGTAATCTGAAAAATAACTAGGCATTCTGGTGTCACCAACGAGAACAACAGGATCTAATGCAAAATTCCCCCTGGATCAAAAAAATGAAAATTATACAAGTCTAGTTCTACAGCTTTCTATGGATTCTACTTTTAACACGAACACTGCACTATACATTTTGTTGACGAAGCACTTTGAGTTTTCTTTCTTTCCTAAATAATGGAGAATAAATATATCTATTTCTTAAAAATGAAGCCTAATCTAGCTCTAACATGCCTTGTGGCTTTGAAAGCATGTCCATTAGCATCATTTCCGGTCTCTTTAGCAATGCTTGCACTGAGCTTGGATGAGCGAGATATAATGAGTGGATGAACAGGCAGGCTTGGGAACAGAGGCCTTGATACCTGTGCTAGATGGGGGTGGATGGAGTCACAGAGATGCACCTCGAGCCAAATAGGAAAAAAAATCAAGTTGCACTCTAATTAGGAGCCATGGAGGATAGAACATATTGCCAGAGGGAGTAGCTAAAGCAACTTTTCTAATGCAGGTAAATTTAACATTCGGTGGAAGAAGGAAACACACCATCTATCTGAGATGTCAAGGTGACTGTTAGCTGTTTTATTTTCTGCCTCTTTAGAAGGCAAATTTGAGTCACTGCACAGTCAAGTGAATCAAATGTCACACAATTATGTGTGTAGTTTTAAATCTGGATTCCACGGCCCCAAGGGCAGGTTGATTCAGCTGCTTATTTGTGATGGAAGAGAGTATTAGAACAGAATATTCAGAAATGCATTAAAACATCCTTATCTCTAATTACTTATAGAGGCTTGGTTAGAGCTGAGTGGAGTTATTTTGCTAAATAGTGCAGAAGAAATGCCATTAAAAGATGAATTCACTAAGGAGTGATTGTGCTATTCTCAAAATAAAAGCAGCCATAAAGTATTTGGAGATTCTGCTGAGACAATGTGGCCGCCCCCGCTAATGGGTTATTTTTGGCAACATGTTCTGGAATGGGATATGGTTATTAAAGACACATGGAGAATCAGACCTGCATTAAAACAGAGCACACATTATTTTTGCACAAGAAATAAAGTTTGGGAAAAGTTTATGGTGAGTTTTTTGGGTAAGAGAGAGTTATGGAAAATAAAGTGTATCACCATTTTGATTTGGAAAGTCTTTTTCTCTCCCTTTGCTATCATCAGCCTTAGGTTACAATGGTTACAAGTATTAAAATGTACTTTTTAATGTATCTTTTAAGAAAAAAATATTAGCTTAAAAGAGCACTAAAAGATGCTTTACATATTTTATGTACATTATGAATTTATTACATAATTAGTGGGTCAGCAAGTATGAAGTCCTCTCCAAAGGATTGATTCAAACAAAATAAATAATTTAAGTATGAAAATAATTATTGGACATCTGGGTTAATAAGATTGATAGGCAGTGAGATGCCTAATTTATCACTTTCCCTACATATACACTTTCTAAAACAATTCACGAAGCTTTCATGAATCCTGAGGCCCCAGAGACATGCAGCCTTCATAAATGGGTGACCGTTGCTTACCCCTCCAACACATAGGGTCAACTCTGTGAGGTGGTCAAGGCCGTTGCACCCTAGACCAATACTTAGCTCTCTGCTTCTCCTCAAGGGCTGCAATTTAAGAAATGCAATGCACTTGGACATGGACAAGCTTGATGGGAGGTTCACTGCAGCCAGGAGCAGGAAGGTGATACAAGTGCATTCAGGAAAAGTGAGGGGAGTTGTAGTCACCAGAGAGTTTTAGTTTCTATATACTGCTTCTAGCAAGTGGTGAACTAGAAACTGCTTCAAATTATTCTGGAAGAAGGAACCATGTAACCAGTCTGACAATTAGGTAACAGGTCTTAGTAGACATAATAATTTACTATTTCAATAGCTGGTTAACCATCTAGGAAAAAAATAATTCAGATCCTCATTTTATATCATATTTCAAAATAAATTCCAGGTGAACTAAAGAATTAGATGTTAATGATTAAGCTATGAAACAAAGAGGAAAAGTAATTGAGTTTGGGATGGGGAAGAATTTTCAGGCATAAGAATCAATGGAAAATAATTGCAAAAGAAAAATTTGTAAGAGAGTTGACCGCATAAAACACATATTACTTCTACACATATATTTAACAACCACTATAAACAACATGAAAATATGAAATTGAGTAAATATTTACAAAATTATTATAGAAGTACCCTTATTATAGAAAGATTTCGCATATGTTAACCAGAACCGTTTTCCCCAAATTAAATTAAAATAACAAACGACATGAAAAGGCAGTTCAAAAGTTTAATATTTTATGACAATAGTAAATAATGTATTAAAACATACAGTCTCTCTAGGAACTACATAAAGCTAAATGAAAACAATATTGTTTCCTTAATTATCAAATGGCAAAGATTTTTTAAAAAGATAATACACAAATATAACTTGATAAAGACCCTCTAATCAATGGGTAGAGCAATTTGGCCATATTTGTATAATTTTACCATACTTCAGTAAATTTTTCTTTATATCCTAAAGAACTAGTCAGAAATATAAGGACTTACATATCAAGATATTCATCTATTAATTTATCAAAAATTTGAAATGACACCAATACTCAACACTAGAGAAATCTTATATAAACCATAGTACAGCCATAAAAATATTATTTTTAAATTATCTATTCTAATTTAATTTTCAAAAATGTTAATAATTATTTGAAATTGTAATTAGCGACATGAGAAATATTCAGAATACAGTGAACTTCTTGAGGTGTGACATATACTTTATTTAAAAATGAAAATGGTTTATTTATTTATTTTATTATTAGTTTCAAGTATACAGTACACTGGCTAGACATTTATATAGTTTTAAAAATGATCCCCCTAATTGCTCTTTCTCTCCTCTGACTCTCCACCTAGCAATTATGCTAGTTAATGCTAACTGCATTCCCTATGCCATGCTCTCCATCTCCATGACCATAAAAATAAAATTAAAATTAAAAAACCAAAACAACACAGAAAGCCCACAGAAAAACATGAAGGTAAGTCAAAACACCATCTCTCAGAGATTAAAAAAAAATTACATTAAATTAATGACTATCCTTTCATATAGCGAGTCCTCTGGGCATATACACAGGCACACACTCTCATGTATAAACTCACATAATATTGTTTTCATGAGCGACTGTGGACTTTGTTATTCCTTGTTCTCACACTGGGGAACTGAGAGCTGAAGAGGTTAACTAACCTGCTTGAAACTGTTGGAAAGTCGATGACAGCACCAGGAACTGAATGCATAATTTCTACCCCTGGGCATCCACTGGTAGGAAATGATTAGCCTGAATTTCCTTCCCGCCAGACTTGGGTCTCACCCAGGGCGGGCTTTTCCAACAGGCACAGTTCCTATAGCTCATGACACGTTTAGGGGTCCACACAAAAGGTTCTAATTCCTTTTAAAATCCAAAGGAAAAAAATTACATCAACACGATCATAAAATAAAATTCATAACACTCCCTTAAAGGAGGAAGGGGCCCACGAAAGTCATAATGTAGGTCTGATCACACCTACCTCTCACCACACAGTGAGGAGACAGACTGGCGGGCCCCTCTTTGGGAAAGACACTACCATTGGGGTAGGACGGCAGCATGTTTTTCAAAATAACACCCTTGAGCCAAAGCTTCTTCCCATCTCTCAACTGCCCCATTTTCAAAGTCAGGCTTATGGAAGTCTGATACGGTAAGATTCACTCTTTTTACCATACAGTTCTATGAGTTTCGACATATACACATAGTTGTAAAACCATCTTCACAATCAAGATATAAAATATCCCATCACCTTCGAATGTTTTCTCATGTTCCTTTGTAGTCGACCCCTCTTCTTTAGCCCTTGACAACCACTGTTTGTTTATCCATTCACCAATGGAAAGACATCGTGTTGTTTCCAGCTTTTGGCAATTACAAATGAAGACATTACAAGCATATAATGTTTGTGTCTTATCATCATTTTTTTCATTTTACTTGTGTGAGTACCGAGGAGTAGGATTGCCGAATAGGGAAGTAATAATGGTCCCCCAAAGATGTCCACATCCTAATCTCCAAAACCTGTGAATATATTATGTTACAACATTAAGGGGAATTAAGTTTGCAGATGGAAGTAAACTAATCAGCTGACCCTAAAATTGGGAGATTATCCTGGATTATCTGGTGTATTCACCTGAGGCCTTAAAAGTGGAGAACCTTGTCTAGCTGTGGTAAGAGATGTGATGAAAGAAAGAGAGTCAGGGAGAGGTGATGCTGCCGGCTTCAAGGATGGAGGAAGGGGCCACAAGCCAAGGAATGCAGGTGGCCTTTGGAAGCTGGAAAAGTAGAAGAAATGAATTTTCCCCTGGAGCCTCCAGAAGGGAATGCAGCTTGGCTGACACCTAGATTTTAGTTTGGTAAGGCTCGTATTGGACCTCAGCCCTACAGAGCTGTATAATAATAAATTTATATTGCCTTATATTATTAAATTTGTGATAATTTGTTACTGAAACAATGGAAAATGCATACACCGGGTCATATGGTAAGAATAAGCTTACTGTTATGAGAAACTTCTAATAGTTTTCCAAAGGGGCTGAATCATTTTGTATACCTACCATCAGTGTGTGAGAATTCCTATTGCTTCGCATCCTCATTAAAACTTAGTATCGTCAGTTGTTTTTTAAATTACCCATTATATTGGAGGGTAGTTTTAATTTGCATTTTCCTAATGACTAATGACGAATGATTATTTGCCATCTATATATCTCTTTTGATGATATGTCTGTTCAAATCTTTTGCCCATTTAAATAAATTGGGTTATTTTCCTGTTATTGAGCTATGAGAATTATTTATCTACTCTAGATGCAAATCATTTATTAGTTGTGTTTTGAAAATATTTTCTCCCAATCTGTGGCTTGTCTTTCATCTAATATTCCTTTAAAGAAACAGAAGACTTTAATTTTCATGAAGTTCTATTCATCAATTTTTTTCTTTTATGAGTCATCCTTTTAAATTGTATTTAATAAATCTTTGCCTAATTCAAAGTCAATAATTTTTGCCCATGTTTTTTTTCTAGAAGTTTTATAGTTTTAAGTTTTCACATTTGTTTTTAAATTAAAGATCTCAAAGAGACAAGCCTGGTGAAAATATGAAGCCATAAATTCATACAGTAGATGAAATTAAAAATATGTAAATTTACCAACTTTATTTGACCCTACCCTGAGATAAGATTGACCACCTCCCATTGTTACCCAGCTGTAAGCACGACATACAGGTATTTACACACCCACAATGTGTGAGGGCACTTGCTATTTAAGTCTGCCTTCCTCACAAGGCCCCAGAGTTCCCTGAGGCCAATGACTATGTTCGATTCATCTTCATATCCTGAGCTTTCAGCCCAGTACCCTGCCCTGTTAATAGTGTAACTAACTCAATTTAATTACATCTGCAGTCTCTTTTGCTATGTAGGTAATACATTCTAAGTTTGTGGATATCCTTGGAGGCTATAATTCAGCCTACCATAGTGGCATTAACACACACACACACAAACAAACAAACAAAAACCCCCAGTGTATCAGGATGACAAACTTACCTTGTTTTGTTCAAAACTTTCTCGGTTTTTAGCACCAGAAATCTTGCATCCCAGGAGATCCCTCAGTCCTGGGTAAAACGTGATGGTTGCTCATCCTACTTGATAGACACAATAAATGTTTAATAGAATGAATAAATGAAAAGCAAATAGATCATGAATTTACTAACTTAGAAGGAATCTTAGAATGTCATTTCTGAGAGCAGTTTGGCTTTCACTAGACAAATGCCAACAGCACCAAGGAGCTCCCCACCGGTAATATCTATTCATTACCTGAGACTTAGGGAATCGCAGACCAGGGAGAAGGGATCTGGGGTTGAGATCAAAAGCATATGCATCGCCCTGGTTTCTCTGGCGGTGTGAATTTATTAGACTCATGCACCTTCATCTTTGACCTGCGAAGGAGATAATTTGAAAATATAATTTAAAAATAATACAAGAACTTAAAACGTGTTTAGAGATTGACAAAAGTGAAAAAAGTCCACAAGAGGGATTTAGGCCTAGGGATTTAGGAGGATGATGGTAAAACTCTGAGTCGTAGTCTCCTCATCTATTATATGGGGTTAAGACTGTCCATTTTTAACTGTCAGGGTTTCTGAAAACAAACAAGATCTCACACTGAAAATGCTTTGACAAGGGCAAAGGAGCTTGAGTATTTTTTGACTTCAAGTATAATGAACATCTCCTTGCCTCAGTTTCTCTGCCAATAAATGAGGGTTCATTCATACAACAGATATTCATCGAGCATCATCTATGTGCCAACACTCATGATACACAGTGAATAAAACAGAAAATCCCTTTTCTCATAACAGTTATATTCTGGGATAGACAAATAAACGTGCGTTGGAGTGAAAAGTGCTAAGAATAAAAATAAAATAAGAAAATAAGAAGAAAGAGAATGGCTGGGAGGGTGTTAATTTAAAGAGCGCGGTCAGGGAGGGTGATGCTTGAACGGAGATTTCAAATGAAAGCAGGAACCGAGAAGATGTCTGAGATGGAGGGTTTCAGGCAGAGGGGACAGCGAAGGTGCTGCAAAGGCTCTGAGGTGAGGGGTGGGGGTGATTGTTGCATCAAAGAAATGGTAAGGAGGCCTGTGGAGCTGAAGTGGAGTGAGTCAGGAGAAGAGGTACGAGACGAGGTCGCAGGAGGAGACAGGTGGGGCAAGCATGATGGCTGTTTAGGTTGTGTAAAGAAGGACTTTGAATTTTAACTTGGCCAGAGAGGAGGCCACTGGTGGGTGTGAGCAGGTGAGTGAAATGAGCTGACTTTCTTTTTCGAATGATCACTCCAGTCGCCGTGGGAGAGGGACACAGAGAACCAAGGTAGGAGCAAGGAGATCAGTTGGAAGTTGCTTGCAAACATTGTGGGGTGGACTAAGGCGGCTGAGGCTATGGCGATGGAAAGTGGGTAGATCTAGGTTATATTTTGGAGCTACATAGAACTTTCTGACTGATTGGATGTTGGATAAAACACAGGATGCTTAATTAAATTTGAATTTCAGATAACTAGCGAGTAATGCTTTAGTGAAGTATGTCCCAAATGTTGCTTGGGACATACTTATGCTAAAACACTATACATTGTTGTTCTGAAATTCAAGTTGAACTGGGCATCTGTGTTTTTATTTGCTAAGTCTGACAACCCTAGATGTGGGTCTGAGAGAAGAATCAAGGAAACTTTCACGTTTTTGGCCCCTAAACTCGAAAGAATGGAATTGCCGTTTTCAGAGAGGGAAAAGATTTAGTGGTGGAGAGGTATAGTTCAAGCATCCAAATTTAGTTTATTATTATTAGGCATTCGAATCGAAATATTGAGTAGGCAGTTGGATAAAGGAATCTGGAGTTTAGGAGAGAGATCTTAGATGAGGAATAGGCATTTAGTAATAGTCAAGATGAAGAAGATATTTGAGGCCACAGACTAGATGAGATCACCTTGGAAGTGAGTATGTTGTAGACGAGGAGAAGCCAGACGAGGGGAGGGAAATAATAAACCTTAATTCATAAGGCTCTTCATACATAGGTCTTAAGGGATAAATGAACACATGTAAAATACTTAGAACATAGCACATAGGACATGCTTAATAAATGTAAGTCTCTATTATTTATTTATTTAACAGACTTTTCCCCTAAAGATTTAAGTTAGACATAAAGTAGTGTGTAATTACAAAGATTCAGTAATTGCACAAATATCTATTGAGCACATATTGTTCACTAAACACTGATCTAGGTGCTAAGGAAATGGCAGTGACAAAACTCTCTGTGAGGTGAGTACGGGAGGGACACATAATCAACAAAATAAATAAACAAACTCTGTGGTATATCAGATAGAGAGGAGATCCGCCGCTGAAAGTAAAGAGTTGGGGGCAAGGACAAGGTGGGACCAAAATCGAAAGTTCACGGGAGACATTCGAGATGTGACATTTGAAGGTGAGAAAGAAGAGCAAATGGAGAAATAGAATTCCTGGCAGAGGGGACAGCAAGTGCAGAGGCCCTGACGTGGAAGCCTGCTTGACGTGCCCAAGGAGCTGGGTGACTTGAAGAATGTGAGTGACAGGTGATGAGGTGGAGCTGGGGACATTGTAGATCCTATGAGGCTTCATAAGTAATTACCATGACTTTGGCTTTTATTCTCAGGGAGATAGGAGCTGCTGGAGCCTGAACTGATCTCTATCCTTCCCATTTTATAAGAAATTTTGTCCTATGACAAATTTTTCTGAAACACTAAAAGCAGAATACTAGTTTTAGTGGAAGTCACTAAAAGCAAACAATAGAGTACGATTTAGCATGACTTGACCTTAGGAATTTTAAAACTCACTCATTCTTTCATTCAACAAACATTTATTGGTCATAGGAAATAAAAATAGGCCTTACGACACTGACAAAAGTTTTACAAAAAAAGTTTAAAAAGTTTATGCAACAAGACTAAATGTTTAGTATTCATTTAACAATTATAATATCTGTCCTGGATTAATATCAATTGAAAGAAGTACTGCCTAAGTAGAAATTTCAATGACCTCCTTTTACAGATGAGGAAACTGAGGCCAAAAAGGTTAAGCAGCTTCCCCAATGGCAGATGGTAGAGAAAATGGTGTCAGTATCTGCCACAGAAGGGCTGACAAATCATGGGATGCATCCTCTTTTCTTTCTGTACCTCCATTAGCACCAGATGCAGTGTTGAATAAAATAATACGATTCAACTAAAAAAAGTGCAGGCAGATTCCCATGATATACCACTATTAAATAAAAAAGTCCGTGGTGAATAGGCCTGTCCCTTCCCTTCTTTCCTTTGCCTGTATCAAAATGCAGAAAGTGGTCTCTGTAGGAATTCAACCCCATTGTCATTGCCACACTGACCCATTCAGCTGTCTGGGTCATTGCAACTTAAGGAGTGTCCCATTGAACTGCAGGCATCATGGGAAAGCTACCCAGCCTGGGACATGGGATTTAATTCACTGACCTCATTTTTTATATCTTAAAAATACAAGGTCCAAAGAGAAGATCTCTGAAGTCTCTTCTAGCTTAGAAATTTTAATATTCTAATTGAATAGTTGCATGGGATTTAGTGACAAAGGAGACACTGGTGGCAGAAATTAGCTACCTCTATTGTTGCTTTATTTTCTATGCAGCTAAAGCTGATACCTGAAATGTAAACAACCTGTGTCTTCTGACCCTTAAAAAATCTCTCTCTCTTTCTATTTAACTTCTTTCCTTTTGAATATCTTTTGTGTTCTCTGATTCACAGTCAACTTTGGGTTTCTATAAACTTTTAAAAGCCTTGAGCCAACCTTTCTTGTAAATTGTTGGGGAAAGGGCGTGGGAAGAACGGAGAGAAGAGAACAGCTCTTGTTTTCCACCATGGAGCAGCATCTGTCCTCAATTTGGACAAAGCAAAGGAAAAGAGAAAGCTGTTCTTATTGCTCGGAAGGAAACAGAGACGGCAAAGCACAGAAGCCTCTCTTTGGCCAGCATCACAATTGTGTTTCCCCTTCTTCACTGTCCTCCCAGGGGCTAGACACCTGACATTCTCCCCAAGGTTCTCATGACATTGACAGTTTAGCTGGAAACCCAAGTCTCACTCTTGGGGGATTTTCACTGCTTTCCCACAGACTGTCCGTCCTGCAGCCCTGGAGGGTGTGTCAGCAGGCAGAGAGAATCAGGGAAGGCCATAATACCCGGTGCCAGGTGACATGTCTGCTCTGGGCAGCCCCCAGTGGCCAGACTTGGCCAGCTAGTCTGTGAAACCAGAGACCGGCCCAGTACACACAGAGACTCTCGGCCCCCCTGCTCTCATTACTATGCATCCAGGGCACTGGGGCCCTCCCGGGGGGCTGCTGCAAACACGTTTGCTCAGGGAGGCCGCCTCATCCTCATGTGGGCTGGGAAGAGGGGTGCCATGGCTTTGGGCTCTCACCTTGCTTCTCATTTTCCTTTTGTCTTCTTTCTTAACAATCTCTCTCTTGCTCCCCTCTTTTTGCCACCTCATTTCCTCGTCTGTTTCCTTTTTCTTTCTTTCTTTTTCTCTATTCCTCCACCCCACCCTCTCTCTCACTCTTTCCCCCATCCACTCCTCCATGCCTCCCACCTGTCTCTAATCTGCATTTCTTTCTCTCTCTGCCACTTCTGCTGTATGTAGAGGGTTTACCCAAGAAGTGCTTATGGGCTTCCCAACCAGCTGCCAGGGCACCAGGTGTCCAGGTAAATGCACCTGTCTCAAGGAATGCTCAACATAAACACACAGCGATGGGAGGAGATGCGAGACATTTGCTTTATGCTCACTCCTGCAGGGATTGTTTTTGGACTTCATGCATAAGCTGGACTATTGTCTTTAAAGCTGCAGTGCTGGACCCTTGTGCTCTGTTGTTTTGACACAAGCACAATGAGAAAGACTTCTCTTCCCACCATAGTGGGACAGAGAACAGCCGTAAATATGCACTGCTGGGCTGGCCGTGATGCTGGGTGGGAGAAAAGAGCATTTCTACCGCCTCCCAGGGCTGGGCCAGTGGGCATTACCTTGTCGGCAGCCACACAGAATGCTGCTCCTCCATGCAGTCACAGGAAGACAGGCCCTCGAGTCAAAGGCCCTTGACGGAGAGACCACGATGGCAACTGGAAAGTGTACCCTGTCCATTCTCACCCTTTCTTATACTCGGGCCGGTCCCCTGGAGCAATGACTCTCACGTTAATTCAACAAGCGCTGTGACCTCGGGCTCCACCAGCACATCTAGGTGAGGGTCTCTGAGGTGGTCTCCAGTTTCATTTGTGTGGATATCCATGGAACACTTCTCCTGTTTCAATTTAATAAATTTCAATGAGATTTCATCAAAACCGGCTAATCTTTTTTTTTTTTTTGATTGGTTGGTTATTTTGCAGTAAATATTGCCATTTCATTAAATATAGTAGTCTCAAAAAACACAGTGGTGGAGATAAGTGCATTCTTTTCACTGTTGATGAAAAAATGAACTTAACGCAATTCTGGGAACAGAAATGGAAACACTCTTCCCACTTGGAAACCGAAGAATTAGGGGAGGCACAGTCTATTATAAACACAAGCAGGTCTTACAAATTCCATTGGTTCCAGTTATAGAAACAGAAAGTCATGTATCCAAAACGTATTACTGTTCAACTTTAAATTTATGAAATCTTCCTCTTCTAAATGAAAAATCTACCAAATCTAAAAATCTAAAGTCAAAAAAAAAAAAAATCAAAAAACAAAAAACAAACGAACAAAAAAACTAGAAAGTCTGCTCAAAACTGGAAGAGTCAGTATTACTCCTATCAGCTCTGGTGTCCACATCTTACAAGCCGGATCTCTGTGGCTTCGTAGGGCTCCTGTGGTGTGTTATGGAAAGGGTTTTGACTTTGATTTCAGACCAGTGGGGGTCAGGATTCCAGCCCCAGATGGCCCTTAATCCCTTGGCACCTCACTCAGAGAGATTGTAACAGCTATAATGCAAGGTTGTTGTAAAGATTAAACAAAACAAGCACAGCGCTTCTTAGTGAGATGCCATTGTCTTGGGCAATATGTTTACTTTCCCTTCCCCTTTTTGCCCTTGACACTGGGAAGAAACCTGGGCGGCAGACCCTACTCCACTAAACCACTAGATGGCACTAATCTAGAGAATCCTTCCTCTACCATCTAATAAGCACCTGGAAGTTTATCACCATCCTATCCTCCCGTTGTTTACCCCAGTGTTAGTGGTCTAATCTGTGAATTCTACTCCTACTGGCTTAAACCTGGTTACTGAAGATGAATTATTTGGACTGACATTACTCTATTAGCAAGGCACGTACTCCACCTAGACCTGCAGGATAAACAGTGTGGAATCTAGCCCATGGAAGGAGAGGGGTAGAAAGAAGAGGAAAGAGAGACAAGGAGAGTGAAAGAGAAGCAAAAAAAGAAAGGTCAATGAGGAGAAAAAAGTGAGAGAATAATGGCAGAGGACAGAATAAGGGAGGCTGGGAGCAAAAAGAAAGGAATTAAGTTAACATTTGACTTAAAAGGGGGAGAACTTTATTTTTGTTTCACTTGCTGTGAAGCCAAGAGAGGTACCTCCTTTCCTTTACAAACCAAGAGCAGGCTGATGTATCTGGCTGCCCAGCCTATGAATACCAGAGACACAGAACCTGGACAACGGCCGCACCACACCCCAGTGACCTTTCCACTGTCAAAGATATCTCCTCCTCCCTGAGGTGCAGAGGTGGGATAAGTGAGGACATCGCCTAAGGTTACGGAAAGGTCTGGAGTATGAGGGAAGGTAGCCATCACTGTTGTTTATCACTCTGATAATTCTGAGGGAGAAGCTATTCATGGACCTTGAGAACTTTTTAGGCTTGAGGTTAATCCTTCAAGACAATGAGCCGCCAGTCACTAGGAGAAGGCAAGCCAAGGTTAAATGATTGCCTGCTAGGATGCGGGGAGTGAGGGTGAGGGTGCTGCACTGAGCCAGACAGGACCTTTAGAGCCCTGCCTGATGTTACCTTATTTCTCAAAAATGTGGAAAACAGGACTGGCGATGGCAAACTTCCTGGCCTTTCCCTGCACCCCAACCACTTTGCATTTGGGGTTGTAGGTGGGTATGGGGAAAGAGGCAGCAACTGTTTAAGGAATGATATAAACATTCCTGCCTCTGACACTGATATCTGTAGATTTCACCTCCTCCAGGCTGGGAGTGGGAGAGGAGAGGAGGGATTGTGCATTTACTGTATGGTCCACAGAGGAGAAAAACTAAAAAGGAGACAACCTATGAACTTGCCACTTTGAGAATGTGATACTGTTGGAATCAACTAACTAAATATTTGTAATTAGCTCAGTCTTAGAACATATGAAGTACCATATTCTCTTGAGATTGGGGGTAAACCTCCAAATGCCTCACTGTACCAGTGCATGAAAAATCAAAATGCTGTTTTCCTTCATCATTATCCTCACCATTATGCTGATGTTATTGTTTTATTGCAGATTATTTGTTGTGAAAGCCTGCTTAGTTGTCAATAAAGTATTTTCTGGAATGTTTGTTAAGGAGCTTGAAGGCAAACAGTCTGGGTTTGAATTGTGGCCTAGTGGCTTTGGGTAACCAACCTAATCTCTCCAAGCCTCAGTTCCTTCATCTGTAGGTGGAGCCAAGTTATTTTTATGCCTCATAGAGCACCTGTAAGAAGTAGATGAGATAATACAAAATAATTAGTTCAGTGCCTGATACAGACTTATTAGTGTTATAATTATTATAATATAGAAAACCTCTTCTGAATTTCTGTGATATTTTAAAATGAGACGTATATCGGGCCCTGAAGATGTGAATTAATTTGTGTACTTTCTTGTAGAGGTCAATTTACTATTGCTTTTGAAGGGCAATTTGCAAAGCAGAGATGAGAAATTGTACAATGGAATAAAAACTGACTCAAGAACTACAAAAGTGCTGAGTTAATTGGAAGCGAAAGCACACAGAAGAAGAAAAGAAAGAACTGCTACCTCATGGCAAGAGTCACCACCCATGTCCAAGGAATACAAATTTGCTTTATAACCACCACTTGCTAAGTAGTCTTGTTCTGTATGAACATGTATGCATAGCAGGCACTCAGCTTTCACTATATCTGGGTCAATTGGAACTAATAAAGAAAATCTACTCAGATTACTAGTCTAATAATTTTTTGAGAAAGATGAAAAAAATTTAAGTCTATTTTTTGGCTTGTTCCAACAATAAAATCAATCTATTTCAGCAGATTTCGAACAATGCTTTGTGAGTTGACTTGGAAACTAAATTCACGTGTTTTTTTCATCTTCTGATCCAACTGAAGAAAACTCTGGAAAATACTTGCTGGTGGCCAAGCTCCAAATGGTTATCTGTCATTCAAACTTATTAGTAAAGATATTCTCCATTCTGTCTAGACAAGCAGGACTCATTTTATTTTTAGTGTGCAGAAATTCTTTCAGTCTCAAAATGTTTCCCAACTCCCACATGTGTGGTTTTTGGTTTTCCAACAGCTCTGTTTCCTTTCACAGGACCATTTTTTCTCCTACTTTGGGACAGGGCAAGGGCAGGGCACACGAAGCCGAGCAAAGGCAATCAATCACAAGTTCCATTCCTCTGGTCCCAGCAATCGACTCAGAGGTGATTGCCTATTTATAGCAGGAGACAGAATGAGATCTTTGCTGGGAATTCTGGGAAAGATTCCTGCTGCCTCCTGCTGGCCTGGGTGTTGAGAGATGAGAACCTGGACGTCTGCATCCCCTCTCTGAGCCTGAGAAAGGAGCCACTCTGGACGAACCGAGCCAACATACGAGGAAAGACTGGTGACAACCTTGAAGCCATCTCTTCCCCCAGACTTTCATTTACGTGACAATAACTTTTTTATGTGTTAATCCAGTTGCAGTTGGAGCCACTTGCCAAGGAAGCGATGCTTACTACACAGGATGGGTGTGTCGATTAATGAGATAATCCCGGAGGAGGTGCTTAGCATAGTGCCTGGCCTAGGGATACTGGATGCGTTTTATCATCTCTGTCAGCAGTGGCAACCCCAGGAGTCACTAGCAAGGTGTCCTAGGATGCTCAAGAGAGCTTCGTAAGGGTCTGAAGGTTTGGGAAGGGAGAGGAAGGGATGAGAATTTCAGGTAGCGAGAGTAAGAGGAGGAATGTATAATGCACGTTTGGGGCACATTGAGACCAGTCGATAGAGTGAGGACTTGTGGAGAGGTAAACGGTAGATCAGCCAGCTGGACTGAGGCTGGGATGACTGCAGGTCTTGGGTGATGGCTAAAGAGCTGAGACTTTACCCTGTGAGGCAGAGGGAGATATTGATCACCTGACTCGACCTGACAAGTCAGCATTAGTCTGACAAATCCCTTCCTGTGGTCAGTCATGTGGCATGGAGGCCATTTCCAAGGCTACTGCAGGATGCAAGCCAGGGACAGCTCAAGCCTGCGCCAGAGCAGGGTGGAGGTGGGACGGGAGGTAGCAGAGGGTGCAAGGGCCATGTTCTCAGCCCTGTGCACTGAGCAACTCTGTTCACGAACTCTTCCTTGCTGGTGATGAAATGTCAGCCTCAAAGCACTAGATGTCCATTAGCCTTTGTTCCTGAGTAAGGCTAATGGAGATTTCATGGCATTTGCTTTGTTTGGCTTCCTTCGTGTTTATCAGTTTTCTGCTTCTGCTCCCTCACCGCGCCCTGTGACTCACCCTGTGTGCTATAGGCGTGTGTTCCTTTTCAGAGCTTATATAAGACTTTTTTTTTTCTTCTATACATACCTCGTTTTAAAGAGTGCATTCACCTTATATCACTTTACGTTGACTTTTTTGTGAGATTGGAAAATCACCCTGGTAGAATCCTTGCTCACCAAAGCAAAGAGGAATTAAGCAATTTGTTGTTAATTTGACACACAGATTTTATGAAAACATCAAAGGAAAACAAAGCAAAGAGTTGCTTTTCCTATCTGCTGCTTTTCCTAACTGTTAACGTGGTATTGTGAGAGGCCCGAATTCCATTCCGAGCTCTTGCATTAACGATCTCGTGGCCTTAACCAAGCTCCTTAATATTTCTGTCCCAGAAGGGCAGTATTTCATCTTTTCTTATGGCTGAGTATCTGCTGTTTGGGACAACACGGATGAACTTTGAAATAATCATGCTAAGTGAAATAAGTCGGACAGAAAAAGTTGAAAACCATATGATTTCACTCAGATGTGGAATACAAACCTGAAAGCAACAGAGAAGACAAACAAAAACCCAGAGACACAGACAACAGTTAAGTGGTTACCAGAGGGAAAGGGGATGGGGGAGGAGGTATAAGGATAAAGCGGGTCAAAGATATGGTGACGGAAGGAGATTGACTTCGGGTGGCGAAGACAATGTAATATACAGATGATGTATTGTTGAATTGTACGCTTGAAATCTATATAATTTTATTAACCAATGTCACCCTGAGAAATTTAATAACAGAAAAAGAAAAGAAAAACCTCTATTCTCCGCATCTTCTACACACACACACACACACACACACACACACACACACACACAATATATATATATATATATATATATTTTGTCCCTGGGTTTTCTCATCCATAAAATGAAATGGCTTTATCTGAAGTGCTTGAAATTTGCTCCCAGCTATATAATTCTAAACATGTCTTGAGACCAATGGTTGGGGGCAATTCTCTAAGGAAAAAGTGAAAGTAAGGACTTTGCTCTGTGTGTCACTGAGCACCGCGGGAGCGGTACTTACCCCAATCCCATGGCTGCCTAGTTAGTTCCGTTGGTCTGCTACAAAGCAGTCTAACTAGAACCATTTTACTCTTAAGAAGTACTACATTTTATTCAACTCTTAATGGACCTGGAGATAAAATGAGGAAAACATAAGATTTTTTCCCATAAGTAAATATGAGGAAAGTTTAAGGAGCCTTGTTATTACCCCAGACGGAGGACATAATGCTTCATGGGTAGAACAGCTCATACTCCCACTCTGCTTCTTACAGGCTGGGTGACCTTGCAAAGACACTTAACTAATTTGATCTTTTTAAATGTTAACTAGAGATAATAATACAGATCTGAAGGATTTACTTTGAGGATTAAATGATATAATGTATGTGATGTGTTTCACACAGACCTGGCACTTAGCTAGGGCTCAGTAAATGGTAGCTACAAAAAGTAGTGGTAAAAACTACTACTTTCACAGGCTTATTTTCTGCATCCTTAGTTCTTCAATCACGGAATTGGATCTAACTATTTACAGCTCTCATAACTTCCACCCAAATTAGCTAATCAAAAAGTTAACTGATTTATGCAACCACAGTGCCGTCGACTCTTGATGTTTATCTGAACCTCAGATTTTCTTTAACACCTAAATTTGCACACGCAGAGATGGTTGTGTCAGCTACTTTTTTTCTCATGTGTGTTTCCTTCACATGCTCCCTTCGAATACTTTGTATCACAGTCCATTTCATCTATTAAAAATTTTCTCTCTCACTTAATGACACTTTTGTTTTCCCACTGAAACGCTGAACGTACATTAGCAAGTAGCAGACAATGAAGTCCCAGGGGGATGGGTGCCGGGCAGTCCCTTGGTGTGTTTCGTAGCTGTGTTCCTTACTCCCACACGCCAGCCTGGCAGCACACAGTGCAAATGTGTGCCTGAGTAAAATGACCGCTTTCAATATGTCACCTACCATTGGGATAATGGAAGAACAGCTGACACTGCTAATATATAATCTGCGAGCTCCAGATTCCTGGCTGCCAGGCACTGGAGCTGCGGGAACGTCTAGGATGGAGAAGTCTAGGATGGAGATAAGAAAATCAGGTAGCAGTCTTTTCTCAAAACGAAGAAAAAGAGCTGGTAATTTAAAACGCCTGGAAGTTCCTGATGCAATCTTGTTCCATTGCCCATTAAAATTTAGAAAACAACCCCAAACTAGGCCTGCTACCCTCAATATTGCTAAAATGGCCAAATTACATGCTAGCTACAAAGCCTTTGGAGCTGTGTTATTTGAAAGAGCAAACCAACCTGCCAAAAATGGAGCAGGAAATTACTTCAAGTCGGACCCCTATTCTTTGCCCTCTGATGCAGAAAACCAGTCTAAACCAACAAGAAACCTAGGCAGACACCTCTCTATTGCACTGGAATTACTATATGAGGTGAAGAGCAAGAGTCAGGACAAAACCAGCTAGCCAGAGATCCAGCAGAGCTACCCAAGAAAAAATTATACGAAATGTGGAGAAATTGGGCAGGAACTTTGAGCAGCAGACAGCCACAGTGACACTTAGTAGGACCAAAGTTAATCTTTACACCTGACCATTGGTAAAGACTTGACCTGAATAGATCTCTTGAAGTTCAAAGATAAATAAATACAAAAAATGGGACCTATGAAAACACATTGCAGCATAAAACATGGGGGCAAGTTTCTGATGAATCTTTAAATCTAATTGGCTTTGAAGATAATACCTGACAAGAAACAGGGGACTATTCCAGAAAACTACTTGACAGGGTCCCTATGAAAGAGGTGTAGAAAGGCATGCTACACGAATATATCAAGATGCGAAGAAAATGATAGGCATGGAATAGATAAAAGGCTCAACTGATTAGGATAAGAAAGAATTATACTTAAAATTTAAAAAAAATAAAATTCTCTTTATTGCAGTAACAAGCAAAATTTAAAAAGATGGAAAATCAAACCAGTAATGCAAAGAGTAAGCTCGACTGCTCTCTGAGAATGAAGAGAAAAACGATATGCAAGCCATGAGATAAAGATGACAAATGTGAAGGTTAGCATGAAGAGACCTCATTCAAGAAAAAGAACAATAAGAATAGAAACAGTAATTCAACATATTCGAAAAACAATTTTATGATGTGAAAAATTCTTTATGCGTGCAGATAAGAAGAGCTTATTTTGAAAGGAAATCCAAATTCATAGTGGCAGAATGTTTTGAACTGTAAGAATTGTGATGGTTAACTTTGTGTGTCAATTTAGCTAGGTCACAATGCCCAGCTGTTTTGTCAAACTTCACAGATGTTTTGTTAAGGATGTTTTTAAAGATGGAATTAACATTTAAATCAGGAAATGTTGAGTAAAGCAGATTACACTTCATAATGTGGGTGGGCCTCATTTAATCAGGTGAAAGCCCTTCAGAAAAGGTCCTCTTCCCATCTCCTCCACCAGTGGGCTATTGTAACACCCTTTACTCTCCTTCAAACTTTTATCAAAAAAAATTTTTTTTAATTACACATCCACTTAACACCTTGTGATATTGCAATTTAGAATAAGAGATATATATTTGGTCTTCATCCTGGTTCCCGGCATGGAGCTCCTAAAACTTGTAATTTCCTGAATGAATAACAGTGTCTTCTGTTATGTTAATGAGAGGACAAGGGGAAGCCCCTTATAGCTTAAGGATTGTGGCTTGTCGCCAGGGGAACAAACTACATGATTAGAGAGTTGTAACTTCCAGTCCCTGTTCCCACTCCTAAACCTCCAGGGAAAGGAGAGCAACTGGAGATTGAGTTCAGTCACCAATGGCCAATGATTTCATCAATCATGCCTATGTAATGAAGCCTGTATAAAATCCTAAAATGGCGGGGTTTGAAGGGCTTCAGGGTTGGTGAACACGTGGAGATTCAGAGAAAGTGGTGTGTTCACAGAGAACATGAACTCTCTGGGCCCTTTCCCCAAACCTCACCCTATGCATCTCTTCCAGAGTTATATTCTTTTGTAGTATCATTTAACCAGCAATCTAGTAAGTAAAAGTTGTCTCTGAGTTCTATGAGCTGGTTTAGCAAATTAATCAAACCCAAGGTGGTGAGGGAAAGTCATTAGAATCTCTGATCTACAGCTAGTTGATCAGAAGCACAGTTGATCAGAAGCGCTTTGGGCTTGTGACTGGCATCCGAAGGAGGATGGGACAGTCCTTAATCTGTGGGTTCTGATGCTACTTCCAGGGAGGGAGTGTCAGTATGGAATTGAATTGTAGGACCCAGTTGGTGTCAGAAAATTGCTTGGTGGTATGGAAAAAACACGTTAGACACCGATATAGTGACCAAGCCTGGTTTGCTTACTGTGGTAATGTTAGCTATAGGCAGAGTAGCAGGCACATGGGAAGCACTTGGTGAATATTTGTTGGATGCAGGAATAAATGAATTAATTAATTATGGAAGTGAAAAGTGGTCAGTATCCTGGATAATAACATAGCTCAACATATCAGGAGCCTGAGAGGAGTATATACCTTTGGCAATAAGATAGGACTCCTAGGAGTCTATTATGAGAAAATAATCAGAAATGGGCAGAAAGATTTGTAGAAAATTGCTTACTGAAATGTTTTTAAAGATCGTTGTTACTCTTTTTATGCTTTCAAGAGTAATCACGCTCACTAAAAAGGATGTAAATGGCACATCAACATATAATGTACAAAGTAAAAGTGTCTTATATTCCTATATTCCTGACAGATGTATTATTGGTCAGTGTAATTTTCTCCAGTTTTCTTTGCATGTGTTAACATTATTTCTAATATAATACTTTTTTTTCTCTTTTTACAAAAATAGGGTTATAGGAATATATCTCATTTAATCCACCCAAACGATAATTTCACATAATATTATTTTTCTCTCAAACATTTTCCAAAACGTACATAAATCTGTATACCACTATTTTCTCTATATTCTGCATTGTTCTATACTCTGAGCCCAATGAGAGCCAGCAGAGCAGATTCAATTGTACACTCTTGGCTGATGAGGGTTTATCTCCATGCTCTTAGCCAATGAGAGTAACTATCGTAATTGTTACATAATATATATTATTTATGCTTCTATGGCTTCTCTTTCTGCTACTTATTTTGACTTTTGGAAGAAAATTTACCCTACTATTGATTCGTAAAGGGTTTATTGGTACTTAATACTTACAGTAGGTGCTTATACACTTGCTGGTGTTTAATGGTGCTGCATCTGGGCCAAAGAAGGGAAAGAAGAGAATCATGCTAGAACTTCAAATGAAGATGTTATGAACTTTCAAGGCACTTTAATGGAAGGCACCCAGGAGACAGAGGATAAAGATTAACGGGCAGCTAGTGATTGAGAAACTCCTTGACATCATGAAGGGCATTGTAAACACCACCTTTCTTGGAAGAGTGGGCCTACAATGACATAAACTGTAGCTCATGCTGTTATTTCAAGGAATTTCAGAAGCAGGGAGGAGCAATTGCCAATGCAGAATGTAAGAAATGCAGCTCCCCAAGGGCGGGGCTGTAATTACCTGACTCAGCTGACTCAGAGAGCTCTCATTTCAGGAACTAATTAGTCCCTCACACTAAGTGAGTATGTGTATAGAGTACAAAGTATTTTGTATAATCCTTTTAATTTTTAACTTTATAATACGT
This sequence comes from Eidolon dupreanum, assembly GCA_028627145.1. Classification (NCBI taxonomy): domain Eukaryota; kingdom Metazoa; phylum Chordata; class Mammalia; order Chiroptera; family Pteropodidae; genus Eidolon; species Eidolon dupreanum. Next base: position 7,073,497 of record CM053514.1, read on the forward strand.
CAATATATTCTGGACATCTCTCCATGTCAGCATCAATCTATTCTGGACATCTCTCTGTGTCAGCATGTATATAACCTATCTCATTCTTTCTAAAGACTCCATAATATCTCTTTATATTAATTTACTATAATTTATCTAATTAATCCCTTCTCAATAAACATGTAGATTGTTTCCAATTTTCTATATTACAAACAATACTACAATTGCCATAAAGCCCTTAGAAGTTGGTATATTAATTTACATTTCTATCCAATTTATGAGAATATGTATTTCTCTGTGTTCTCACCAACATCAGGGATTATCAAGTGTTTTAAATATTTTGCAATTTATAAGTGAAAATAATAAATATTTTGCAATTTATAAGTGAAAATAATCTGATTATTGTTTAATTTGAAGTTCTTTAATATTAACAAATTTGAATATCTTTTTATGTTTGTAGGAAATTTGCCCTTCAGATTTGATGAGTTCCTTGTTCATGTCATTTACCCATTTTGATTTTGGATGTATTTATGACACTAAAAACTTGGAAATAACTGAATTGTTTAATGTGTTTCATAAGTTTCTTACATTAAAATATTATGTAGTCATTACATGTTATATATTTTCAAAGGATATATTTTTAGTGATGGAAAGCAAAACAGAATAAAAATTGTACATCATGTATCATACTGGTTTTGTTTTTAAAAATGCATAGAAAAACGTTTGGAAAAAATGTACCCACATATTAATGTGAGTTGGGGAGATGAAATTAGGGGCAGTGTTAAAACTTTCTTCATAAATTTAGTATTTTCCGAAATTACTACAAAGTCCATTTACTTATGTGATCCTAATGAACCAAAATGCTGTGTAGCGTTGTGATTATGACCGTTCTTTAAGGGCACTCGTTGTCAGCACCTGAGATATGGTATCACGACAGTTCTCTAAGTAAGGATGGAATCGCTTGTAAGATGACTGAGTGAGTAGAAAAAAGGCTACTGGCAGTCCTCGTACCCACCAAATGCAGTCCCTGCCACACTGGTGGGCCATCAGTGATCTCCGACGGCCACTGACCAATGAGAACAAAAGCGAGTCCACCTTCGGTGTTGGCGTCGGAGCTTGTGGGTGGCCGACCCGTACTTCCAAGAATTTCATTCTGTCTTAGGTGACTGTAATTTTTGATTGAGGGTTTTGTTTTTTAAGAAGTATTCTATTTTAATTATATTTAATTATGTAAAATTTAATATAGAAAATAATATGTAAGATTTAATTATATATTTAATGTAATTATACTTAATTATATATTACTGCTAGTTTAGTTTAGTTTGTTATAGGTAGTTTGGTTAACTTAACAGTGGGTAATGGTGAATATTTTTGTCAACTATATTTGAGGTCTATCGTATTTCAATAACTTGATTTTTGAGATACTTGTGTGTTTCCTGTAAGAATCATCTCATTCTCTATTATGAAAGCAGATGGATATATACACGATTATTCCGTCTCCCATTTGTTTCTACAAAATACTCCATTGTTTTCATTGATTTCCTCTCTGAAAAGGTGAGAGTAGGTGGCCTAGATGAGCAGGGGAAATTTTACAAAGTCTAAGAAATTTGAGAGAACCTGATGTAAGAATAAGTGATATTAAAACTATCTGGCAATTGGTAAAACACAGTCACCAAACCACTGGAATGACTCTGGCCATTAGGGTGGAACCAGATCCTAGAGCCACTCTCACAGGATAGGTGTTAACTTTTTACTTACTAGATCCTGGAGAGATCCAGGGTCCCTGAGAGGTGGAGCACATGGCAGGTCTACAGTGGCTGTGTTTTAACCAGTATATAAATATTTCATGATTTTAATAGCCAATGGGATCTTAACAGTGGTACTCAGTGTCAGCCATGAATGTAGAGATACAGAATTATAGAATCCCTAAATTGGAAGATACCGGAAGTCTCTAAAGAAATCACCTAAACGATGCCTCTAGGCAATGACCCAAAGCAAAGACCACAGAGCTGCCTGCAGTGACTGCCACACCATAGATTCTCTGCAACTGACAACCGAGTCAATGAGGAAATGAGCCAACACTCGCTGCTGCAGACCTGACAAGTTGTCCCCGGGTCTTTCCTGATCATCTCCAGTGACAGGAAACTCCTTCTCATGCGAGGCTGCTGGAGATTTTGTTTGTGGACCCCTCTCGTTTTGCATAGGAAAATGTGACTTCGAGTAATTTTACTCTTATTTTCTGAGATTTATAGCAAATGTCTGGATCCCATAATATATATTAGATATGTAATATATATTAACATATGTCTTTCTATATGTTTCTATTCTGATTTCTGCATTTTTTTTTTCAGGCAACCTTCTTTTCCTATCACAACTTCTTAGTCTCAAATTTTCTATTCTTTATGCTTAAGCAATAACAGATGAGCATCACTAGCTGGAGGTGGTGATATGGATGCAGGAGGTATGGCAAAACCAAGAAGAGTGAAGAACAGAGAGAGATGCATAGAAGCAGCCTCATGAGCACTGCACACTCCTTACCTTGCGTTAAGATCAGCTCTCCTTTGTGGAATCATTTACGTGGACCTTGAACCCTAGAGCCCTGCAGAGGGTGGAGTGCCAATTAATGCTCTTGGAATAGCTGATGTCTTTGACACCCAAAGTGACTGGCACACAAGTGTGTTGAAGAGACCAGTCCAGCCACAGGCTCAAGCTTATCGTGACAAGATTCTATAGGGGCACACGACATCCATGCTGTACTTTGAAATCAATGGACCCAAATCTAGTGTGACGGAGGAAGATGTTTATTTTGTTAAATTGCCTTTGCATCCTCTTTGGGCTGAATTTGCTATATTCTCCATGTTTAGTATGAGTGTGATTGTTATTGCTTTTATTAATGAGGAGAGCAAAGTGCAAGTACTTAACGTGCATCGTTTCTACTTCTCGTAACACCACCATGATGTGGACATTATTATTCTCATTTTACAAATGAAGATCACACAGGAAATAAATAGAGCCAGGGAATATTTACGCCTCAAGTCTATACAGCCCTCCCTCTTTACGTGGATCCATGCCAAGTAACACAAAAAGCCCTGGTGACCTCCGACCAGGACAAGGCTATAGGCTTGTACTCTTTCCAACTCCAGAAAGATAAAGTTTTCAAATTTCAGATTTCCTTTACTTTCAAAAATAGGAATCTCAGCCTTTTCTCATTTAAAGAATATCAGAGAGAAAGAGGGTGGTTTTTGAGAGAGGCCATTCTAAGACTCTGCAGGAGTAAGAAGAATGGAAACTTTGTAGCTGTCTAAACACCCCAAAATGCAGGGCTGCCCTAATAGTCAAACTGCTATGTAGGAATAACATGATCTTGTTACATATTAGAAATGACACCACGGCTGCAAATAGTCATAACTGCCAACCACACTAGTGTAATCATATTCGGCCATCAGAGAAATGCCCACATGAATACCTATACACATCCATGTATGCATACGATACATGTGTTGAGTTGGTCCTTATTTTTCACAGAATTCGTATTTCTGAATTCACAGAATCCATACCATGAACTGTATTAAAATTTATTTGTAAGCCCCCAAATCCATACGCATGGTACTTTGTGGTCATTCACACATACACACAGAGCAGTGAAAAACTTGGGTCACCCAAAGCTCATTTTCCCAGCTGAGTTCAAACAAAGTGGCGCTCTGCTTTCCTGTTTCAGCTCTGATTCCATAAACACGTGTCCTTTTCGTGGTCTGTTTAGTGCCTTGTTATTCACATTTTGGTGCTTTCTGTTGGGAATGTTGCTGTTTAAAATGGCCCCTATGTATCTGAAGTGCGGTCCAGTGTTGCTGAGCACAGGAAGGCGGTGATGTGTCCTACGGAGAAAAATACATGTGTTAGATAAGCTTTGTTCAGGCACAAGTTATAGTGACGTTGGCCATGAGGTCAATGGTAATGAAATAACAGTGCATATTAAACATCGTCTTTAAACAGAAACACACATAAAACAAGATTATGTATTGATCAGTTGATGAAAACGTTGTAACAAGAGGCACATAGGAACCTAACTCTATGTTTCTCCTAGGAGCAATGGCTCGATATTTGCTAATTCAGTGTTCGTGGCAACTCTGTAGAACATAACTACCATGAATACCAAGAATCGATTGCATGTTTGTATGCATAGTACGTATGTGTATATATTGTGTGTGTGCCTTTGTGTGGGGCCTTATCCTAATTCAGTGAAGCCTTGAAAACTTAATTCTATATTGTTCAGTGATACTTGGAGACAACATTCAATAAACGTCATTTTTCTAAATTAGGGCTTACAGCTTCTGTGATCGATCTTTTGTTTTGCTAGCAGTATTTTTGATCAGCAACAATTTGATTGCACCAGCGTGATAATGTTGCTTAACTACTGCTTAGAAGCATGGGTGTGTGTGGGCTAGAGTAGTTTGTGAATGTTATTGCAACAACATTTCCTTGAAATATGAGTACATTCCAAGCAACATTTTTACTCCAGAAATCTGCCCAAGAGTTTGTTATCTAGTTGATGAATGGGCTTTTGGACATAATATGCTGTCCAAATCTCTTTGCCATGTCAACATAACCGGTACCCTTGAAAAACAACTCAAACTGAGTCAGATTTTGCAAAGACCAGACACTCTCTTGTAAAAGTCAAACTCAAATCCTCCCAAATCCACTCCTCTCCCTGCTGCCATGTGAGATGGAGCAAGACATTTGTCAGTCTCATTTGTCTGCCTCAGCGGTTATCTTCCAGGAGTTTCCAGCATCTTCCTATTCTCTGTGTTTGACCAGATCCTATTTCAACACATCTTAAATTTGGGAAAGAAATTAACTAAAAACAATGGTGAAAAAATAAGATATAGTTGTCATTTCTTATTTGGTCATCTCCATAATAAAATTATAAAACGTGGCCTGCGTGGTAGAAAGAGCCATCCCTAGACTGCGAGCAAGGGTGTTATTTCCATCGATAATGTTAATTGTATCAACCAGGCAAGTGACCCCACTAGGCCTGAATTTCCTTATCTGCCAAGGTTGAGGTTGGACAAAATATTCTTTAGGATCTCTTTTAGGTGAAATATTCCTGGACTCTATGCTTTTGGCTGGACTACTCGAGATAATCTTGAGGTTTTTTTCAGATGATCTTGACATTAGAGGGACTTCTAATGTGCTTTATGTAGACCCTGAAAAATGCATGAGACATCATACTGTAAGTAATACATCATATTGGGTCTGACAGTAGTCCTATTCACTCCTGGTTGGTTGAAGAATATGTTAATTTTCCTCCACGTCATCCTCAGAGATTGCAGGTATGGTTAATTTGTTAATCACGCACTTAACACATATTACTGAACCCCTAATGTATTGTAGACACAGAGAAAACAAGACATGGTCCCCAGCCTTAAGCCAAACAAAGATCATGGGTGCCCAAAGTCTGATAAAAGCATGGTGTTCAAAGTAGGTTAATAATTCAATATCTTATCAAATTTTATTCTTCAAAAAAATATGCTCAATATTTCAAGCAATGAGAGAAATGTCAGCATTGAAGAGAAATGTTTTTCTATTTAACTCAAAGATATAGAACTAATTTATATTTTCCATATAAGAAAATGTGTTCGACAAGTGATGTTTATTGGCATCACGTTTTTTAGTTGTTCTAGAGATATTTTAGGGGCCATAAAATCTGCCCCTCTCCCAATCAGCTACCCCAGTCCTACCACTCAATCACCCTTTCCCTGCTTCCAAAAATTACAGCCTTTTATTTTTTTGCTTTCAGTAATCAATTGTAAAATGAAATTAAAAAATTTTTATTACATAACTTGGTATAAGGCTATAATTTCTTTTGCTCTGTGTGTCCAAATATTTATTTTATTGTTTTTTTGTTATTTTTATAAACTCTTCAACACCCTTTGGGAAAAAATGAGGTAGAAATAGATTATTGGCTTAATCAACATTGTGACATTTCTATAACCAATTTAGTTAATATCCTCTGTTTCTATTTGTTTATATTTTAACCCAACAAAAGTTTTTTGGTTTTTTGTTTGTTTGTTTTTTGTTTTTGGAGGGGCAAAATCTTCCAAACATATAATCTGCTATGTAGAGAATTATGTTTCCTTTTATTAGATTTTATAGTATCTCTTATAAGCAAATCATATTTTTCCCTAGCTTACATTATAGAGTCAAGTCGTTTTTACTTACTTATAAATTTGTCTTCAATTTGGACCCTCATTATTCTCATTTTGGAAACTTTTCTCTTTTATCTTCTCTGCACCCGCAAACACTATGGTCACTTCGAATTCAAGAATAATTTTGACGAATCTTTTTGTAGAGTATTTTGGTAATAAAAAATAATTTCTGCCCCTAAGTCATCTGTTCTGTACATTCAGACTTTTCTTAACTTACAGTATTACATTGAGACCTATCTATAAATACATGACTTTGTTAAGTAATGTTTCCTGGAAGTCTTGAAATGCAGAGATTAAGATTTCACACAGAAATATTTTAATTACTCAAAATGCTAGATATGGGAGGACAAGACCAAATATCCATGTAACCTGACTTCATAGAATGAAATTAATTTTAAAAACTCAACATTTCTCTTACTATTCAGCATATATTATCTTTTTCTTGTGAAATAAATGAAATAGTATTGTATAGAAATAGTGCTTTTATGATGTATTCTTATCACTTAATTTTGTCAATTAGAAAAAAGAAACTACTATGCCATTCACTATAAATCCAAAACCTCCAGGGCCTCCTAGAATCTACCTGAACAGAGTGAAAATTAGTAGTTCTTTCAAGTTTTTATCCCTCATCGAAAAGAAATCATTTGTCTTAAGTATATTTCTAGAATTAGTTTAAAGAAAAAAAAATTTTGCTAAATAATTTAGCTGATTTTTTTTCTGCTTCAGACAGTCAATATTTTCAATAGAGTTCCTTACATGATCTTGTGTTACCTTAAAACTCAGTTATAATTGATGTGCCTCTCTCAACTTTATAGGAGAGGGAGCAATGCTTATAATAAGACCTTTGCCATTTAATATTGTGTTCAAAGTAAGAGAATTAGGAAAGATAAGGATGCCTATTACAAGCTGCTCATCAACTAAGAATGTATCTGTTCTTGAGGTAGTTAAGGTGTGGTTGATGTTTAAATGATTTGTTAACAGAAAGAATTTTTTAAACACATAGACTAATCTTTGACCTTCACTCTATTGAATCAACAGAGTGCAGGAGAACTCCCAGTAATTTTTTTGCTCCCTCTCAAGAATTGGGGGAGGAAATATCACTAGAATTTCCATGTCTACACGTGGATGCTAAGTATTTTATATTTTTATTACTTGTTATTTTTTGATAAGACTGGAGAAATGTAATTGTGTTTTGCTTTGAGTTCTGTTATAACTATGTGCTCAAAAATATTAAATTTTGATGAAGAAAATGAGGAAGAATATTAAATAATTAAAAGTACTATTTATTATTATCAACCAAACATTATGCTTAGTATTTAAGTAAACCATGAGTTCATTTGATCATAATGATGATGATGACGACACTAGCTAGCATTTGTTAAGCAGCCATTATGTGCCTAGCATATGGTAGGCACCTGAAATACAATAGTGAACATATGATGCACAGTCCCTGGCCTTATAGAGATTATGGTTAGTGACAAGGTGTAGACAGAGCAGCAGTTATGATACAGTGTAATGAGGGCTGCGATGAGAAAAGCAGAGTTGTTGTAGAAGCACACTGGGAGATGTCTGACCCTGAGTTTATTGGGGCATAAGGAGAAGGTGTGTGTCACACAAGACTCCCTGGGTGAACTGGTATCAAAACAGATACAAAAAAGATGCATTGGCCACAAAAAGAAGTCCAAGAATATTTCCAGAAGAAGAATGAGCATGAAGAAATAGTTAGAGGGTAGAATATGCGCGACTTTTTCGAAGGACTGAAAATATTCCAATATGGCAGGACCAGAGGGTACACACGTGGAAATAATAAAACACGTGCTTGGGAGGAAAGTTTGAGCCACATCGAGGAGCTGAAACTTGGGATCAGAGAGGATAGTGTCCTGATCGGACAGGCACAGTGGAAAGGTTACACTGCTTCCGTGTAGATGAATGATGGTAGTGGGCAAGACCACTGACAACAGAACAAGTTAGTAAACTTGAAGTCATTTGGCAAAACAGTGACGATAGCTTGACACTAGGGGAGTGACAACGGGAAAGGATAAAATGTGATTTGATTCAAAAGACATTTGGAATGTAGATTTGTTAGACCCCAAATATGGGCATAGCAGAGGTGGAGGGAGAAAGGTATTGCCAAGCATCTGCTTAGGATTCTGGGAGAGGACACTGGCATTTCGTAAAACTGGAAACAGAGGAGAAGGAGCAGGTTTTGGAGTGAGGGCAAATAGAACATTTAGGTTTCGATGTGCTGAGTTTTAGGCGGCTATTGACTATTTCATTAAATCCAGTACCTGTATATGAGGAAATGAAACTTATGGAGGTTAGTTACTTGTCCATAGTCACAAAGCGGGATTCAAGCCCAGAATGGGCTGTCTCCCAAGGCCCTGCTCTTAACCACTACACTACACACCTCAAATCTTTGTGCAGAACCCTTCTCCAGAGACATGGATCCTGACAGTCTGGTTCTCTCAATGCTTCTTATTTGATCCTATAGGACAGTGATACTGATTTCTAATTAAGCCGTTAACTGCTTGACTCTGGGCAAATCGTTAACCCTTCAGGATCACGATCTCTAAAAGGAAGGAGTTGGACCAGGTCAGTGTTTTACAAAGAGGCTTTGGGAGTAAGCATGGAAGAAGCTTAGGAGAAGGAGGGCATGAACATGTGTCCCTAGAAAAGGCTTATCTCCTGGAAGGATTTCTTACCCCATAAGCTCTTCCCTAGGTCCCTCTCCTCCCTCTCCAGTCTGATCCCCCGCACTACAAGAGGGCATCCCTTCCAGTTGAGACTCATGGCCTTGGCCTGTGCTATACCCTTCAGATAGACTCAGAGAACTGAAGATCAATAACCCTTAGACCTCCATCTGCTTTAAGATATTTCAAAATTCTGTCATTACAAATGGACTTCTTTAAATTATACAATAGAACGGTGGTTTTGTTACGTCTTCTTTCATGCACTATATATTTACTGAGTAATTACTTTAGGACAGCACATGCAGTGGACACTTGGGATATATCAGCAAGACAAAGTCCCTTACTTAGGACACTCACATTCTGGTGGGGAGGGGCAGATAATAAACCAAAGGATGGACAAAATAACAGGTGATGATAAGTGCTGTGCAAAGAACTTCAGCAGGATGATAAGCACAGTGAGGGCTAGATAGCTATGCTAAGATTAGAGAAAGAGCATTTCAAGAAGGAAAAAAAAAATGGTGCAAGAGCCCCTAAGACATTGTATCAATGATTATGGTTTTTTTTTTTTGTTTTTTTTTTTGTTTTTTTTGGCTGGAAGTAAGAGAAACCCCAAATCCACTGGCTTTAAAAAAATTAGCCAGTGATTTCATAGAGCATAGTGTTCTCAAGAAGTGTTTTCGAGGATCTGGTACTGACATCCACAGGACTAAGTTATCTTAGGCTGGTGGCCAGACTGTGGTTCTCAACAGCAAATGGAGCTGCATGGTTTCTTGCCCAGGTCCCAAAAGTGAACACAAAGAGGCTCTCCTCTGACTATGGGATAAAAGTCCAGTACTCGGTCCCACACCAGTAACAGTCAGCAAGGACATACTTTGCAAGGCTTAGTTTTAGCTTGAATTTCAGAACCAGTCATTGGGAAGGGGAATGAGATAACTGTAAAATTGTTTTAAATTTTAATGAGGACCCATCTCTTGATTCAGGAATGTGGTTGACTTTCAGTTGTTTTTTTCAGCTTTTTAAAGATATTATTTTATTATGTCCTGTCTTGGAATTTTTCTGATAAACTGTCATTATTCTTCTTGTGGATCCTTTGCATATAATTAATGTCTGATCTCAAGGTATCTCTAGATATATAAGGAAGGAAGATCCAGAGAATATTAAATCTGAGAGAGTACTTAAATCTGCCCTCTACCACAATTATTCATTAATACAATCTTTTTTTTTTTTATTTTGGTCTCCATAAATCTATCACAATTTCTAGTTGACAAATATATTTTTTCTTTCCATTCTTACCACTATTATCAATTCATTCCCTCTTGTACTGCTTTATGATCCTGACAGTATGATTTTGGAAGAGATAAGCAGTAAATTGTTGACTTAATCTGCCATTTTTAACCAGAATTGTCAGAGATTTCAAAACTAGGGTTATTAAAAAAAAAAAAGAAAAAGAGAGACTTCCACTTCTAGTTAGAATATAAAAGGATGCAAAAGGCTTTTGCTGTCATGGTAATTACAAAAAAAAAAACCCTAGACAAAATAAAAATAGTACTTTCCTGTGGGGCTAGTGAAGAGTGATCAGCTTAATATCTAATTATCCAAAAGAAGGTCAATATTTTAAAAATCAATCATATTTCTATATACTAGCAATGAACAGCTGGAAGTTGAAATTAAAAAAAAAAGAAGGACCATTTATAATGGCTCCAAAAATAATGAAATACTTAGGGCATTAATATAACAAAGTATTTGCAGCATCTTCACACTAATGACTACATTTATTGAAGAAAGACATTTAAAAAGATCTAAATAGAGAGACATATTGTGTTTGTGTGGCGAAAGAGTAAATATCAAGATGCCAATTCTCCCTAAATTTATCTACATATTTATTATAATCCTAATAAAAATCCCAGCAGGATTTTTTTTTTAGTTCTTGCCAATATGATTTTAAACATTATTTGGAAAGCTGAAATAGCTAGAATATACCAAATGATTTTGGAAAAGAAAAACCAAGTTGGAAGACTCATGTTAACTGATTTTAAGACTTACTATGAAGCCACAGTGATTGAGACAGTGGGGTATTTGTAAAAGAATAGACATAAAGAAGAATGAAATGATTTTAGAGTCCATAAATAGATTCATTAAAATATATCTAATATATTTTTTGACAAAGGTGCAATGATGATTTACTGGAGAAAGTATTTTTTTGAACAAATAATACTGTAACAATTGAATAACATACATAGGTGAAAATGAATGTCAATGCATCTTTGCATAAAAATTAACCTAATATGGTTCATAGATCTAAAGGTAAAACAAAACTTTTGGAAGAAATCATAAAAAACAATCTTCATGACCTTGCATTGGCAAAAAATTCTTAGATATGACACTAATGGTCTAATATATAAAAGAAAAATTGCTAACTTGAGATTCACAAAATTAAAAACTTTTGCTCTGTAGAAGATACTGTTAAGAGAATAAAAGGCAAGCTACGGACTGGGAGGAAATATCTGCAAATCATATAACTGGCAAAAATTATATCTATAATATATAAAGAGCTTTCAAAACACAACAAGAAAAAACTCTAAAAGAAAAAATGGGTAAAAGATTTGAACAGACACTTCACTAAAAAGCTATACGGATAGTAAATAAACATATGAAAGGATGCTCAACATTATTAGGGAAATGCAAATTAAAATCACAATGAGATACCTTTTAAAATGTTTACTATAAAAAGAAAAACTGACAATACCAAGTCCTGAAAAGAAAATAGAGTATCTGTAACTCTAATACTTCTGGTGGGAGTGAAAATGGTCGAGCTACGCTGGAAAACAGCATGTCAGTTTCTTGTAAAGTTAAACATACATTTGCCATATAAATACAGCAATCTTACTCATGTGCATTTACCTTAGAGAAACAAAAATTTTATGTTCACACGAAAACCTGTATTCAAATAATTGTAGTAGCATTATTCATAATTGCAGAAACCTGAAACAACCCAAATATCCTTTGCTGGGCAAATGGATAAAGTGGTATACCCGTTCAATGAAATACTACTCAGGAATAAAAAGGAATGACCTGTGGATGCCCTGGAGAACATAGACGCATCATGTTAATCAAATATCTTGTGATAAGTGAAAGAAGCGAGGCTCAAAAAGTTACGTAAGATTCTATTTACATGAAATTCTTGAAGAAACAACATTGTAGGGATAGAAATAAGATCCAAGGTTTTTTGCTATGATTTATGGGTGTGTGCGTTGGGGCAGGTGATTTGAAAAAATCTGAAGTTGGAAAAGCTGAAGCTGAAGTATGGAAGAATTTTTGGAGTGAAGGAAGTGCCTGTATCCTGACTGTGATGTTTGCTATAATTTGTCAAAACTCACAAACTGTACACCAAAAAAGGGAGGTACAGTTTTGTGACCAGAGGTGTACAGGACTGCACACCAAAATTCACCATATGTAAATGAAGAAATAATTTTTTTAAATAACGGAGATCAGAAAAGAAAAAAAAATGAATTAAGTCTTAAAATGCTTAAACATATTCTCTATATAAAAATAATCCTAAATAAAATTTTTAAATAAAAACAAGACATTTCAAAAAATGGGTGAGGGTGGAAATTCCCTCTAGGTCTGCCGGCCACCACTAGAGGCAGCACAGAGACGCCAAAAGCCCTTCCGCCGAACTCCGAAGATAAACAACAAAACAATCACAGCTTTCTTCTAACCTTTGGAATTTGTTCAGAAGGCACACTTCGCAGTTCTGGGTTAGTTCCTTTGTTTCACTCACTTGTGTCGTGGGTGGCAAACAGAGTGGGCCGATGTGACCGCAGAAGCATTCCAAGTGGGTGCTCAGGACATCGTAGGTTTTGAATGCCCTGCCTAGGCCCAGGAGACCCTAAATGCTAGAATGGGCCTGGGTCCTAGGCCTCCCCTTAGGGTGACAGATGGAATGGTGAAGGGGGAGCTTTCTGGGTGACCATGTGCCTCTGCTCAGGCTTCTCACCCTGGTGCCTGCGGATTGGAAACCAGAAACATGGGATGAGACCAAAAAACTCTAACCGTCACAAAAATCAGCTTGCTTAGTGCGACAGAATGCCTGAGGGGGCTGGGCGAGGCTGAGGGAGAGAAGAAAGAGACTCTGTGTGGAGAAAGATGAGGACAAAGGAAAAGGCCAAATATCTGAGCAGATGCCAACCCATCCTTACCTCATTTTCCTCTATTTTTGTTTCATTTTTCTTTCTCTGTTCCTTCTTTTCCTCTCCCTTCTCTTCTTATTCTCATTCCCAACCCCAACCCCCACAACCCTGCTTTTTCTCTTCTTTTCTGTACTTTGCATAGCTTCTTCATTCCTTTCTAACAATCAGTTAGGTGAAATACGTGTTTTTACTGAATGTGGCCGAAGGAAGGCCAAAGAAGTGAAGGACCATTATTTTCTCATGGCTATCATAACACATTTCCATAAACTTGGTGGCTTAAAACAACACAAACTTATTCTCTCACAGTTCTGGAGACCAGAGTTGTGACATCCAGACGTTGGCGGGGTTGCACTTCCTGTGAAGGCCATGGGAGGGAATCCTTCCTGTGGCTACCTGCTTCTGGTGGCTCCGGGCACTCATCGGGCTGTGGCTGCCTAACTCCATCCTCTGCCTCCCTCTTCGCATAACCTTCTCCTTTTCTCTCTGTGTCTCGTATAAGGACAATGTCGACTTTGGGGCTCACCTGGATAATATGGGGTAATCTCACCTTAAGGTCCTTAACTTATGAATCTCCAACTTCCAAATAAGGTTATATTCACAGATCCTGAGGGTTAGGACAGTCTTTTGAGGGGCCATCATTCAACTCATGGCAGGCGAGATCCCAATCTTCAGACAATATTTAGTTCTGTTCCCACTCATTCTGTAAGCCAAATAATTATTGTTAGCAAATTATTACTCAGCCTCACGCTAGAATAGAATAAGAAATAAATGATCCATAGATCCTGTACTTAGGGAATTGACCAATTCGGAGATTCGCAATAAATCCATTAAAAAAAAAAACTCATAAAAACCATACGAAAGCATGAAAAAACAATGTAACACCGGGAAGTTAAAGACTACAATAGTTCAGAGATAGTTAGAGAAACAAGACTAGCATATGTCTCATAATCAAGGAGCAATTAAACCAATAACATGATAGAAAAATGGACAAAGTATATGAACAGAGTTCACATCAAAGATATAGAAAGTAAATGTTTCAAAAGATGCTTAAGCTTATTCATAATAAGAAAAATACAAACTAAAACCACTTTGAATACATACCATTTCTTACCTATTATGTTGCTAAAATCCAAAAGTTTAATAACGCTCTCTTGGGGAGGCTATGGTGAAACGGCCACTTTCACATGTTGCCTGTGAAGTGTAAATTGGTACACTTATCGTGGCAATTTGACTGTATATAAAATTTGTCTATAAAAAGGTTGTGAAGTATATATTCTTTGACCCAGCACGCCTACTTCTACAATTTTGTTTTGCAAAAAAATTTACATAGGTGCAAAATAATCTCCGTTCAAATTATTTTATATGGCATTGTCTTAAAGAGTAACCTATTAAAAATAAACCAAAGATTTTGCAGTAGGAGACTGAGGAATATGACTGTTAACACAGGGAGAGAGGTCAGTGCTGGGGAAGTTCACAAGGGGATCCCACAACTCCAGCCCCCTTCATGGCCCTGATCCATTAATCTTTTCAAATAGTGATCATGTTCCATCCGATGAGGTTCTCTCTGCAGCCTCGCTCTCCTCCTGGCCTTAGGCTTTATACAATGTTCAGCATTTCATGGAAAAGGGTTGAGAAACACTCTCCATGAGGTCCGTAGCTAAGGAGCACATTGAAGCTCATGCTCACTTTTACCTGGCAGCTGTTCTGGTCAGGCTGGCATAAACATGCAGAGCCTGGTCTATTACAGCCAATGAGCTATTATTCACTTGGGATAACAGAGCCTGATCATCCCCGGGCCTGTACCCTTCACAGAAAATACAGGTACCAGTACATCTACACCTACACATACCACACATGCCTGCACATATTCACGTACACACTCACTCACTCTAAAGTCCAGCACATTAGGAATTGACCTGCCAAGAAAAGTTTCATCATAAATTGCTCACGCCTTTATGTCTCCAGACTCTGAGTCCTTCCTTCCTGGATTAGAATCAGAGGACAATGGAGAAAGCAAAGGATTTGAATTCAGAAGACTTAGATCTTTAAGACTTTCCAGCCATAAAACCTCGAGTGATCACTTAATTTCTTTGAGATTCCATTTCTCATCAACGAAATGAGGATAAAAGTAAAACCTGCCAAATCAGTTAGCTTTTGCTGCCTGACAAGCCACCCCCAAACTTAGTGGCTTAAAACACCAACAGTAACTTTCCATGCACAATTCTGCAGTTCACCACTTTGGACTGCACCCCACTGGGGGGGTCCTGGTCTCATCTAGGCTCTCCCCCGCATCTGCTGTGGCTAGGTTGGCTGGAGATCTCAGGTGGCCTCAGGGGAGCAGCTCATCTGTGCTCCAGGTGGTCGCTGTGCTCCGGCAGGCTAGCCAAGTCTTGTTTCAGGTTGGAGGCAGGTCCTGAGAGAGAGAGAGTAGAAGCTCATGAGGCCCCTTGAGGTGTCGACTTGGTGCTATGGACCGAATTGTGTCCCGCTCCCACTTGGCATCGTGAAGCCCTAATCCCCAGTGTGACTGTATTTGGAGATAGGACCTATAAGGAAGTAATAAAGGTTAAATGAGGTCGTAAAGGTGATGCCTTAATTTGATAGGACCGGAGTCCTTATAAGAGGATGAAACACCAGAGGAGACGAGAACTACCCCGCCGAGCCAGTTCAAAGTGATGACCTGCAGAATTGTGCATAAAAGTAAGAATACAATTTTTTAAAAGATGAAGAAATTAAAACATAAGTGAAATGTCAGATAGAGAAAGACAAATATTGTATTAACTCACTTACAAGCAGAATCTGAAAAAAAAAAATCAAACTCATAGACACTGAGAAGAGACTGGTGGTTACCAGAGGCAGGGGGTGGAGGAATAAGGGGTCAGATGAATGGGTAAAGGTGGTCAAGAGGTACAAACTTCTAGTGATAGGATTAATTAAGCCCTGGGGTTGGAATGTATAGCATGGCGATATAGTTGCTAAGAGAGAAGATCTTAAAAGTTCTCATCACAAGAAAAAATTTAGTAACTATGGGTGATGACGAATGTTAACTAAACTTACTGTGGTAATCAGTTTGCAATATATACATATATCAAATCATTATGTGGTACGCCTTAAACTAATACAATGTTATATATCAATTATATCTCAATAAAACTGGAGAAAAAGCAAAACCAAACCAAAAAAAAAAAAAACCCTACAAACAAAATGAAACAAGAAAACAACAGAAATGAAAGCATAGCTACATTGTGTACCTCACATAGGTTCACAGATAGAAATGGAAAAGCCAGGATTTAAATCTAACCCATCGTCTACGGCCATGCCACCTTGAATGCACCCGATCTCAAGAAGCTAAACAGGGTCATGCCTGGTTAGTACTTGGATGGGAGACCACCTAGGAATACGGGGTGCTGTGGGTATTTAATAAATAAATAAATAAATGAAATTTTTAAAAAATTAAAAAATAAATAAATCTTGCCCATCTGACTTCTGAGCCCACTGTCTTAACTACTGTATTATTCCACTTCTCCTGCAAGAAATTTGACTTAAATCCTTATAGGCTCAGCAAATATCTAATGAATACCGTGTGCCAGGAGGCACTGTGCTGGCCACAGCAAGGCCAGCAGAAACCAGAGCCCCCTCTCTTACAGAGTTTATCAGCTGATGGAGGAGACAGTGACGATGCTGTGTGCGGGACGGGGCTGCGGCAGGAGTCTGCAGTACACTGCGGAAACACAGGCAAGGGAACCCAAGTCCATCTTGGGGTTCTTACTGGAGCAGCCAATGTCCCAGTTAAAACTTAACAAATAGGAGTTATAGCACTATTTGCACAGTATACAAAGATGGAAATTTCAAGTTAGCTAGAGAGACTGATATTAGTGGACGCGATCACAGCACAGAAAAATATGTCAGCGGTGATAGGCACCATGTCGATTGAAATCCTGCTCTGGAATTTATTGCAGGTTTTTGGAGATCTGGTCCATTTTTGAATATAAAGGTAGATGCTGCTTCTCTTATACAGATATTATAAAAACAGAAAATTTGAATTGAAGTGTCTGAACTTCTCGTTTTACAAACGAGAAAAATGACAGCCCAGAGCAGGTAAGTGATTTGCCTGAGACTACAGAAGTGCTGGTTAGAGAAGGGGATCCGAACTCGAGCGTCCTGTCAGGCCAGCCAGTCTGTCCTTCACCAAGTCCTTTCCCCTTTGGGGCACAGTCGCATCTACTCTTGGACTCACAGCCGCTGCGTCAGGCCGTGGCGGCTGGTCACTGCGCTGGAGTTCCTGCCTGGGGCAGTGTGGGGCTGAAGTCCACCCACCGAAGGAGCACCTTTTTCTCACCTTCACAAAGGCACTTTATGGGCAAGAAATTGCCCTCTTGAAACTAACGTAGCCCCGGCTACAGTAACACAAATTTCCACCCATAATGTATTAACACAGTGATATCGCCTATATTTTTTTTCAAGAGGCTCGAAAAATTTAGTGATTAGAGCTTCAGTGCCTACTGGCACACTAACCAGTTCTAGCAGGTGGATTTCCAGCAAGTTCCATCCCTGTGGCCCACAGCAATTTTTTCTACCAATCAGTGGGTTACAGCTGTGCCCTTTTCTACAAGTTCTAGAGGGTTGAAAGAAAGAGGGGGTCTTCCTTGCAGACTCTGTCTCAGCTCCAGAGTAGTGGCTACCCCTTATATCTCTTCCTGTATTCATTAGGGTTGCCCTTCCTTCTTACCAGGCAATCCTTCATTACTCCAATCTCTGTTCAGGTAATAGTTGTTATATTAAATGCTCCCTGTTCAAATTATTATGTGTTTTCTCTCTCCTGATTGAATTCTGATTCACTACCCTCAGAAATGTTTCTACCAGCCCGAGATACAGCCTGCTTCCCTGCCTAGAGGAGAAAAGATGATGTCCCTATCAGGAGCTAAATGCTAGCTACACATGCTACCCGGAGGGCTTAGATCCTTATCCATTAGCCAGGAGTTCATGAAGGGGCGTGAAGAATGAGCATCGCCCATTAAATTTCTCTGCATTCCCGCCTAAAAGGGAAGCGAGACACATGAACACACGCGTATGATATGGTCAGCGGTGGTGGGGAATACGGGCTTCAAGATATTGGCCACAGCTGTTTCCCAACAGAGTGATCAGCTCTGTCTGGGGGAGGAGGACAGCAGCTGTTACATGGGAGTTGACTCTTGAGTCTCAAAGGTTGATTGAGGCTTTGCCAGGCAGGTGGTGGGGAAAGAATATGCCAAGCAGAGGCAGTGGGACAGACAGAAGCCTGCAGGCGGGCAAGTCATAGACACTTTCAGAGAATTGCCAATCATATGGAATGGCTGGACGTGGGTGGCTGTCCTAGCGAGGGGGTTTGACCTTATCTTGCACCATTGTAAACGGAGTAGAGAGAAGAGTTAGGAGATGATTGTATGCAGGACCCTGTGTCTGGAGGAGATGAATTCGTGACCTAGGACAACACCGACGGGAATGGGAAAAAATTGAGTTTAAAGAAGAGTAGAGCATCAGGTGGATTAGTGGGGTTCAAAGCCTTTGAGGGTTAGTTTTGAGGAGCAATGAGACAATAGCTGCGAAAGCCCACTTTTCTAATGCTAATATACTATAATGAGATAGCCTTGCTGCAATTTGATTCTAAACGTGAACGATGAGGCTTGAGGTTTCCATATAGCTGAATAACCCCAACTGTTGGGCCAGATGACAGCATGGTGGTGGCAGCACCATACCACAGGGTGCTCGCCTTATTGCACTTGGCCTTTCTCCTGGTCCCCCATCTGACCGTCAGTACTGGACTTATAAAACTTTGAGTTTTATAGTAAACAACGAGCATAATATGAACTAGCTTTTACAACCAGTTGCTCGAAATAGCAGGATACTGACAGAGAATTTTGAAGCTGGAATATAGACTTCATCCCATCATTTTATAGAGGAAGAAACTGACACCCTGATTATGGAAGACACATCCAAGAGCAAGTTAGAGAGAGAACTACGATCAGGTGTCATGGAAAACTGTGTCTTGCTGTTCTCACAGGGTGTGAATCAACCATCATACTTGTCGACTGGTACTAGAGAGAAATGAATAATCCAGGGTAATTGTAACTCAAGAAATTTCCTTTGAAAAAGGCACAGAGGGATATGATGGTCCCATATTCCTGCTCAACCAAGTCATCTCATACGGATCTTCTAATTTTAGGGCCAGGTAATTTTGTCATGTGGGTAAACAGTCTTGTTACACACCTTATTAATGAATATTTTTATTGCATGAGGTTTTATTAACAACTCTGACATGAGAATTATGAGTCCATCATTCCATCATTGACACCTAATTCGGTTTGGAAGCAGCACTCAATTCCTTGCTTTGAATACTCAGAAGGATGACGATATCCTCTGTCGGTCTTACTTATCTTGGGCTATAGCTATCACATTTCTCTACAAATGGTCAACCGTCCACCTCTCGGGCAAAGCCTAGGCGGTTCCCTTGTAGCTTATCTCCTTACAGATAATCTCCTCTCAGCACACATGCTATTCATCCCTCATTCCAAATCTGCAAGGCTATCTTGGACACAGTGGTTGTCAATTATACGTGGTGCCTGCCGGGGGCTGGAGAATGTCCCTGCGCCTCCAGCACCCCGTCTTCCATGTTTCTGAGCCTCATCTGAATGCTTGTGTGAAGGCTCAGAGGCACAGTGACAACAGGGCCAAGGAGTACAAGGTAAAAAGAACAGTGGTACAGTGAGCTTATCTGGGACAAAGTTGGCCCTGGTCTGCACACTTGTTTCCATTCTAAGGTACTTATATGTTGACGACACTCGAGGGTGTAAAATATCTCTGGTCTCACTTTCTACTTGCCATAGAGATAAACTTGAACTTATCCCAAGAAAGAATCTCCTAAATTTCTGTATAATTATATAATAAAACGTTCCATGAATAAAATAAACTTTTCAAAGGTCAGTTTCCCTTACATGATCTATCAAACTAGGTTTTTGTGTGTTTCTTGCTGGTCTAGCTGATACTTCTCAGTCAGGAATAAATAATATTTTCTCTCTTTTTCATAAAAGGTCCCTTGTGGTCACTGGATATTAGTATTCCATTCTTTTACTTTCAAATTCACCTTTTATTTTATTCTTTCTGTTCATTGTAACCATTTATTTCAATGTGCCATAATTCTCTCTTGAGCATCTCAGGAGAACTGCCTTTGACAAAGCTTTAGCCAATGCTATCGTTCATTAGGTTTATTAGTTCCTTTCTAAGACTCAGCAAGATCCGTGTGGCCGAGTTCACATTATGTTTCACAGCAGAAAAAAATATTTACAAGTGTTATACTGAAGCAGAATCTCCTAACTGCATATGCAAAATAGAGTCTCTACTCTTGAAAAGCAAATCACAATGGGATGAAGCATAGAAGCAGGAACACAAAGGGACTTTCAGGTGACCTGTAATGTGAGTCGCTGCCTGGCCACCGACTTTGCAAGGAGTCACTGAGGCAAAAACTACCAGTGCATATAATTATCATGATTACGAAAGTATTTAGCAAACACATCACTAGTTTTTTGTCTCTTTTAAAAATCTTATTTGGAAATATAGTCTTAAAATTTATTTAATGGTTTCCAAACTTGTGGATGAAATTTCATTTGCAAGGGGGTTAAAAGAAAACAAAAGTCTCTAATCTAATCAACTCCAAATTTACTTACTTATTTATTTTAGTTGAGGCAACCCTTGGTTGACCTCACAGATTGCAAGGACCTTGTCAGCTTACACTCCCTTATTTTTCCTATTTTTTAAGCCTACAGCACCTGGTCTTCCTAGGTGGTCTCTCATCCAAGTACTAACCAGGCCCCAATCCTGCTTAGCTTCCGAGATCAGACAGGACCAGGCTTGCTCAGGGTAGCATGACCTTACACTTAATTCCAGCTTAAATTCAACACTTCCCCTGTATTGACTATAAATTATCTTGAAGTTTAAAAAAATGTTAAATCTGTATACATGTTATGAGAATGTAATTAATCGTCTCTAAATCATATAAATCCCAGCAAGATACTTTTGTCAGATTATCTCATTTTACTCATGACCTTTTTATCTCACTAATTTTGCTTGGTTTCTGGTTTCACCGAGCTGGAATTAAATTAGGACACTGCATGATTAGGACTGCTTTACAACTCTGTAATTACAAACCTCAACTGCAGATCGTGAATTGCACTCACTGTCATAACTGCCATTAGCCTGGCTTTAAACTCTGTGAGAACAGTGGGGTAAAGATGTCTTGCAAATAAGTTCCACTCTATATGTCTGCTATTGATTATCTGCAGCAACTATAGACCTGGATGGGATCCAAAACAAGACACAGAACCAGGAAAAATGCCAATGTTTTGTAGATCTAAAAGGATTGAGAAAGAATTTTTCCTAACTGTGGATGAAAGAGTCGCAGTCTAAGATTTTTAAATTATGCAGTTGCAAGCTTCATTTTATAAATCAGTACAGTCCTAATATATTAGTCTTCCTGGGAGGGGGAAAGTATTTTGGATACTTACCCACTCTATTTTTTATTACTTTCTACAGAGTGAAATTAAAATACTTTATGAAACTATTCCAAAGCCTTGTTTGACAGCTTCTGCTCTACGCGCTCACAGGGCTCTGCCTGCCCACAGGCCCCTCCCTCACCCAAGTTCTTCATCAGAGGCTAGAAGTGGTAAGGCCTCTTGAAATTGATGTAAAGTCTTTCTCATCACCCTGATGAGACTTTGGTTATATATTTTCCAGTTCTAAATACACATCAAAAAAGTCTTTTCATGATTAAAAAAAAAAAAAAAGGCTCACACACTTCCTCTTATAATTCAAGATGTTCATAATACCCATGTAAATAATTTCTTTCAAGGTAAGTCTTTGGTATGTGAAAACTCATGTATCAAATGGTAAACCCAGTTATTCTGCTGGAACCCCAGCTTGATTCACCAATTTAAATCCATTTTAGCCATTTTCATCAAGTTTCTTTGTTAAATCTCTTTAGACAATCAACATGGTTTGCTATTTATAAATTACTAATTTGAGAGAACCAGAAAACTGCCTTTTCAAATACCTATAACAAATTCAGAAGCTCCAATCAAGTTCTTGCTTATAATTATCTAAAAAAATACACTTTGATCATTATAATTTCCCTGCTATGCATTTCTGGATGTTTATAAATGAACTGAATAGTGGTGGGAAAAGGTCCTGGTGGCCCCTACAGACTACAATAACTCTCTTGTAATTTGCTGAAAGTGAGTGGTATTCATTTACTTTCTTTCTTGAGGTTCATAACAAAAGCAAACAGGTAGATTTTTGTTAAGGATCTTCAGGTTGGTAGATCTAAAGACTTTGAAACTAGATAAATGCATAGGTCAGACTAAAGAAGCTTTGAAATGAAGGCATGGGAAAAGAAGCAGGCTTTGCACCAACTAAGAGTCCAGTCCATTTTTTTTGAGTATTTTCAGACAATTGTTAGTAACGTTCACGAAGAGACTGAAAAGAATGATTACTAGCATTTTGACTTATGTACGAAGATGCACTTAAGTAAAAAAGAAAATGTAGGAAGAATGAATGAGTACCTCTCCCTCCCTTCCTGGAGTTTGGTTCGTAAATAGGGATATCTGGCTAACTTGTTCCAGTCTGGGTGTTGCTAGTTTCTGGAAATGTTCTCCTCTCTGCAGCTTTCCAAGAGTAGCTGTTATGTTGTGTGGCAAATGATTAACTCTGTCACTTCGGATTTAGCACACCTGCTTTGAGTATGACGGGCTTCAGTCTTGCAACGGAAAAAGTACAAAAGCACCTTAAGTCTTACAGTGCAACTATTTTAATAGACCACGCTAAAATAGGACAGTTTTGAAGTTCAACATTAAAAAGCAATCTTGCCTTACTTAATAGGATGCTTTCTGCTCTCTCCCATCCCTTCACGGAAAGTCTAAGTCTACAGAAGTGCTTCTAAAGTGCATTTCTCAGGCATTAAAAACAGCACTGTGATTTGCTCTCCCATACCAAGTTCTGCATTGGAGCCAGGCTTCCTCATCCCAGGGGCAGCGCAATTCTAGTTAAGCTATCATGTCTTAGAAGAGTACCTTTCCCACAGGTGACACAAGGAGCAGAAGCCACAGAATAACCTTTTGAAGATAATAATTAGGTCAGCTTCTTCTGTGGCAGGGATTTCTCTTACCACAAATAAATATTTAATGTGTCCTTGAGTCACAAAATATTGAAAACTCAATTGACACTTCCATTTCTAGGAAAATAACATCTCGGAGGCCTCGTGTGAATATTCTGAAATTGGTGGGATGAGACACCAAGTGCAGGGCCGGGCCAGAATTCTCGGGTTTAGAATTGGGGGTTGGGGAGACGTGGTGGGGGAGCAAGACAGTCCGCTCCGGCTACTGCTTGTCGTCGTAGGGGTCCCCCGCGAAGTCCGCCGCCTCCAGGGATCTGACTCCTTCGGGGAGCAGAGTGGCGCGCATTTTCCTCTTCTCCTTAAAGCGCCCGGAGCGCGAGATCTTCAAATTGCGGCGGCTGTTGCCAGATTTCTCCGCGCTCAACTTGTCGGGCTTGTTGGGCTCGCCGGGACCGGGGCGCTGATTCTCCCGGGAGCTGCTAGTCCAGTCCGGGCTGGGCGGCGCGGGCGGCGCGGGCTCCCCGGCGGCAGGCTGCGCGGGGGGCTGCACCCCCACCGGAATGGCTTCCTTGCTTTTCTTCCTGCTGTGCGTTAGCGATTTCCACCAGGGGCCTGAGCTGTCCGCGCCGCTGCTGTCGGCCATGGCCGGCCGGCGAGGGGCCCGGGGCGCCGCGAGCCGGGAAGGGCCTTGGGGACAGCGGTCCCTCTCTCGCGGTGGCCTCCGGTGTCCACTCCACTCCCTCCGCGGCTACTCACAACTGGGCGGTGGGTAGCGTCTGTGCTGGGGAAGGAAACAAAACTGGATGACTGGGTTCGTCGGGGTCACGTGTTTCGCCGCCTCCCCCCACCCTCAATCCCATTTCCTCCCCTTTGCTCCGCGCGACACGGGATCGGCTGGGGTTCCAGCTCCGGGAGCCGCGAGCCCAGAAACGAGCAGCTCTCGGAGGGCACCGCAAGGGCGCAGGCGGACCAGTGGTCTCCAGGGCGCCACCGTCTGGTCCCCAAACTGAGGCTTGGCGCGCTCCGGCCTCAACCTTTGCCTTCCTTGCCTCCTGGAAGTGCGGTGGTCAGCGCGCGAGGGGCACTCGGGGCAGTTCCCTGGCATCTGGATTAACCAAGCCCGAGAGGGAAAACAGCCCGTCCTGTCACTCGGCCTGATTGTGTAGGCCGATGCCCCACGGTGACTCACTCGGATGAGCACCTGGGACGAGGGGGCCAGGAAGCAAGTGTGTCCCAGGTAAAGGGAAACACTGAATATGAGCCCGCTATTAAAGGCCTTTGCTCCATAGACTTCTGCCCCAGGGTCCTTTTCGATGTGATTCTCCGCGGTAATTTACAAAACAGCGAGAGCGAGGGACAAGATCATGGTGTTTGTTGTTTCTTTAAAATTCTGCTTTTGAACTAACTTTTGCCTTAACGACTTTCAGAGAAGCATTAGACTTAACTTCTCTCGAAAACCGCCAGCCTAGGCTTTACATTCCCCAGACACCAATCTCGCGCCTCTTTGAAGCAAGCCCGGTGGATGGTTGAGACAAGCCAAGCGGTAAATGTCCTCTTCTCTTAGTTCTGCATTAAAATCTAACCCCGAGTTTGTTTGCACTAGGCAAATCAACCCTGGAGAATTTTAGTTACAAATTAAAGGCTTCAAGTTCTTTTCTTTGCGCAATTCCCTCCTCCAAGAAGGGCGCGCGGGGCCAGGAACTCCGAACCAATTTGCGACTTCCCAGCTTTCAAAAGAGCCTTCTGCGGGGCGACCGGGCTGTTGATCAGCACTTAAGGTGCTAATCTCGGACACGAGGCTCCCCGGCCCGCTGTCTGTGCTGGGTCTGTCAGGCACTGACTCCACGAACGCGCAGGATTCGCTCGCGCCGGGGCAGCTGTCCAGGTCTCCGCCGGGCTCTTTCCTACCCCACGCGCCCGGCGCTCCTGGGATTCGCCCGCGCGCTCGAGAGCGAAACTTCAGCAGTTTGTAGTTGGAGGTTGAACTCCCGGAACCGCGAGAGAAAGTTTGAGCGCCCACACCAGGAGGCGCGGCTGCCTCTGCGGTGCGCCCAGGCACCCGCTCCTCCCCGGGACGCCCCGAGGGCACACGCCGACCGCGACTTGAAAACAATAGGAGAAAAAATGGCCAAAAGTTCTTTCCGTGCAAAAGGTACCCGCACCCTCAGGCACGATTTGCAGTTGGGTGCGCAGCCATCCTGCTCCCTCTACTATACAGATCGGAAAAGCGCCCCCAAGTTATTCCCCGGTGGTGACGGTGGGACGTCCTGATGCGGCTTTCTGTCTCACCTGCACTTGTTTCTCTGCTATCAACTGTGTGCACGGAAGGGCTTTGCACGAATGGCTCAAGGAAAAGATGGCCAATTACGCACACGGACACAGAACACCTGCGGCTTGCTACTTCTCCGGCCCCGCGGGAGCCCCCCGGGGTGACGCCGCGGAATGTCCTCTGTCTGGAATGCTGAAGCACCCTGATCGCTCACCTGGTCAGGACTCCGCGGCTCCGCGCCGCGATCTTCAAGGAGAGCGCTGAAGGGGAGCTGGTGAAGCAACGTGGACCCCGGGGCGCAGTCCCCCTGCGCGGTCCGGTGGAGGTCGGGCCTCTTTCTGGAAGACGTGCCGGCCCAAATCTCCGCAGTCCGGCTAAGCCGATTGCTGCTATTGGTCTCCCCTGGCGCCTCCAACTTCTGCCCGCTGCACGGGCGGCGGCAGACCGGGCTC
This sequence comes from Eidolon dupreanum, assembly GCA_028627145.1. Classification (NCBI taxonomy): domain Eukaryota; kingdom Metazoa; phylum Chordata; class Mammalia; order Chiroptera; family Pteropodidae; genus Eidolon; species Eidolon dupreanum. Next base: position 7,099,424 of record CM053514.1, read on the forward strand.
GCAGTGCGGTCGGCTCCGGCCCGAGGGCGCCGCGGCGAGTGGGGGGCAGGTTCACTGCCCCAGGTGAGTGTCCAGGCTGCCCTCCTGGTTACTATCCGTTCATTCTCGGGCGCGTCCCGTCTCGCCGCCAGCGCCTCCCGCGAGCCGCGGGGAGATGGGACCTCTGCTGCTCACTCTGGTGCTTTGACTATTCCTACGCGTCGGTCCTCGCGCGGGAAAAGACATCTGGCCACCTGCTGGTCATTCGCCAAGTGATTGGAGAAACGAGAACCTCGGGGCAGGGGAAAAAAAAAAACAACAGAAAAAAACAAAACAAACAAACCTAGGAGGCGGCCACCACTGTCACAGGTGCAGGTAGGAACTTTGTGTTTCCACCCTCCAGGGACGAGATTGGACCAGGTCGCGGACGTGGCGCCAGCCTTAAGGTGTCTGATTGGAGAAAGGCTGCGCTGCCCAGCTAGCCTGTCCAACTCCTTCTCGGAGAAGAAACGGTGGAGGAGACGCGAGGCCAGGAGACGGAGGCTGAAGGTGGGCTCCGGTGGATAAAAGTCGCCGCAGCTCTCCCTCTGCCCCTACCCCGATTCCTTTTCCTTTTTCCTCGCCAGGTCCCCAATCATGGCCACTCAGCTCTCGGATCGCAAGGTTTGTAACTCACAGGGGCTGTTTTATATCCAGGCAGAATGCCTTAGCTGGAAGGCTGTAATATTAACAAGTTCACTGTGCGCCAGCCAGGCGCTGTTCCAAGGGCTTCTGTGGATTCACTCACTTATAACTCACAGCAGCCCTAGGAAGTAGGTACTATTATTACCCTCACTTGACAGGCAAGGAGACCCAAGCACGGAAAGGTTAAACAGTAACCCAAGGTTGTAAGTCTGTTAGAGGCAGAATCGTATCTGAATCCAGGAGGTCTGACTCCAGCTCCGGCGGTCCTAACCAGCATGTGTTATACGCAGCCTGCCAGGCTTGGGCTTTTAACACGACTAAATGAGGCTGTGACTGTCCCTCCCTCAGGCCTGGAAGTTCGGTGCACAGCCACCCCACCCGGGGAGGACAAATCCAGCCCGGAGCCGCTGTAGGAAGTGGACCAGTCAAGTGCGTCAAAGTTCAGGAGGTGTTTGCTCCTTGTCACATGCCGCTGATTTTTATTCTTAGGACAGAAAGTTATTGACATAGGGCATGTTCGTTAGGGAAAGTAGAGATGCAGTCTGCTTTATCCTCCAGATGCTCTTCTTTTTCAAAGAACTATTTTTTTTTGTTGTTGTTGTTCCTCAAACTCATGTATAACTCCTCTGAAGGCTGAGTATGGAGTGACTGGCCTCTGAGCATCTTTGTTATGAAGACTTTCTGAAGTATAGAAGTAGTAAAAGACACGATGCTCACCTCAAATAACTTACAATATACAATTAGTAGAAATTTTTATAGAGTATTTCAATGCATGAAATATAAAATATGAATACTTTATGTTGTTAACTTCTTAGTTTAGCATTCTTGGATTTTAAGTGATATGCACAGCAGTGTGTATTTGAAAATGATGCATTTTCATATATTATTGAGATTAGTTTGAGACAGTAAATGTTCGATGATTGCACCAGGACTGAACAAAGACAGGCCTCCAGCTGTGAGAGGAGGATGGGAAGAGTCATCTCATTACAGAAGAAGACACTGGCCCAAGGAGGAAGGCCTTGTCAGAGGTATTGTCACCCCAGGAAGTCGTGGAGCTGGGTTGCTACATTGTTGATCAAATGGGTGAAAGAAGAAAGACATTTAGGAAAAGAAAATTAGTACTGCCAAATGACTCCTCATCTAGCGTGATTTAACAAAGGTGCTAGCATTTTCTTAATAAAGGAACTTCTAAATGCTGACATAAAAAAATTCATTCTCTTTAATACCTCTCACTTATAGTTAACAACTTTGATATTTCTGTTGTGTTTCATTAACTGAACGATAACACCTTACAAATCACCCTTGCATGCAGTGAAACATTTAAATGGAGACAGAAAGCGAAGGAGAAATTGGGCAGAAGGGACTAGGGAGGTGGAGAATGGATGAGCGTTCCAGACAGAGGGGAAAAGCATGTGCAAAAGCCTCAAATAGTGAAAGAGTGTAACATTTTTGAAGAGAAAAGAGAAAGCCAGTCCAGAGTGGTCTGAAGGGACAGAGAGAGCTAAAGTAGGATAGAAAGCTGTAAAGGGGGGTGGGTGCGACTAGACCATTAAGGACCCTGTCAGTCAAGGTAGGAGTTTTTAACATAACCCATTGAAGAGGAGGTGACCTGATAAGATTTGCATTTCCAATAACGCTGTAGCTGTAAACAGTGGGGGGAAAACAAACCATTTAGGAACTGTTGGAGTTCAGGTGGGACATGTTGATGGCTTGTGGTGGAGTGATTGCAGTGGGGGAGGTGAAGAGAATTAGATTTGGGAGTAGATTTGCATATGCAAAAGAAGTTTTGGGGATAGAAGCAACAAGACAGTATTTCATTTAATTCATACAAACCAGGAGCCTGAGTTTAACTAAAGTCTTAGAAGGGAAATAGTCCCATAGCCTTCCTTAAAGCTGGGAGTGCCCACGTGATCCACCTCTGACTTCTGTGCCTTTATAAGGAAGACTTCTGAAAATACTTCCTCCCTGGAAAAAAGAGCCTCTTGGGCGAAGAACATCTTTTGCTATACCCTTGATTCTTACGTTTCAGCACAATGTGAGATTGTGATGTCCGGTGTTGCAGCAACCATCTCGCAACAGTGAGGCAACAGGCGTGGGAATAAAAACCAACATGCTAAAGACGATGGCTTGGGAATGCGAGAAGTGTCTGGGTCCTTGATGATACCGATGTGCTCTTGAAAGAACCCTGGGACCACCTACCTCCCGACTGCTAGTCCAGTGAAATAATACTTATTCCTATGATTTAACCACAGATTTAAACACAATTTTCTGTTACTTGTAGCCCAAAACGCTTCCTTGATACACTCTGAGTTATAGGAAAAAAATGATATTGTTCAAATGGGAAAAAAGATAATGTCGCATTTTTTTTTTCTGACCAATTTGAAATGTTGTTCTTCACAGAAGGAGGATTTCATGAAATGTTTAAGTTACGGGAAGGTTTTTAGAGGCAGGACATGCATCTGTAAAATAAGGCACTCTCATTGAAAAGGCTTGGAGTTAAAGGAATGAGTAGATAAAGGTATGTGAACAGCGCATGGGCAGATGAATAAGCTGGGGTAAATCCAACAGGTGAGAATCATCAGATTATCTGAGACACTGTATTCATTTTAAGGCGGAATTTTAAATCAAAACAATTATGATGATTTTTTGAATCTAGAACTATTTTAATTTATAAAAACTTTTTTAACTATCCCTATGTGCGCATGTGCGCGCTCACACACACACACACACACACACACACACCCCAAAACAAAAAACAACCTCACACAAAAACATTTAGTGTTAGACAAATATAGTTCTGTTCTGTAACTATTGGCCTAGGAATTCTGCTGTTTGGTTCAATAAGGAGGTCATGGGCTGGTCCTACACATCAGTGTTCGTAAGTTGGACATCCATCTGACAGTTGTAGATACATTTAAAGTTGGTTTACCTATCCAGTGAATAGTAGGTGACTTTTAATGTTACAGAATTTAAATATGCCCAGACCAGGCAATACTTACATTTCTTAATAATATTTAATCTTGTTGTTTTTAAAATCTCTCAAAAATATATTGATGGTCTGAGTAAAGACACTTTACTTTTCTTTTTTTTTTTATTGAATTGCTCCTTTCTCAGGTGACCCTTCAAGCGTAATAAATGATCACACTCCAAGACCATAGAGAATGAATTCTAGAGAGCAAGATTTGCATACTAGAAACTCACATAAGAACTTTAGAGATTAAACCTGGCATTTGCAAATCTACCAAACCTAGCATTGCCTAGCCATGATGAATGTTTAAGTTAGTTCTTTTATTCTTTTTGCCCCTATTTCCACTCCCTTTCCCTTCTTTCCCCTTCTCTTTCTGCCTCCCTTCTTTCATTCCTTCCTTTTATGGACTCTTCCATTCTTTGAAAATTAGATATGTCTCATGGCCTATTTTTTTTTATAGTTTCCAGTTAAATATTTTTTTTCTCCTTTCCGTGTATTCAAATCAGTGTTGTTGGACTTGGTTTATAAACTTTTTAAAAATTTATTTTTTATTGAGGTAGCGTTAGCTAAGAACATGTTAGCCATGCCTGAAGTTGGAATCCACTTTTCATAACATCTCATTCTGTACTGTGTCAGGTTAACGCGAATGCATATCTAGAAGTACAAGAATTATAATTGCAAAATATTATGAACATTTCAGTTTTACACAAGACCTAAGCAAAGCTGATTTATACAGTGCAGACTCTCTGAAATTCAATCAACTCGAGATGAGTGTTCCTAACTCCCCCTTCCCATTCCCTTTGTGTTCTTGTTTCTTGGTATTCTTGGATATCCTTGCATGCTCTTCATTTTCCTTAAAAATCATTTGTGAGAAAACTTACAAAGGCATACTTACTCTAGACAGGATTTTCAAGAGCTCAGGGGTACTGCCAGACAGGACCACTTTATGCTAAATCCACGGCTAGAGGATTTTTGGACAATGCAAACAAGAGGTCTATGGAGTGCTGGCCCATAGTCACACCCCCTGGGGGACAAGTCCATTTGTTCTTTCATGCCCTGCACCCCCACTCAGATCTTTTCTTAACTTAATTGTCCATGCAGACTTGTGGGTGGGTATGAATATAGCTTACTTCTGGCTTGAGCAGACCTTGACAGTATGACCCACTGGGGTTTATGCTTAACAAGAGATGGGTTGCCGATTAGTCACTCTATTTTGAGTGAGATTTCAGTTTAAAATTCTGTCCTTTTTGCTCCAGGAGGCTATCAAAATTGATGTTGTTTAGTGCCCAATTGTTTTCAGCCAGATAATTTATTTGAATAATTTAGCCAGCCACTGACAGGAATGAGTGTGTTTTAATCACACTGTAAATCACTTGCTTGGTGTTTGTCCCCTCAACTAGACTATAATTTTCTTGTGGCCCCAGGAAGACTCAGAGTCCAGGAACCTAACTAATGATTGTGCTATGTATCTCCTCATGAACACTAAGACATATTACTAATCAATCTGTAGGGCCTGGCATGTGGCCCAGCAATATTAACTCTTGATATTGTTGAATTTATACATTGAAGGTATAAATACGAATGTTTTCTATGTAATAACATGATTTACTTATAAAAAGAAATATGATAAAAGTGGCAATGAAATAAAATTTCAATCCATCATTACATGTGATAATAGCCTGATTTTCCTTAACTCTGAGATGTCAGTACAGTAGGTAGACCAACTCATCTGATACATTTTTGTTTTTGTTGTTACAATATTAGAAGAACACTATCATGTTGCAATACCCTTTGAACGAGATGGAATTAAGGGGTAGGATACAAATGTTGCAGAATAATGTAACACTATAGGATGGATGCTGAGATTTTTATTAAATATTGTACTTAGGGAATAAATGAATGAGCTAGAGGACATGACATCTCGAAACAAGACTCCACAACACAACTTGATCCTCTCAGGAAACAAAGGTACTTCAACTTACATTGTTTGTTAGAAGATCATCGATGTAAATAAAAGTCATGTGTTACCATCCAAAGTAATGTTCTCTGACTGGTCACCTGGTTCCAGGTCGGTGCTGGGATAAACTAGCTTCTTTAAAAGGTGACCTGCTATTTGCAGTTGAAGGGTTGATTTGGTTATGCTCCATTTGCCAGGTAATATTTTTCTCTTTTGCGGTTGTCAAGATGTTAGCTTATTATATCACATGAGTACAGGTAGAAGGTGGATATCTGATGGAAGAATAACATGATACAGGAAGTGAATCTTTTGGTTTCCTCACCTGCAACAAGGCCAATGTCAAACTTACGTAGTTAGAAATTGACAAGAAATAGCTGCTTTCCTAAGTCACAAGCTTCCAAGGGAGGTATACCAAAATTTGGGGACTCAGCTTTCCTCAGGGCTAACACAGGTAAATCCCACATGGTACACTCACTTAGTGAATATTCAGGTTTATCTTTTTGATGTAATTTCATTTACATAGTGAGAGAAACTGCTTCAGTTGCAGGTACCTTATATAATAATGGCAAATCTAATATGTTTACTGTGGGGTTTTCACTTTACTCTGGCTTTATCCAAAAGTGGATAGTGTTCTTTCTCCTTTTACAATGGAAAAGCAACCCCGAGAGGTAGATACTATAAATCCTACAGTTTTATCCTAGAAAGTTGAAGCAGATTGCTCAAGGTTACAGGACCAGAAGAAGGTGAAATTATTTTGATTTAGTTTGAGTTACTCTGTCTCTAACATGGTGTTCTTCTAATATTGCTATTTGAATCTCACATTGCTTTTTAGTTAATCACTAGATCAATAAATGTTTGTTGGTATCAAAGCTACTACATCAAAAGAGATAGTCATACTTTAAAAACTCTAGGTCATTGTTTTCTAAATGTTCCCTTTAGAACGATGCTAAATTGTATATGGATGCTTAAATATTAAAGCCCAATGGAATCACAGAGCACTCAAAGCTCAAATTAACACTGGGAGTTGTAATTATATACATTTCTTGTGAAAAGACTTGATGGTTGGTTTGAATTACTAACTGTGCAGCTTTGGGAAAATTACTTAATAGCTTTAGGCTCTGGTTTCCTTAAACGTAAAGTAGAGAAAATACTATCTATGTGTCTGGGTGGTTGCCAAGATTGAAGTAGACAATACATTTATTAAAGTCCTTAGTACCGTGCCTGACACATAATAGGCACTCAGTAAATGTTAGCTTTTCCTTGAGTAATTTCTTTCATTGGCTATGTGGGAAAATTATGTGAACAAACTCTACAGATCAATCACTTCCAACTGCTTTTGAAAGTAATGGTAAAGAGTCTTAAAGATCACTGTCATTATTGTTTGGGGCCAATATTTTCCCCCCCAGAAGACCATAATGTAAAAATATACTGGAGAGTATTTAATATTCAAAAATTCGCTATGACTCTAACTTTTTTCGGGAACGCACTTAATGATTAAATCAAACCAAGCAGAAGATTTCTGTATGTGATTCTAGAATGTTCTTTATGCTTTCAGCACCAAAATTACATTACCTGTCGGTACAGGAGGAAGTGTGCTCAGTTAAGCTTGAAAGCACTGTTACCAGAAAAGGATTAACAAATCATAAGACGCAATCCTTAGAAGTAAGGTCACCACTAGACTGTGGCTAGGGCATGAGCCAAGGGATATGTTTAATATGTGCTGCCACATTACTTTCCAGAATCTTAATATATAACCCACATCCCTGAATCATGCTGGAAGGAGGAAAAGAACAGGGCATCACGTCTCGGCTGTTTTAGACAACATGGCGCCGTTTCTTTCTTTCTTTCTTTCTTTCTTTCTTTCTTTCTTTCTTTCTTTCTTTCTTTCTTTCTTTCTTTCTTTCTTTCTTTCTTTCTCTTTCTTTTTTTCTTTCAAAAATTAGTTTTTATTTTATTAAAGTAATAAATGCACAGAGTTTAAAAGTCAAATGTTATTACAGGGCTTAAAACAAATGACAGGTTTCTTAACTTATTCCTTCCCTCAGTCCTCCTCCCCAACCACTTTCAACAGTTTTGGTTTTTTATTCCTGGCATGCACCCATCTCCATAATTCTAAATAATATGCATATTATGCTCTCTTTAGATTTATCAAAGAGATAAATTATTATTTATTTAGATGTTCGAGCTAAGCGTTGTAGTGAACAGATGATGATATTTGCTTTCTTACTTCTCGTCTTTTCCTGATGTTAAGAATGGCCTTTGCACCCCCTTTTTAAAATTTACCTTTGTTCTTATTTCTAATTCTTCCTATACCTTCCAATGGCTTCTGGGTACACTTTTATTTATGTTTTTTCACAGTTTCAATCATATCAATAATACGTGTTCCATTTTTTTTTTTCCTTAAAAATATCACTCTTACGCCTACTGCTCCTTCAGTATGGATCTCTCTCCCTGGCCTGCGGTGCTGCTTCCCCCTGGGGATGCCTGAGGCTGAGTCCCTACTTCCTGGATTTTGCGTCTCCTCCTTCTGGTGGAGACTCTCCTGTTTTGGCAGAGCGCATGGTCAGATGGTGCGGTAGGAGAATGCCTGTTGGTGGCAGTTCTCGGTGCAGCTGTCTCTTTAATCATGCAGTTCCCATCTGGACTGTGGGTGCTCTATGCCTAGCACGAGCTGTCCCGTTAGGATCTCCTTTTACCCTTATTCTGGAGAGTCCCTTTGCCTTCTTCCAAGACAACTGGACATCTACAGGCACAAAATCAACCTTGACCTAAACATCGCAAAATATACTATAAGTAATTCAAAAACGGATCACGGATTTTAAATGTGAAACTATAAAAATTTTAGAATAAAGGATAAATCATCTTTAGGACATAGGGGTAGATGAAGCATTCTTAGACATGGCTAAAAGCACAATCCATAAAAGAAAAAAAATTATTAAATTTGACTTCATCAAAACTAAGAAAAACTTTTGCTCTGAAGAAGACTTGGGTAAGAAGATGTAAAGATAAGCTAGAAAGAGAAAATATTTGCAAACTGCATGTCTCACGAAGGCCTTATACTCGTAATATATAAAGAACTCTCAAAATTCAACAATAAAAACAATCCAATTATAAAATGGGAAAAAGACATGTGAACAGATTTTTCACTAAAGTGGAGATACAGATGACAAATAAGAACATGAAAAGATGTTTAATATCATTAACCATCAATGAAATGCAAATTAGAACCACAACGAGATATCCATATGCACTTATCAGAATGGCTAAAATAGAAAATGACAACACCAAATGCTGGCGAAGATGTGGAGACACTGAATCACTTACACATTGCTAGCAGGAATGTAAAGGGGTACAGCTGCCCCAGAAAATAGTTCGGTAGTTTCTTAAAAAGCTAAACATGCAAATATAACCCAGCACTGGCATTTCTGGGCATTTATCCCAAAGAAGTGAAAATATAAGTTCACCTACAAACCTCAACATGAGTGTTCATACAACTTTATTCATAATAGCTCCAAACTGGAAACAACCTAGTTGTCCTTCGATGGGTGAATGGGAAAACAAACTGTGGTAACTTCATACAATGGGATATTTCTCAGCAATAAAAAAGGAACAAACTATTAATCCATGCAACCAACGAGATGAATCTCCAGAAAATTATACTAAGTGAAAAGAACCAATCCCTAAGAGTTATATCCTGTTTGATTCCATTTATATAACATTCTCAAAATGACAAAATTATAGGTCTGGAGAACAGATACTTTTAGCCGATAGGGATGGGGAATGAGCATGGGTATAAGGAGACAGCAAGTAGTAGTTCTTTGTGATGATAGATCATATCTTAATTTGGGTGGTGGTTACACAAATATACACGCGATAATATGGCATAAAACTAAACTCCTATACATATTTACACAAACATGAGTGTGGAATTCAAAACTTGTGGAAACCGAATAGGGTCTGTAGTCTTGTAAACCAGTGGATTTTCTGTTTTTGGCAACGTGTTATAATTACGTAAGGTGTCACCGCTGGGGAAGCAGGGCGAATGGGACTCTGGACTCTACTTTTTTCTCAGCTTAGAATTGTTTTAAAATAAGAGTCAAAAACACCCAACCTCTAGCGGAGTGAAAAGCAGGACCGTCTCCAGGATGCCCTCCCGTGTCCACAGTGGAAGGGACTGTGTCTGGACTCGACTTCTCACTGGACCGGGGGCCTCTAAGAAGTCCAAGTGCTGAGCAAGCTGGAACCTGAACCTGAAATGTTTATTGCAGACCACTCACCTGTTCCCTGTAAGAAGGAGTTCTGCAGCCCAGCCCCGATGGGGTGTCCGTCTGGGCCTCTTCTCAAGATGCCCCTCCACTGAGCACCAGAGGAGGGGATTGCATTCCTGCTGATCTTTCTCACCATGAGTTCCAGCCTGTTCCAGATGATGTCTGTTGGTGTGTGCATAAGCCCTTTGCTCAACAGGCCTGAATGTGGAGAGGGAGGGAGTCGTGTAGAAACTGGGGCAGAGGGAAGAGCCATGGCCAAGACTTTCCAAGGCAGGAGTGTGCCTGACGTGTCTGAGTCTGCAGCGCAGTGTGTGTGGGTGTCAGTAGTAGGAGAGGAGATCAGAGAACCTATGGGGATCCGGAGAAGTCATGCATTTAAGCCTCGTGTGTCACTATAGAGACTGGCTTTTATTATGAGTGAGACGGGAAACCAGGGGTGGGTTCTAGATTATGTGGTGACAAGATCTCACTTATATTTTGCTGTGTTGAGATGGACTCTTGGGGGCGGGATTGAAGGGGGGGGCAGGCAAGGGCAGAAACAAAGAGCCGAGTTAGGAGGCTGTTGCAGGAGTCCAGCAAGAGACAATGATGACTTGGATCAGTGTGGTAGCTGGGGAGATGGTGAAGGTGGTAATGTGTGAATACATCCTGAAGTAAAGCCAGTAGACTTTGCTCGTATTCTGCTGGTGTGCAGAGACACGAAGGAGTCAAGGATAACAGTGGTAGCTTACTCCTCCACGCTGCCTGAACTAGAAGCACCGGGTAGTGTTTTTAAAAACAATAATAGGGTCATAACCTGCATAGCCTTTCATTACTCAATATTGAGAATCATTTCCAAGTCAATAAATACAGAAACATTCTTTTTAATGATTGAATAATATCCATTAGGTAGCAATACCAAGAGTGATCTAACAAATCCAATATTGATAGGCATTATGTTATTTTTCAGTTTTTCTTACATGGTGAATTCTGGGACAAATTGAGTGATCCGATAGCCTTTGCCAGTATAGTAATCCATCAGGTGAAGCTGCGTTTCTGCTCATTTCCTGAAGCCAGTTTATTTTAAACTGTTTAATGTTTATTTTTGAAACATGCTTTTGTTTCCTGATTGTCAAAATAATATATTCTTATTTAGAAAAAAACGTATCTTACAGGATTTTAAATGAGACTTTCCTTACCGCCACCGAGTTTCAGCCAAGGCCCAGCTGTGCAGGGAATGCCGAGAGTGTGAAAACTATTTTTGTGGTCCTTAGTTTACCATCCGCCTTGAGGGTATCCAAGGGGAAATAGAGACGTGAATGAGAAGCTTCAAAGGATTTCATTTAGAGAGAAAATCTTTGGAGTACTGTTGGCAATGCTCTTGACTTATTCCGAATCTGTGCATTGTTTGGATGCAGTGCAAGTATGGTGGATATGAAGACTTAAGAGCTGAGCGGTGGAGTTCCGGGTGTGTTCCTCAGGAACCTTGGCCATGGGCAATCACATGCTAGCTATTTTAAGCAGAAGGGATGTGTTACAGGGCACTGGGGTAGTTTATTGAATCTTAGGAATTGTTTAGATGTGTTGACAGATGGCATTTGGAACCAGAGTGGATGTGATTGGCCACAGAGGAAGTAGGGAGAGAAGCAGCGTTGGAGGATGCGCCAAGGGACAGCTTAGAGAGAGAGAATTGGCAGAAAACTTCGCCTGAGCAGAAGGTGGGGTTGAGGATGGTGTCACAGCAGCTAAGAAAGAGGGTTTCGAGAAGAAGGGAGTGGTCAACTGTGCCAGCAGCTGAGAAGCCAAGGAAGCAGGGACCGGACGCTGCAGGGAGGTGGGTGGGGCTGCAGGGAGGGCAGCCCAGGAGAGCACAAGCACCAAGCCGGAGCCAAACTGAGCGGTGTAGAGGTGGGACAGCAGGTGTGACAACACCTCCGCATGCCCTCTGGCCTCGGCGACAACTGGGAGGTTGGTAGGTCAAGCAGGCAGGCAGGCGGGCAGGGAGGTAGGTAGGGCGGGCAGGCAGGCAGGTGGGCAGTGGGCAGGGAGGCAGGGAGGCAGGCAGTCATTCATTTTCACATTTCAAAGGGAGAAATCCGAGGCTCAGAAATGTGAACGGCCTTGGTCGGTGACTGAGCCAGGTCTCGTGGCTCTAAGTCCAGTGCTCTCGTAGGGCCACTGTGCTGCCGTCCACCACAGCACAGCACGAGATGGGTGTGGCTTGGCTTCAAAACCTCAGTGGGCAGTAAACTGTTAAAATTTCTATACCTCCCTAATTGGCCAGGCAGCTAAGTGGTGATGCCTAATAGCTACAAAGAAAAGATACTAGCGGTCTAACATCCAGCACTTCCTGAACCTGCTTCCCTCCTTATGTTCTTTTATCTTCCTAAATGCTCATTTGGTCACAAAAACCAGACTGGCATGGGGGCACAGTGGAGGTTGTCATTAGTGACTTTTGTCTTCCTTTCAACTCTGGCATCAAATCGGTTGTCTTGACAACCTCTTAAGTTTATCTCTCATCTAGGACTCTTCTCCATCCCTCCTACTGGGAGTCAAGTTCAGGTGGGCATTGCCTGTAACAGCTTCCTGATCGGCTTCCATGTCTCTGGTCTTATGTCCTTTGGTCTGTCCTTCCTGTGTCACCAACCAGATGTAAGTTTGCTTTGTGCCTGGCACACAGGTTGCTTATCCCCTGGTACAGCCCTGCTTGTTTAATCTCCTCCCTCCTCGTCTCTCCTCACACTTCACGCTCTGGTTAAACCCAACTTTTTATAGTTCTCTGAACTTCCTGTAGTTCCACATGTTTATGGTTAGCACCCACTGTGTTCTCTGCCTGGGGAAGCCAGCGTAAGTCTCAGAAAGAAGGTAAACCTTGGGTTGAGGTTTTCAGGATGAGTAAGAGTGTGTCTGACTGTCATGTGGTGGTCTCCACAGTTCTTGATCTCAAAGAGTGTGTAATTCAGAGGGAGACAAAAACCATACATGATTCCAGTTCTTTGTGATAACTGCTGGATTAGTACAGACTCCCGTAGGAAAGCAGGGAAAGAGGTCATTGCATATTATAACATCTTTTCAACTCAATTTAGAAAAAAAAAAATGACACTGGCTCATTTGCATTTACAAGTCATCTATCTAAGCCCACCTCTGAAGTGCAGCGTCTAACATGGTGCTTTGCACGTAGCAAAATGAATCTAAGTGCAACAAAAAATGCATAGGACACTATGAAACAGACCCGAAAACAGGGGAAAGAATCCTGAACTGCACTCATGGGACCCTCCACATCTTATTACATTAAATGGACCTCACTTTCCCTCTCTTCTCTCTTTCCCCTTCCTGAGTGATGGTGTTCCAGGGAACTCTGAATTAGGCCTCTCCTGTATTTCTCTGTTCCTTGTCCCTGGGTACATGTTCCATGTCCTATCCAGTCCTGTGGTACCAGTTACCTCTGGGGTCATTTCCAAATCACACCTCCAGCCTGGTTCTGTTAATATAATTGCTCATGAAACATCTCTGCTTGTAAATTACACAGGCATCTCCGTTTCATCATGTCCAAAATGGAACTCATCGCCTTCCTGGCCTCCTCCGCCCCTCCCCAGGTACCTCTACTCCTCTTTTTGTCTTCATTTCAGTAAATATTACCCAGTTGTCAAATTAAGCAACCCGAGACTCATCCTGGATTCCTTAATCCAATCTGTAAGTAAACCATTTCAACTTAGTCCTGTTACCCCCTAACTCAGTCCTGTCTATTTATCTCACCTCATCGAGGCTACATTGCCTTAGTCCTATGTGACAAAGATGAACATCTAACTGGCTCCCTGCATATCACCTACATAATCTCCAATGGGTCCACAGTCATGTGAGTGACCTTTTACAGGTGCAAACTAGATTGTGTCATCTGTCCATTAAAACTCATTAATGCTAAATATGTGGCACTCTGTATTGTATCATGGAACAGAAAAAGGACAACAGTGCAAAACCTGTGAAATCTGGATAAAGTCTGGAGTTTAGTTAATAGTAATATACCAGCGTTGGCTTCTTACTTTTGATAAATGTACTGTGGTTTTGTAAGACGTTAACTTTAGGGAAAGTGGGTAAGGAGTACATAGGATCTCTCTGTGGTATCTTTATGACTTTTCTGTAAATATAAAAAATATTCCAAAATTAAGCTTATTAAAAAAAAAAAACATTAGTAGCACCCGTTTCTCCTATGTTGGAGTCCAAAATCCTTAACACGACCAGCCTTGTCTCTCTAGCCAGACTAAACTTACTCATTCTTTCAGTGAGATAAGCCTCTTCCTTGCTTCCAAGTATTCCCAATGTCTGGCCCATTAATAAGTGTCTGATAGAAACAAACATTGTATTTTTAAAATCAAAAGATGATACATTTGGGGGTGGATAGGACTTGGGAAGCGGTAAGCTAACCGAGGTGGGTTTTCAGTAGGAGCCGGGACAGCCCTGGCAACTCTTCGGTCATGTGGCACGTGCTCACTGCACTCTCCTCACTGCCCTCCGTGTCCCGGCTGCTGCCCCGGAAATTCTGCACCGGGCCCCCCCCCCCCCATGGTGCGGAGACTGGGTGCCCACTTATGTTAATGGGGGAAGGAAAAGGGTCCTCCCCCATCTCCCCTGTCCCCATCCCACCTCCTACAACCCACTTGTGGACAATTTAATATGGGGTTCTGGAAACAACACTGCATCCCTTCAGGTCTACCAACTAGAGTTATTCCAATCAATCAGGAATTTCCAGCTGGGTAAGGGGAGCCATGTCAGGCTGCCAGATGGTGGGGGCGATAGGCATGGGTGAGCAGGCTTCAGACGAAAGCGAGCTTGAGGGGATCAAGTGTTGCAATCATGTCCAAGAAAAGGAGTCAAGCGAACCTCATTACACATCCTAGAGCCCTGTAATCATACCCCTTAAAATCACCTGTGACACATCCTTCTTGTTGCATGCTTCTTCCTTTCCCAGCCACCATGCTATACCCCTTCTTCTTCTAAGTCATCGCTCTTAAAATAATGATAACAATGAGAAATAACTATTACTAACTACTTAAGATCGTCATTTTATCTAAGATCTCACAATTGGAATATTGTCCCCAGTTTCTCAGAGGAGCAAATTCATTCCCAAGTTTGTGTGCAGCTGGACACAAGCAGATCTAGGATTCAAATGTTTTTCTGACTCTGAAACTTTTGTTCTGCTCTCCTGTGAGAGTCCTAGGGTGATGTGGTCTAAATGTCACATCTCTCAGCAAATCACATAGCACAATAAGTCTTCTAGAAAGTGCAGGTGGAGCATTAGGATCTCAATCTTAAGTAGGCTCTTCAGGTGAATGCTGGCAGAGGGAATGGGGACCCAGTGGAATGTCTGTTTTCTCATCATAGTTTGGTGATGATAGAAACTTTATTGCCAAAATCCATCCAGGAGTGATCTTTTGAATATTCTCTCCACCCTCATCCCTCACAGCTCCCCAACACCAATTTCCTTCATTTACTCCAAAGTGATAGACAGAAGAATTTAATACATTTAATGCTTTTCCTTCCATTTACACTATCATAAATTACAAAGTATTGTTCACTTCACAAAATAAAACCATTTCCAGATATTTTTTTTTTTGACAGTATCAAGAAGTACATAAGCTACAACAAACAAATCTGTACAGTCAGGAGGAGGGACAATTGCAGGGACCAAGCAGGAGCATTTTAACCCCCACGTGCCAATGGAGCCCATCCACACAGCCCTTGGGACCTTCCAGGACAATTGCACTGCCACCTCCTTTCAGCTCACTTGTCACAGTAATTCTCTTCTGGTCACTCCAAGACAAGACGAGTGAGTAATTACATGAACCATCTCAGACCATCAGAGGAAAACACACTGTAGTTGTACTGAAGGAAAAAAAAAAATCCAGATTTACCTGGATTTTTAAAATATTTTTACCTATGTTACAAAATATAGAAATCTTGGGTGTGAAAAGCTCATTCTAAGATAAATATAACCAATCAGATGGAACTATAGTAAGAAAATCATATTAAATTATCTATACAGAGCTACTTTTGTCAAAGAGAAACAAATATTCATAAAAAACCAAACTTATTCATTCTTACTTTAAAAGTAGGCTTGTTTATAAAACAAAAATGAAAAAAAAAATCAACAATTATTCTGCAGATTCACTTGTCATAAATACAGAAATGTGGCAAAGCTACACCTTGGCATTAAGAGATGAATTTAGAGTACTTGCTTGAAAAAAAAAGAGAAAAAAAATGCTGACTTTCTATACAGCCCAGATACAACCACGGTTATATTTTATGTAAATTAAATTATTTTAGGTAAAATGACCACATTCCGCATGTTCTGGGATATACACACATGATATGGAAAAACTATGACCAATTCTAAAACATACTTTGGAATTCTATAAAATTTTTATGGAAAGAAAATTCGTGGATGTTTCGGACAATCCTACAACTGCTATAAACATACACCTCACGATAGCAAAATGCCAGAGCGCTTAACAGCAAAAACTATCAAAAGCAGGGACACAGGTGGCAGGTGAAATTTCATTGCAAAGCGCTGATAAGGACAGAGGTATGTCAACATAATACTGCATTCGTGGTAAACTTCTCCAGGGATCACAGCAAGAAGGCAGGACAAGGTACACAGGGTAATAATCAATGCACTGCATTGAGTTCTATTTGCTAAAATAAAGTAACATTCTTGCAGCTAAAATAAAAATACGTTTTACAATATAAGTTTTATTTAACATTTAACATATAGAATTGTCTTCTTTTTTTTGTAAGTGGAAAATGTATAACTGTATCAAGTACCTCTATGAATTAAGTTCCTCTTTATTACTGAGATTGAAGTTTAAAGGTCTACATTGTTCTCTTAATAAGTTAAAGATTTATTTAATCACTCTTCCAGCAAAACAGACACACACACGAGGCACGGCAAAGAGCCCAGGAGAGGGGCATTTCTCACTCTCGCCCTTGCTTTTCTCACGTGGAGGAGGCAAGTATCTATGAGACACAGTAGCTGACTTGGCCATCCACTGCGGTCCGGGAACTCTGTCACTCGCTTGGGAAACAAATCAGTATAAGAAATGTTTTTGTGTCCTTAGCCCTGTCACCTTCGACGGGGTGGAGGCCGTTCTGCTCATTTCCCTGGTGGATTAAAACAAAACATCTTCGTTTTCGATTAAAATCTGCACAATCAGCTTTTGGTACCGCATGTCGTGGAGGGTGGTGAGCGTGCTGTCCTCAGGGGGTCTCATCAGGGTGGGCCCAAACACGATCCCCAGATTTTCAGCATTCATAAAATTGTCCTTTTCATTCATAGTCACCCTGCAAAACAAATATATACACAGAGAGATGATTTCAACTTGTGGACAAATTTATATACTGATGATGCACATATGCCCCCAAGAACTTCTCTGGTTTGGGAAACTGCAAAAGGAAATTGAGAATCAGAATTACAGAAAAGTATTTTTAAAAGGATAATTTTCTGATATTTTCCTTTTTAGATTGATGGCATTGCCTTCCGTCAGTGGAAGCCTATTACTAAGTGAATCTGATATTGACATGATCTTCAAAATTAGAAAATCAGTCTTTCTTACTAAATAAACGTAAAACTGTCGTTTATGGAATATTGCTTTGAAGGGCAGATTACTAGCTGGCACACAGCGCACACAGATCTTAGTCTAGGCTCGTATGGAAGCCTTTTTTCCTTTCCCGTCTTTTCCCCACTTAAGCTGGCAAGTAGGGAAGCTGAGGGCAGATTCTCCGTGTGTTGGCAGGGCTAACGCCAGAGCAGAAAGATCACTTGCAGGACGGGGGTGTCAGGAGTTTAAGGACAGCTAAGCCATTATCATGGGACAGGGGGATGGCTGGACTGTGGCCAAACAGGAAAGCAGTGGGACATTATTTCTAGTTCCTACAGGATGAGGTCTGGAGCAGTAATTGCTGTTGGAATTGAAAATCCCCATTTCAACATCCAGATAAGAACTACAAAGCCTTTAAGAATGAAATTCAGACTCCAAAGTTGGCTTAATACCTTCTAGTGGAATAAAATGACAATCTTCCAGATTCTTGCTTTGCTTTAGGAAATTTAGGTTTTAGGATGTTTATAATAGATCTAAAAGGGGTAGGTTTTTCAAAGAAGAGAAAAATATGATGAAACATGGTTAGGTTTTGCATGGAAGGCCATTCCATTGTGTTTATTCTCTTGGAGCTAATTAAGATGAGCCATTCAGCATTATTTTAGGAAAGGCGATTTGGCTTGTGTTATTTTCATGTTGCAAAGCTAAGAAAGAGGTAGGAAAGAGGACATTCTTCACTAAAATTACTCACATCTCTTCATTAAGTCAGGCACCATGCCTGGCCAAACAAGATGGCTAGCAAACCCTCTACAATAAAAACACTAAGTTTTTGGCATTTAAGATTCAACTGGGACATGTCAGCATTTTTCTGATAATAATACTTTGCCTTCCAAACTGTAATAATTAGACACTGAAAGAAATAATTTATAGCTAATTAGAAGCCCGGCTGACATTCACAATCTATTACTTTTCAAAAACTTATCTGTACTCTTACATTTAATAAACCGATCGAAATGGAAAACTTCTGAGCTAAATGTTACATCTCTGATCAACTTGAATACAAGCAACAGTATTAACTGCTTTATAAAGTAGAAAAAAACCCTCAACACCTGATGTTTATACCTTAGTCTCAACTTGCTTCCTTTCACTTACTGAATGGATCTGAAAATTGGTCAATGAGATGAGTTTTGGTTTATTTTACCTACAAATGGGCTGCTGCCATGTCTCTCCCGACAGCACAGAGGAAGGCACACAGAAGTGCCTGCTCCCTCCGACATCCCAAAGACCAGCTCACTTCCTCATTACACATGTACAGTGAAGGGCAGAGAGCTGCAAATTAGTAGAAGAGCCTGGAACCAGAGGTTCTAGTCACCCGTAACACTCAAACATCCGTCTGTCTCATGTGTCCTCACAGAGAGCCATGTGGTCTTCCGTGGCAGGCAACCTCTGAGATGGCCCCCAGTGACCCCTGCCTCCTGGAATTCACACCCTGATGTAATCCCGTCCTTTAGAGTATGGGCCGGGCCTGGTGACTTGTTTCTAATAAGTAGGATATAGCAAAAGTAATGAGATGTCACTTCTGAGATTAGGTTACAGAAAGACCATGCCTTTCATCTTGGGTGCTCATGCTTGCTTGCTCCCAGGGGAGCCAGCTGCCACTCTGTGAGCTGACTGTGGGGAGACCCACATGGCAGGAAACCGAGGGTGGCCTCCAGAGAAGAGTCAGTGAGAAAGAGAGGCCTCCCGTTCAGCAGCCTCTGAGGAACTGAATCCTGCCAGCAACCACGTGAGTGGGCTTCGACGTGGACGCTGCCCCAGTCCAGCCTTCACATGAGATTGCGGCCTGGCTGTCAGTCCGACTGCAACCTCATTACAGACTGTGAACCAGAGGCACCCTGCTGAGCCACACCTGGATTCCTGATCAGAGAGGCTGCAAGAAAATACATGCTTATTGTTCTAAGCTACTCAGATTTGGGGTAATTTGTTACTCAGTGGTAGCTAACTGATACACCAAGAAAAACAAGGGCCCGGTGTTGGGATGTGCTTGCCTGGGCTCAGGAGCCTGGGACTGGAGAGAGCAGAAGGCAGAAGAGCAGGACGCAGAGCACAGGGCTCGTCACGGAGGAAGAGGCAGCTAGGGAGGCAGTGTAGGCAGATGGTTAAGACAGAGTGTGCTCTGGATCCGACTGCCTGGGTTTCTATCCTGGCTTCCTTCACCTCTTCACATCCATTATTTAACCACCCTAAGCTTCAGCAACCTCATCTGTCACACAGGGGGCCCTAACAGACCCCACTTCTTAGAGCTAGCACGTGTAAAGTGCGTGGCGTGTTCAGTAGCTATGATGGGGCCGACCTGGGGAAGGCGGCCTCGTTCACCTTGAAGGAGCGTCTGTCCACCCAGTGGGCTGGGGAGGAAGGCTGTGAGCTTTTCCAAAGGCATTAACTGCCAGGGCAGACAGGGTCTGCGGAGGAGGTGGCAATGAGGCGTGAGCTTACTTCTTGAGGTGAATCATCAGGTAGCGGAGGGTCTCGTAGTGGGCAGGGGGCAGCAGCATCAGCACTTCGTGGACTGCTTCCAGCCTCTCATCTGCATTGGAGATTTCTGCGAGGATTACAAATAAGAATAATCAGCGCAGCCTCGTGGCACGAAAGTTTGCAGAGAAGTAGCAGAAGTTTGGCTACAGATGGAGGAGAAGTCTAATAAGCTCAGGTGATTTCAGGTAACATTTGACCTAAAGTAATCAACTGCGCTGTGTCCTGCCTCGTTCCAGAAAAGGTCTGGGGCCGGGCACCACACACGCATCGAGTTTCCACTAGGTCGGTGGCAGGGGCTATAGATGTTCGCTCATGGCTCATGCACAAACTGTGCTTTGCTCCTCTTCTCAATGGTGGATTTACCAGAAATCTCACCATCACAAGCTCCAACTTAACCTGGATCACATTTGGCAGCCTTCTCTTGAAGGCGTCTAATAAGTCTTTCCCTGGCAGGCTTCCATAACCCAATACGCCTCGCGATGCAAGGGCGCTGGCAGACGAGCCAGCTCAGCCGGGATTCACGGCACTTCCCACCAAAGCGCCGGCATGGCGAACCCTGGTGTCTGATCCAGGTTTGGAAGTAGATACTAGGCACATTAACAATGGGAGGAAGCATCGTGCTTCTGCTTTTTGGGTCCCTGGCAGCCAACCAAAGAAAGTGCTCCTGTTATTCGCCCTGAGGCTAGGACTGCTGCTAGGACCGTCTCTGCTCAGGGCCACCAGGACCCAAGAAAGATTGCTCTCACCAGGAGGCAGGGCCACAGCTCTTCCACAAAGTGCATCTCGCACCCATCCCTGCCTGTCTGCGTATGTCCCTGTCTCATTACTGTACTTAGTTACACATGCCTTTAAAGATGATAGAGTTTTATAAAACTTCCTCAGAGTGGATTTGACATCTACGTCATGCATTCCAGCCTCTGAACCTCCCCTTCCTCACTGCATTCCTAGGGAGAATGCAGGCTCCTTGTCCCTTCTCCACTCTGGTCCTCTCTCCTGACAACAGTGGACCCAGGTGCCAGACACTGAATGAGCAACCGTGGGCTGATGAAAGACCAAGGCTGACGTTCCATTCCTAGACCTGTGAGCTCAGCTGGCCACACTTTGCTTTCCTCTGCTGTAAAATGGGATTATAATAACATTTGCTTAATTGGGTAGATAAGATAAAACTAGCTGACACTGGAGAGAGTCCCTAGTGTAGGATAGGACACAGCATGTTCTTGGCCTTTTATTAATTCTGAACAGCATCCATGGGCAAAACTTGCGGTATGACTTTAATTGATCAGCCGTGGGATTCTGCTTAACAGACGACAGTAGCTAATCTGTACAGTCTTCATTAGCAGAATATCTAATGTTTTACTTCAGGATCATTCCTGCTTTCAACATATAACAGAGCAGGCCTGACTACGCCGGTTCCCGGCACAGAAGAGGGGACGGGGAGAGAAGGGACTGCTTGCTGTCCAGCTTCAGCTCCGCAGAGTTGGTCTGGTGTTGGCTCAACTCAGCTGGTGCCCTATGCTCGCTGTTCTATTAACAGTACCATTGCGCCCACGCTTGGCAAAACGACAGGCTCATGCAATACTTTAAACAGTTCTGATTTTCTTGAATTCAAAAGCATTGTGCTTCAAAACTTGATACAAATAAAAACTCAGTTCTTAATACTTACTTGCTGCTTCTATGAATTTGGAATAGGTATCGTAGGTGATGATGGGAATGGGCAGGTCTCTGAAATACAGTTTAAGGGCTCCAGTGATGATATTTATGTCTGGATAGATGTTGGCAGATATATCTGCCTTTTCGCCATCTGAAAAACAGTCAACGATCCAATTCCTAATGAGGACCTTATTTCACCATGTTAAAGCCCAGAAGGAAAAAAAAAAAATCCAACAGTGAATGCTCCCTTTGGTGTCTAATAACACTGAGATGCAGGAATTAACCAAAGAAGTTTGGTGAGAGCGATTTGGGGTCTGAGGGTAAGTGGAGCTAAAAGAAAAGTGAAATGGACTTAAAAATCGTTCTTTGGGTCCCAGCCCCTGGTAAGTGGCTAAATAGAAATTTAGCACAAAAATTCATAATCTGGACACAAGATTCATAATAGAATATAGTAACAACCTAATTAAAAACAAAAACAAAAACAAAAACAAGAAGCCCTTATATAGTCCCACCAGTATTCTTCAGACTTGGATTTCAAGATGACAGATACAAAATAATTGTTGAATATCTTCAGTTTCTATTGTCTCTATCTGGCTCACTGAAGTTTCTTTTAATTCTTCCTCTCCTCGTCCCTAGGACTTTAATTTGGGAAAGTTTAATGTTCTCTTGTGTATGGGTAATGTTGTATTTCTTGTCATTTTTATAATTATTCTCAAGACATTTTTGACTTTCTGTATTTCCATTAAGTAAATATCAGTCCAATTTAACTGTCACAGACTATAATATTGTTTTAGATAACAAAAGGTTTCAATCATATAAGTACTACTGGCATTTTCTTTTATATAGGGAATTCAAAAAAGAAAAAAGTATCTCAGCAAATTTGGTTCTGATGCTAAAAAAAAGCTGATGTACAGAAAACATTAAGAGTGTAGCAGGTATGTCATATAACCCCATTTACATATTTAATAAACATTTATTGAAAATTTACCATGTATGAAGCACTGTGAAGCCCCAGTGAATCAAAGAAGAAAAAACATACTCCCTTCAAGTAGCTCTAGTGAGGCTGAGGTCAGGCGTGCAACTCAACAATTACAAGGAAATGAGAAGACTGTGTCTCTGGAGACACGTGAGAACATGGAGGGGGGACAAGGAAAAAGGAAATGGAACCCCTAAGTCAGTGTGGGGTGGTCAGGGAGGGGTCGTGAAGGAGCAAAGACTTGAGCTGACACCCGATTAATAAGGAGTGTCCGCCAGGCAGAGATGTGAACACATTCTAGTGGGACAGAGCAACGTGAGCCTAGGGGCTTGTTCATGCAGACAGGTAAGGTGTATTGCAGCGTTGCTGGGGTGTAAAGTATACAGGGAGGAGGAAATGGCCATGACCCTGAACAGATCAGCAGAGGCCTTGCCTCCTATTCTACTGAGTAGAAGCTCTGTCTAGTAGGTCGGCCAATGGTTCCATCCCTTGATTGGCTGCACCAGAATTAATTCAATCGTTCATTAAAAATACAGATTCTTGGGTTCACCCAGTTTTCTGAATGAGTTGCAAGGGTGGGCCCCGGTGAACTGAAATTTTAACAAATTCTCAAGAGTAGAGAACACAGGAAACAGTCATAAAGAACAAAGGGAGTCACTTCCTGTATGTCTCCTAGCTTCCCCTGTGGGGGCGCTACCCCAACCCTTCCCTATGCTCTCTCGTTTGGAGATTGGGGGGAAGGCGAAGAATCAACCGGATCCTAAGACGGGGGACGCAGAAAGGTTCCCCGGTGCCATGAAGACTGACCATAAATGTTGGGCGATCAACTCAAAAACCTTAATGGCCCCAGAGGCTGGCTACCCATTCAAGCCATATTTTAAACTCACTTCCCCGTGTGGTCATTGTCCACAGCGTTTAAGGAAACGCTTCCCCTGGAGGGGCAGGGAACTCTGAGATGTGTGAACTGTTATTCCTTGGCCTCTTGCAGAATGGCTCTCAGTAGCCCTGAAACCTTCGTTCCACTGTGAATAAAACCTGGTTCCGAAAGAGAGGGCGCTAAGAATGCATCATCTGGCTTTCAAGAACGTGAGCCTACCTCTGTCAAAGGCCATTTTGACATCTTCGATGTGTTCGGTGAACCCAGAGACTCTGTAAAGGCCTTCTGACTTTAATCCTGTTAAAAAAAAAAAGAGACAGAGACTTTAGCTTCTTGAAATGTCTAAAAAAAAAAAAAAAAAAAGACTCATTTCATATCTACTCTGTGTACTATCAGGCAATGAGCAAGTATCGTCAGCGCTCTGATGTATCACACGCTGTCATGTCAGAACTTGGACTCGTCCACCTCAGCTTCCGGGCGGCAGTGAAGACCTCAGCAGCCTGGGCTCCGTCCTGCCTGGCTTGGCGAAGCGAACCCATGTTTATGATTTTCATCAACGCCTTCTTCGTTCATCAGACCGCTCGGTGCAATCTCACTGCTTTGGGCAGCGACTTGCTTTCTCCCCAGTATCATCTCAATCCATGTGTCACACTGCGTGCGGCGCCGTGCTGGGAGCACACGCATCCGTGTACGCATGCGCGGTCCGTATTACCCTGATTTTGTTGACACAATCCAAATTTTATAGTCTTTTATGTTTAATCATAAATATAATATATTAAACGCTTAAATATTGATTTAGTTGTTATATCTTCAAATAAATAATCATACGAACAGACGTAGGAAAATAAAATTCTAATGAATGGTTCTGGAAACTTGATCATTGAATATTTAGGCTACGAAAAATAAATACGTTTCTGTTAAATCTTCCTGACTCATTAAGATATGTCCTAAGGCCTAGCCAGGTCCCCAAGGTATCAGAAGGAAGAGAGGAACAGATTTCAGACCTTGCATGTAAAAACTGGCTGCTACCAAACTATAGCTACAGCAAAAAGTAAGCAAACAAACAGCTGTTACTGCCGCTGCAGTATATTCTGTCAAACTCTTGAGAGCTAACACACCTTCCTGTTTTTCATCTGGCAAACATTTATTGAGCGTGCTATCTGCCATATAGAATGGTCTGCATTAGGTCTGCATTAGAGACAAAAAAAAAACCCATACTGTAAGTATTGCTCCTCCTCTCTCCTGGGACCACCAGAGACATTCTTAGTTGATCTTAGCTCCTTCTCCCACTGAGCCCACTCAGCCTCAGAATCCATCTCGATACAGTTGTCCAGGTTGCCACTACTGATCATTTCACTGAGTTGGTTCAGAAGATGAGACCTGCTGTCACCCTGTTCCGGTTGGCGATGCATGTAAGCATGCCCAGCACGGCTGTACCTTGCACTGCGACAGAGGTGAGCACACAGAGGCACATGGGAGCATGACACAGGGAGCATGAACCCTGTCTGCGCACAGAGAGGCTGAGGGGGAGGTCTTACTCACGAGCTGCCTTTGAAGGACATCACGAAGGATGGGCTGGAGCTTGCTGGTGTGGTGGAGGCTGCCAGCTCTCCCTGCAATATCAGTTCTCCCACCCCTCTGCTTTGATGGAAACTTTGAGTTTTAGAACAACATCCACTGCAATGGCCATCAAATTCTGGCAACGTGAAGAGAGCAGAGGTGAGGTGTGTGGCGCCTGGGGTGCAGGCGTGAAGGGGAAGAGCAGGCTCTTTTGCCCTTGACTGGCAGGCAGATGAGATGGGGCTGGCCACCAGAGGAGCCTGCCCTGAGGTGCTGCTCGCGAGGGACAGATTTGTATCCTGGTGAAGACACTATTGCTGGGGGTCACTGTGACAGCACTGAAACATGTCAGTTAAATAAGTTGGTCAGACAGACGGATTTGGAGGTGGAGGTGGATTTGGGGTGTTGGTCATTCCAAGCAAAGGCAAAAATAAGTAACACAGGTCAAGTCCTACATGTTGGGCCCTGTACTAGGTCATTAATATGGATCAACTCATTTTAACCCTCATGACCACCTGATATCGTACGTCTGATTCCATTCACTTTATAGATGAGAAAACAGATATTCAAATGGAGAGAGTGACTTGCCCAAGGTCATACTATAGCTCGTATGAGACGGGGCTGGAAATCTAACTTTGAGTCCATGATCTTTTCATTCTGCCACATCATGCGGAAACGAATGGCCAGAAAAGAGCATTTGGACAACAACAGGGCCTTTGCTATGAATGGAAGAGGTGGTACAAAGTTGGCAGCGGTGGCAACGAAGCTGGGAATGCAAGAGTCACGTGAATTTCCTCCAGCCCATTCTCTGGTTCTGCCCACAGGTGCAGGCCCCTCGTGCCTGTAGCTCCTTCGCCATGATACGTTGGCAAAATTCCTAACTTGTGCTATTCTAGCTCTCGTCCTAGGCATGCTTAGTGCTGTGCTCACCGTGTTCACGGCAGACATAAGACAGGGTGGTAACTTTGCCCGGGTTATCAGTCATCTCTGATGAGGGTCACTGTGGGATGGCGACGGCTTCTCCAGGAAAGCACAGTCCGGACTGCAGGCTCCAGAGAGGCTGTTGCTCTGACTCCAAATCGCAGAGCCTTCTAACCAGCAGGACCCAGGGTTACTTTTCCCAGCCACTCATCTAGAGTCGGGGCACCCCTGCTCGACTGTTCCCCAGCTCAGCCTCCTGCATCAGCCCCTCACCGGAGCCCAAATCACCCACGGCCACAGCAATCAAAAGGCAGGAGGCATTTCTTAAAACTGGAGAGTAAATGAGCAAGTCTTCTGGGGACAGAACAGTTATAATTTTCATTCTGCATTTCTTGTCTCTAAAAGGTTTAGGATAATAAGCTATAACACCCTCTTCTGTTTGGTTTTGGAAAGAATGGGATAGTTGGCCAGTTTGCAAATACCCATAGAACATATTAACCTATTTTGGACACAATAATGGATATCAACAATAGCAGAGTACATACATGGCAAAAATGGTGAAAGCCCTTGAGATTTTTACATGGTCCAATTATCTAAGTTATATCCAGCAATCCATGTTCTCCCCAACCAGCCTCTACCCACCATATCACTGAACTGAAGAGCTGAAGAGTAGCCAAAGCACAAATAGAAGAAAGATGATTCACGCATAATATAAAGAATCTTTTCTTTGAAATGCATCTACCCTCCTTGCCTCCTTGGCTATTCAATGCATAGTGATTTTTAATCTTTTAACTCTTCTCTTTGAAATAAACAGAACCAGCACCAGAAATGAACTTCTATATGGTAGAAAATGTAGGTTTTGATCAACAATTTCTTTACTTATTGAATAGGAGTACTTTCTAAGACTCAAACCTCCTCTCTCCCATAAACTCTTTCTGAATTGCTCTTCAAATAAAATTAAAATGTATTCCTCTGTGACTCCAAGGTGCTTTGTTTGAATACACACCCACGACGTTTATTTATCTGACCCTGTAATTCTTCATACTACAGTATGAATTTCTTGAAGGTGAGAACTGTGACTTTTATATCCTCAACGCATAGCACATATTAAAGGCTTAGCCAGGATGTATTGAATGCATATACGAATGCATTTCATGCACGAATGGTTCATGTAGGAAACAGACATTGATTTACTTTTTGTGTAAGGAGAGAGAAGATTCAGTTCAACAATAGTGGAGAGAGAGTCAGTTCAACAATTATAAGAAAGTTTTCTTGACCGTGGTAGAAATAAGTAGTAAAATTAAATCGCTACAATAAGGAGTCTTTCCCCAACCTCTTGCTTCGATTTCCCGGATGCAAATGTCCACCACCATGGGCCTCTGGGTGTTGTGCGCCTTCACGAGCGTTGTGAGGTCGCAGCAGTACACCTTTTTGATCCTCTTGAGATCGGGCTGGCAGTCATTCGGGACGTGCTTGGAACACTGTTTGTGCACGTTCAACCCACAGTCTGTAAACAAAAAAGCCACATTAGACTCGCCTGGCCCTTTTGTCAAAGCCAGACACAAATTCTATGTTACCAAAAATAAAAGCGAAAACACCCAAGGGTTTTCTCTGGAACATCCATCCTGCTTAGAGGTGGTACTCGCCGCAAGGTGAGTGTGAAACCGTTTTTACCCATGAAAGTCGTATATAATTCCATTTTCCTCGTTAAGCTTTCTCTGTCGCTGGACCATAAGGATAGAACATCTCACTGAGATAATTTTGGTAATTAGCCAGGTCGTTCGTATGTTTTTTGTTTCCTTTCGGGACTGGAGCCTTTGTAGCCACATGTAGGCTTTTGAGTTTGGGTTCCCAGAGCTGGTTACGGCTCATAAAGGGCACCTGGGACTTTGCTGAGTTGTTCTCCTTAAGTCCTCGATGCTCCTTTTGTGGGAGAGCTGACTGCTCTCTCCGTATGAACCCATGACCACCAGCGTCTTCCTGCACTTTCCTGGAGAGCTGCCCACAGCTTCCACTCCCTTCCTCCTTGCGGGCAGGTTGGGTGGGCCACTTTCCTTTCTACTTGCCTTATTTTGACACCTGCAAGTAGAAATAATGTCTAACTGGACACCAGTGGGAGTATCTGAGAGTATACAATTTAGAGCAATGCCATGTAATGTGATGCTTAAAGCAATTACTTATGAAGCTCATATCAAGATCTGAAGCTGAAAAGGCGCCTTTAGGTTCCGTGAACACGGTGTGAGCATAGCAAGGCCCCGTTAGTGGTTAGTGTCCACTGATGGACTGACCGTGACCACAACAAGGCACAGTCTACATTCTGGGAAATAAAAATTTAATGCTGAAGTTGTTCAAAGTTGATGTGCTGCCTATTCAAAGTGGCTTCTAACATTGTTTTTGTCTAGGTATAAAGAACATATAATAATATCTAATAATATATATTATTAGATATTATTATTATATATAGAATATATAATAATATATATTCTATTTTATATATATGTATTACACACATGACAATAAATATTATCACCCGGTTTATAAAAAAGCACTTAACCACACCAAGGTTTTGAGAGGACTTTTTGTCAAACCATCAAGAAGATGATTTTTAAAAATGAATACATTATGTTCATGTAATGTTTACTGGCTGAGTTCTGTCTACCCTCCTTCCAAAGGGGGAAAAAAAAAAACAGTTCTAACTCAGTTTTATCAACATGAGAAATTCAACAAAGCTCAAGCAAATGTCAATAATATTTTGATAGCTCTATTTAGTGAATATAAATTTTGGCCAATTGAACTAAATAGAATTGGTTGGTTTTCTTGTTTGGATCTTCCTTTATGAAATGAGGAATCATGGCGCCTACTTCCAGGGTTATTATGAGAATCAAATAAGTTAATATATATAAAGTCTGAGGTGTAATGGACACTACGTGAGAGTTCAGTAAAGAAATAGCCAGTATGGTGATAGAAAACATAAGGATAATTGCTTTGCTATTCTTAAGTTATTTCATCAGTAATTTTTACTATATTTGCATAAACTTCATTTAAAACAATTCTGAAGAATTGTGGTCAAATATACATGACATAAAATTCACCATTTTAACCATGGTTAAGCGTGCAGGTCAGTGGCATTAAATTCCTTCACACCACGTGCGCCATCACCACCATCCATCTCCAAATCCCTTTTCATTTTCCAAAACTGAAACTCAGTACCAATTAAACACTATTTCCCCAGACCCTCCTTCGCCCAACCTGTGGCAACCCTATTCTACTTTCTGTCTCTATGAATTAGACTACGTTAGATACCCTATGTAAGTGGAATCGTAATGGTATTTGTCCTTTTGTGACTGGATTATTTCACTTAGCATAATGTCTTTAAGGTTCATTCATATTGTAACATATGACAGGATTTTCTATAATATTTCACTGTATGTATGTACTACATTTTTTTATCCATTCATCCAACGATGGGATATTTAGGCTGCTTCTACCTCTTGGCTATTGTGAATAGCGCTACTCTAAAATATGGATATGTAAACATCTTTCTAAGTGCCTGCTTTCGTTTCTTTGGGGTACACACCTGGAAGTGAAATTGCTGGATTATATGATAATTCAATTTTTAATACCCTTATCAGCTTCATTTTAAGATCTGAAGCAACAGTGTGTTTCTGCAGAATCAAATACTGATATTTTATCAAAATGAACATGCTTTATAATAAATATTCAGTTTTTGTAAGCCAATACAATTCCATATGCTTTAAATAAAGCTCGGTTCATTTTAAAATATTTATTTAATCTCCATAAAGATATGGAGATTTAAGCTGCAATGATTGTTTTTTCTAACCTTTAATAGTCAGTTTTCAGTTTTCCTGCTGTTCAGGGGAAATATGAGGCTAAATGATGGCCATTGGAAAATACTAACATTATAGCCTTAGAATATGTTTTATTTAAAAAAAAAAATAGAAAAAAAAAAAAAAACCAAACCCGTTTAACCCAGAGAAAGTTGCTGTTCATAGCTACTCTGAATTCCAGATTTTTGTTCTCATAATATTGACTTGGGACCAATTTCTCACTGAAATTGGATAGTACCAGCAATTAGGGATATTTTTCATAGGTATAGTCAGGTGGAGCAGGCTGAATCAATAATCACTGAGCAATTCAGATATTCTACCACTTTGCTCAATGGTGGAGCTGTGAGATACTTTGTAGGAAGTATGTCTTTTGTGTTAATCAGGGTATCTGGAACGTTTCTGGAAAGACTGCTTCGAGCCTTTGTATTCTGCTCGTGGATCTGGGATGGAGGCAGGTACCATCAACCGACCAACATGAGCCCATGTTGAACCATGCAGGTATCTCCACCAGCAATTGCTGCATCTACCCAGGAGAAGGTGACATACTGCCTTTCAAGGAGAGAAAGGACTTAAGGTCCCTCGATCCCATGAACCAAAACGGGTAATGTGGGAGGATAGATCATTGCCATGTATTATCATGAGCTTATTTTATTTTAAATGCTTCATAAGAGTTATGTCTTAAAGTCATACCCTAGCAAGGAAAAAAAAAATCAGTCATGGTGTTGATGGAAACCCAATCAATACACCATAGAAGGCTGTTCTTGCTCCTGGCCAGAACTGCTTGCCAGAAAAAGCATGGCGAGATGAATCAGGACTCCCAGTTACACATCAATTTGGCGATTCGTTGCTATTTTTGTTCGCTGTATCTTCATAAGATGTGTTGTGTGCTGTTAGCGATGGGGGTGTGCATCCAGTTCTAGGTGGAAAAACACTTAGGGTTTCAAAGTGTTTTGAAAATATGTGATATCAAATGAAGGTGTGCAGTTTCATCATTATCTGATGGCAGAAAAATACTGAGCATGGGCTCTGGAGTTGAATTAATGTTCCGTCACTTACTATGTGGCCAAGGGCAATTAACAGTGGCCTGTAAGCTTTAGTTTCTTCACCTATGTGACGGAGAATAATGGCATCTCCTCTGGTGAGGCTACATGGGGTGATAAATAGAAAGTGCTTAGCTCAGTGCCTGGTGTGTGGTCAACGTTCACCAGTATTATTATTTTTAGGCCATCCCTTCTGTAATAAAGTGGGGATGGGAAAGAAATGTGGCTTTTTTATCTATGCAATTCCATTGGAATTAATTTCCTTTTCTTTTAAAGACTGTTACTTATTGTAGGTGGCAAGTAGTTGCCTAAAGACATGTACTTGCTTGGAATTTTTTTCTTTTCTTGCATAAACATGTGATATTAATGGTGTCTTTCCATTAAGCACAGAGATGCCTCAAACTTTTACAAAAACTAGACTTTCAAGCTAATCTGGCCCCATTTTCCAGCTCTGGAGAGATGTCTCCAGCTCAACTTGGTGGCACTTTACATAAATGGAAAAGGATAAAGAAAGTTCTTTGTCTACCTGAGCACCGGACCCCTTGGGCGATGAGCCCCCACATGAAGTTGGCACAGTATTCACACCAGTGCGGGCCTCGGAATGTGTGCACCTGCAATCCGAAAAGAAGAAAAGTGTCAGAAAATTCAGAGTCATTTGGAGGCAGGAGGCCTCAGACATGACACAAATACATGAAGCCAAGACACAAAGGCCGTAGCGGGAATGAGCGTCCCACACTGGGCCTTTTCTTTCCAGTGAGGGAGAGTTGTAAAGAGGCCGAGAGTAAAACAAAGATGTGCTTTGATCTTTGAGAATCCTCCACCGATCTACCATGCCCAGGGCCAGGGTCTGAAAGGAATGTGGAAAAACGCTAAGATTACAGGGCCATGCCACCAGCTAAAGAATGAGACTCTCACCACCCCCAACGAGACACTACTGTGTGGACAAACCTAAGACAGCCCGAGCTGGTCTCTGTAACCTGCATTTAGCTCAGCAAGTTCTGAAAGGCAGAACTCAATTACTGTGTCCTTTTGACCAAAGTTGTCCCATCTGTAGAATATCCAGGAAGGTATAAATAAAGCATATTGTGGGATAATTAAAAGGTTCTGAGGCTTTGAATCACTTCCAAAAAAGGCATTAAAAAAGTGAGGAAAATGGCTGAAAACAAAGGGTACCAACAGGGTCTACAGACCTGCCTTCCCCAGAGACAGGGTCTGTACTCAGCGGGCCCTGGCATGGCTTACGGATGTATAAACTGGAAGTTGCTCTTGCTGGCTGAGGTAACAGTCTCATTGGTTGGTGCCTCAGCCAGTTTTTAAATATTTTGAATATCATGAAGTAAGGATGGTGTTATCTCTAATTATTCAGGCACAGGTCCTCCTGGGACGGGACCACGTATTAAGTCATAATTTAAAACAAAAAACAAAACAAAACAAAACAAAAATACATGTTCTCTAGCAACAATGAGTTTCAAGAAGAAGAGCTAGTAAATTCCTTGAAAGCAAATGTGGCCACAGTAAACCAAAAACCACCACAGGCAGTCTATTTGGAGGCATACAAATATGCATGAAAATGTTTTAAATTTTTACAAAATTAAAATATTATGAGACATTATATAAGGTCATCCAAGGTTTAAACCTCCACTAATGAGTAAAAACTGCAGCACAATATATTTTTTAACAGACTGGGAGGCCTGTATACTACTTTTACTTAACAAAAAATCAGGATGACAGCTATGGTCACGATTTGGGGAGATGCTCATCAGAGCTCTACCTAAAAAATGACACTGCTTCCAGATCTTTGTTTCTACATGGTAGTAATTGGGTAGGTATAACGTGACAAACAAAACAGACCTGACTCCCTCTTAATGGAACTCACAGACTTGTAAAAGCACAGAAAATAAGCAAGTTAATAAGTCTAAAATAGCACCTTATGACCATGGGTTCTGTGCAATAAAACTAAGTTATAATAGTCTTTTGGTATTTCAGTTTATCACATGCAGACTGCTCATTATACTATTTTGGCTTTGAATATTGATGAAAAAAACAAACCTCAGAATTGTTCTTACTAAAACGGAGCATCGTGCTGCAAAGCAATGACACTGAATCACGACAAAGCACTCCTTGCGGGATGCTGACAATCCGTCCCAGGGAGCACGTGCATTCTCACCGAGCCAAAATGCCACAACCCTCTTAACCCTCTTAGCCCACTCACACGAAACTTCTCATTAGAAGAATCCCTCAGTAATGCCTCCTATGGAAAGGTGGCCATGTCCTAAACGCAGTGATCGAAGGTTCCTTAGACTTTTACTAGAAATGCTTGAAAGAGACTGCCGGTTAACCGTGGCCTCAATGTCTGTTGTTAATACACGACTGGCATGGCATGATTAATTAGATATGTAAAATTATACAACTCTAAAAAAAAAAAAAGAGATGAGAAAAGGGCTATAAAAGGAAAAATGAGGCTGCTACCAGAGAGATTTAAGAGAGGCTCCAGTGTTGTCCAGGATAATCCGGAAGGCCTCCCTTAGAAGGTGATCTCAAGTTGCTTGAAGAAAGAGAAGGAGCCAGTCCCGAGGAGAGACAGAAACAAAGCCTTCCAGGCAGAAGGAATGGACTGAGGCCCTGCAGAAGCGAAAGGGCTGCTGTGACTGAGGAACTGGACGGCCAAGGGGTGGCCAGAACACCAGAGTAAGGGGGGACAGGGACCAGGACGAGGCCGAGGGGAGGAAAGGGCCTTGATGTCTTTATTAATGAGCGTGGATTTGGTTTCAATCTAGTTCCAAAAGGAAGTGCTTGAAGGACTTTAAGTAAGAAGATGATTTTTTTAAAAAATGATATTCTGACTGCTGTGTGGAAAGTGATGAGAGAATGTTAATAGAGGGAGAGATTCGGTTTCTACTTGACAAATGAGAGAGGCCAAGGTTAGGATGCTGGGGGTGGAGATGGGAAGTGGATAGAGTTGAGATCCATTCTGAAGATAGAATTTACAGGACTTGATAAGAGAATAGATGTGGATCTTTGAAAGAGAGAGGACTCATGAATGATTCCCAGATTCTAGCTTTAGGAATCAGATGGATGGTGATGCCATTTGCTGAAATAGAAAAGAGACTCTTTTGGGGAGAAGAAAATTCAAGAATTCAGCTTTGAACATTTTAAGCTTACATGCCACTAATATTTCAAGTACTAGGAACAGCAGGAATTCATACATGATTGAATAGCTCAGGAGGGGTGAGAGCAGGAGGCATATATGTGGCCATTGCTGACAAATAGATGATATTTAAAATTGTGTGAATGAATAAAAACTATTAGGGGTATGGAGAGAAAATGAGGAAAACAGTGCAATCCAAAGCTGATGGCACTCCAACATTTGGAGAGAACCAAGAAGTAAAGTGTCTCAGAAGCCAATAGGTGAAGAGTGT
Source organism: Eidolon dupreanum (assembly GCA_028627145.1). Lineage (NCBI taxonomy): Eukaryota > Metazoa > Chordata > Mammalia > Chiroptera > Pteropodidae > Eidolon > Eidolon dupreanum. The sequence goes on from CM053514.1 coordinate 7,133,674, forward strand.
TGGGGAAGGAGAAGTCCGCCATGCTGGATGCTGGAAAGAGGTCCAGTTACACGAGGAAGGAACGCTGATTCAGACACATGAAAGTCATTAGCAATCTTGGCGAGAAAGGTTTCTTTGGATCAGTGAAGGCAGAAGTCATAGTCAGGTGAACTGAGGAATAAACAGGAGGCATGGAAGTGGAGAAATGTGTAGGCGACTTCATCGAGAAGTCTGGCGATGTTGTTCAGCACAGCAATGAGGTAGCTCCAGGGACAGACAGATGTGGTCAAGGAAGATTTTTTTTTTTTAATGACAGATGGGAGACATTAAGGCATGTTAATTTGTGGATGGGACTGTTACAACAGGTAGAAGAGACCGGACATGTAGAAGAGAGAGGCAAAGGAGTGATGATCCTGAAAAGCTGAGAGATGATTAGGTTTATAGCATATATGAAAGCAATATTTAAAAAGAGAAACAGTTGAAATCATTCCAGAATTAGTAAAAGATATAAAATCTTCAGATTAAGAAAAGCTAATTAAAACTCAAGCACAATAAATAAAAAATAATTGATATCCACCAATATTATAGTGAAACTGCAGAATACCAAAAGGCAAGCAAAATCCTAAAAAAATAGGTGACCTGCAAAAGGACACTAATTAGGATGAAAACAGAATACTCCTCAGCAAAAAAAGACGAGTAGATTACAAAATAATAAGAGGAAATTAGTACCAACCAAACTTCTATACTTAGCTATTTAACATTCAAAGCAAGGGTGAAATAAAGATATTTTCAGACAAACTCCAAGAGTTTCCACTCATAGATACTCACTCAAAGAAATACTAAGAAATATACTTCTGGAGGAAGCATATTGAATTTAGTGGGAGAAAATAGGATTTAAGAAGTCATGGTAAGCAAGAAAACTAGTAAAAATGGGTCAGTTTAATCAAGCCCTGTCTGTTTATAACAGCAAGATGACTAATTTCAAGGGGACTTAAAAACAGGGTGAAAAAATGACATGGAAGATTGGAGGACCTTAAAAGAGTTAAAGCGTTCTAAAGTCCTTATAATTTGGGGAATGTAAGTAGAGCTACTAACTAATTGAGGAGGATTTAATATGAATATATTTAAATTTTTAATGTATACAGAAAGAGTGGGATGGAATCCATAAACTTTAAAAAATGCAAAAGAGCAAAAGAAATAGAGATTTGATTAGGATAAAAAAGGCTTGGAAGGAGAAAAACAAAGCAATAATAATAATAATAATAAAAAGCACAGTAAATATAGAAAAAAAGAAGAAAAATCCTTTTACATCTCTAATCACGATAAATGTAAATGACTCTAACTCACGAACGAGAGAGAGGAAATTTCAGATATTTTAAAACTTTTGCAAGAAATACACTCAAAACATAATGTGATATAAATATTAAAGGGCTGGAAAAATACAGACCCAGCAAACGCTAGCCAACAGAAATCCCAAACAGATAAGTTGATATAAAGCATATATTTTAATTTTAGTGATGAAGATGGTCATTCTATAACAGAGATTTAATTTTTCTATAAAGATGTAATAATCCTGAGCTTTTATGCACATGACAACATGGGCTCAAAAAAATAAAGCAAAAATGGAAAGAATTTCAAAAATAAATGGACAAATCCATAATCATACTTTTAACATCTATTCACAGAAATTAATAGATCAAATAGAGTTAATATCCTGAATATAATGTAATATAATAAGCTTAATATCCTGAATATAAAAGATAGCTTATACCTAAAATTCCAAGAACACTCATGTTTTAAAACCACACATGGAACATTCATACAAACCGATCATAACCCAAGCCTCAACATATACAAAAGAACTGATACTATAGAGACCATGTTCCAACTACAACATAATACAATTAAAAATCAATAATACTACATAACCAAATCCTTATATGTTTGAAAATTTAAAGTAATTTTTAAAATTTAGCAAAAAAGAAATCTTAATAGAAATTAGACAACATTTAGACTTGAAAGACAAAGAAAACTTGTGGGGTATAGAAGCTTTGAATGCATGTATTAGAAAATACAGGCTGAAAATCAATAAGCTAAGCATACTATTTAGGAAGCTAGAAAAATAACAGTAAAACAAACAACAAAAGATGATTGTAGAATATAATAAAATAGAAAGAAAATATAAAAATGATTTAAAAATTCCTAAAAGGTGTTTTTAAAAAAGATTTATGAAGTAGGCAAATCATGGGCAAGATCAATCAGGAGAAAAGGCATGAATGATAAAAGAGAGGACATAAATGCAGATGTAGTAAAGCTATAAAAGCTATAACCTTGAGAATATTAACTTTATACCCATAAAATTAAAAGTTACATGAAATGGCTAATTTTCCTAAAGAATACAAATTATCAAAAATATAGAAAACGTAAATTCAGTTATATCTACCAAATAATTAAATCTGTAGTAAAACATCTACCCTCAAATCGTCACTGATCTCAAGTAATTTTATTAAGTTTTATCAAGTTTGTAAGAAACAAATTATCTCTAGCCAATATGGATTACTCCAGGGGGAGGGGTAGGGGATAAGAAAAACTCCACAATTTGCTTTATGAAACTTATATAATCTTGACTCAAAAACTATACAAGAACAGTGTATAAAAGTAAAATTATCGATCAATTTCAATTATGAACACAAATGTAAAAATCTTAAAAAAAGATCCTACTGAATATAGCATTATATTAAAAAAATGTCCTGATCAAGGAGGGTTTCTTTCAGGGATTTAAGGTAGTTAATGTATTTCTAGAATTCACACAATAACAAAACAAGAGAGAGAAACCACATAATCATTTCAAAAATTAGAATACCAACAATCAATAAAATTCAACATTCACTCATAATAATAGCATTTAACACACTAGGAATAGAGGGAACAATCCTAAAAATAGTTGATTAAGGGTATCTATGTTACACACATAATAAATATCACATTTAAAGATGAAACATTAGAGTAATTTTCTTTAAAATCAGCAAAAAGATAAAACAGCCTGCTATAAATACTTCTTTTGAGCATTATTCTGTTGAGTTTAGCCAGGATAATAAAACAAAACAAAGAAATACAATATTTAATTGGATGAAGAAACAAGGCTACAAAGTATGCTTAATAAAAGAGCAATATGAAGAGATCAGTAGCATTTCTATACATAAGTAATAACTCATTTTATTAATAAAAATTAAAGACTCATTCACAAGAGCAGCAAAAATCTAAAATAAATAAATGACATTAAGGAGATAAATAAGGAGATATTCTATATTCATGCATGGCAATATCCAATATTATAAATATATCAATTATCCTCCAAGTGAATCCATAAATCCAATGCAATTTCAATAAAAATCTCCATGGTGCTTTCTACAAAATTTGACAAGATGACCCTAAAATCCTTGTGTAAAAAAAGCCGCGATAATTTTGAATAAGCAGAAGAAGGTAGGAAAACACATCTGACCATATACCAAGACGTCTATGGTTACAAAAAGTACAATATCACAAGAATGGACAAACAGACCAGTGGTACAGAGTGGAAAGTCACACATATATGGAGACTTGGTATATCTCAGAAGTGGCTTTACACATTAGTGGAAGAAGGATGTCAGAGAGATGAATTAATTCCTATTTCATTCCCCTATCCACCCATTCATTATTCATTCATTTATTTGGTACTAACATGCTAATTGCCTACTTTGAACTTGGCACTGTACTAGTCCTAGGATATACAAAGTCAAAATAAATCAGAGGACCACAGACCTACCCCCCTGCACTCAAGAATCTCATCTACAAGAATAAATAGGCAATATAAATAATTATCCTATGGTAGTATAATGGGGAGAATAATAAATCCTTCCTGGGAAGTCTAGAGAAATTGATATTTGGGCTGGGTTTTGAAGGATGAAGAGGAGTTCACCCTGGGAAAGATCGAGCTGGTGGGGAAGTGACGGTGTCCATGGGGTAGAGAGAGTCCTTAAGAAGAACGTTCCAAGAAGAGAGAGCACAGCGAAAAGCCAGTGAAGGTGGGCTTGGTGTTTCACAGACATTCTTTTCTTGTAGGTCATGCAAAAAAAGAAGTGACCAGATTCTTCTCTAGAACATCTCTAGTGGATAAAGAAATCTCACGGGAACTATCTCCATACCTTCAGCTAGAAATGAAAATGCAGTATTTAGAAATTAGGAGAGTAGCTATCCCGTCCAGGTAGAACCGGGTTATTGAATGCTCAGGAAGTGCAGGACACGCTATTCATAGATTTTCTGAATTTTTCACTTTTAGCCAACATTTAAAAACATAATTAAACAGAACAAAATTGCACTTAATGTTTATTAGCCTCATCCACATTTAGCAACATCCTTTCTCATCGAAGTATCCCCTTCGCCTTTGATCTCATTTCTCCAGCCGAATAAATGCAGGCAGACATTTCTGCATAACAGATAACTGAGTGTCCCTGCAGATACACCTTCCCACAGAAATCAAATGAAATGGTGAAGAGGGGCAAGCAAAGTTAGTTAAACATTGTTTTAGGCCCGCTGCCTAATTTCCTCTTTGTGATGGGCCACTGTTTATTTTCATGGCCGATATATTGTTCAATTCTCTTTTGAGTCCACAAGGACAATTTCTAGACAGTAAGTCGCATGTAAATGTTCAGGCACTCTCTCTGAATCCATTTTATTTCTGGTTGAGTTTATTATATCAACTCTCCCGATGAAATACCCCATATCTTGAAAAATCACTAATCAGCTTTTTCCATTCTCTGAAGTTTATTGATTTTCAAGAATATCTTTTCAGAAAAAAAAAAAAAAAAAACATTTTGCAAACTTGAGGGCAGTAACTAAAATACCCTAGACAGGAAGAAAATACCCCAGACAGGAAGAATGTCTGTCCAAGACTATTATACTGGGCAAGGTCTGCCTGGAATTCAAAAACCACACCAAATAGAAAAAGATGATATTGCAGGAGATAAGGTATGTTTGACAAATAGCCCAGGAATGGCCATTTCATAAAAACAAGAGCAAGAAGAATTTGTCAAGAAAATTCTCCAGCGCTCAGCGAGTGTCCCCTGACTTGACTCTTTCCAAATGAGCAGGATGTTATTTGTCTCACATCTGCTGAAGCTGGAAGGCAGGAGTCCCTGGTGCTTTCATAACAAGTATGTTTTGATGGGTCAGTGTAGATACTGCCCAAGTGCATAATCAGCTCAGCCCAGGTTCTGGACTGTAAGGAGCAGAAAGTGCTATTTTTGATGTGCTACGGTTGAGAAAGTTTGCTTTTTCTTATCAGTCGGCATCAGGGTTTCTCCACCTTGGCACTGTTCACGTTTTGGCTGGGTGAATCTTTGTGCTTCGTGGATGTTTAGTGGCCTCCCTGGCCTCTAACCCCTAGATGCCGGTAACCCCTGTCAGCCGCGACCACCACAAATGTCTGCAGACTTTGCCACCTGTGCTCCCTGGGGGCAAAGTGGTAGAGAATCACCATTATAGACTGAAAACATATCACCTCAGTTTGTCACTTTTATTATTTATATTAAAAATGAGAACTTTACTCTTTTACTTTGTTCTAAAAAACTCTCTGGGTCAAAGGCCATGTTTTCTTTGCTACTTTAAATGGATGCAGGAACGGGGTAGAGGTGGCTAAAGTCACTTCCAGCTACAGGTCGCTGAGTTTTGGGGGGGTCATCTAGTCTAGCCTTTGCCCAGAGTTACCTGAGGAGAGCAGGCAGCTTGTCTGTGGTCAGGAGCACTTGGCCTCCTCATCTCAGCCAATAATCTACTGCATTTCCCTGAATCACATGACACTGAATTCAAATGAGAAATCAGTTAAACTTGGGACTTGGGACTTGTAAGATCAGATGAAATACTGACCTTGAGTTGAACCTTTTCGGATCTAAGAAAAACAGCGGCGTGCAATCGTGACGGAAAACTTCGGGGTTTCCTGAGAGGCCTGCTGAGCAGACACTGTAGGAGAGCCGGTCTCTCAGCCATGGCACCATTGACCCCACCAGATTTGTCTATTTAGCACCTGTTCTAGTTCATTTAAAATAAGATATAATTTCTAAAACACTGACAGCCACATATTGGATATCTCCTATTGCATAAAGTGGCATCTTTTGTGGCAGTCGCTTCCTCTCAGATATATGAAGCCATCGGCACCAAATTTTTTTGACAGCTCCCTGCTCAAAAACCTCCAGGGGCCCCCATTGTCTCTGACAAGTTTTCTCAACCTTGGCACTGTTGACATTGGGGCCTCATAAGTCTTTGTGGTGGGTGCCTGTCCTGGTCATGGTAGGATGGTTAGCGGCATCCCTGGCGTCTGCAAGATGCCATTAGCAAACCCAGCTACGAGAATCAGAAATGTCTCCAGACATTGCCAAGTGTCCCCTGGGGAGCTAGACACAGTGGTTGAGAGCCACTCAGAAGAGGAAGAGTTCACATGCTTATGTCACTACTCTCTGCCTTGCACCTGGTAGTGGTGGCATGTAATCAGCACTCAGTCTGTATTCACCGAATAAAAAATAACTGTCTGAATAGTTTCTTCTTATGAGAACTTTCAAGAACACCCAACTAATATGTACAGTAATCACTGGTGCTTTTTTTTTCTCCCCACAAAACACAAAAGGAGTAGTTCTCTGGACTTAAAAATGCCAAAATCATCCATTGAGTCATTTAGAATCATCTCTTTGAATTATGTGGCCTTTGGAATAAAACAAACTCTCTATAAAAATAATAACGGCTAAACACTTGATGTGGGTCGGACTTGTTATCATTTGTGAGACAGCTTGGCTAAGCCACTCCCTTGGGGTGTGGCCAAAGCAAGGAGTCCTTGTTAGGTTTCTTGTCAAAGACTCTTCCCTTTCCACGAGACTTGCTGGTTTGTAAAGAATTTACAGTGACAGTGTCCCAATATTTACATAAAAACGTGCCAAGGAGATATAAGATAAGCGTTAGGCTGGATACTGGCAGGCTAAGAAGGCACACACCCCATGAGAACCTTATCCAAAAATTGTTTCCTCACTTTCCCCAAATCCCCACCATGAATGAAATCCCACTGGATAACGGCCTCCTGCTGTGGTCTCATGAGGACCCAGTTAAAGCATGGCCACTAGATTAATTTAGCTGCCATTTTCTTAAACAAGCACTTTTTGAATTTGGCATGTACTCTCTGTGGAGCAACAGTGAATCTCGGTGAATCAGAGAAGAAAGGGTTTTCGAGTACACCAGGCTGGTTGGTCAGGAAACAGGTGATACTTTACATTAATGGCCACGTGTAGCGCGTCGGCCGAACGCAAAGCCTCCAGGAATGAGGTGGAGAAGGAGAAGCTGAGGCTGCTGAGACTTAGCAGGGTGGTTCCGCGGAGGAACTCGGCAGACACCAGCAATGCGGTGGAGGCTGGGCGGGGGGTGGGGGCAAGAGAAACAATCCCGGGGTAGATGATGGAGAGCTGGAACAACTCGAAGGAAAGGCAGACTTCAACACCTTGAATGTAGAATGAGGATCAGAGACAAACCACACTTACTGCCCCGTTTTGCTGAGGGCTGGTCCTTGCTCCAAAATGGCACAAGAGGGGTGGGCACACTTTGTAAAAGAACTGAAAAAAGTAGAGACTCTTCCTTTTACGCAGACAGAGGCCAAGACTAATTTTTGCTGCAGAATGCCTAGGCTTGTAAGTATTAACGGTAATAATAATATCTAGACTTAGAGTAGCTCCATGAGTTCCTTCAAACAGAACCCAGTGGAAAGAATTGGACTCGGACGTAAAAGTCTAAGAGGAATTCTTGAAAATGAGGAGGAAAGGATTATAGCTGACGTCTCCAGGCTATCCGCCCAGAAGGACTCCTTTCTTTTAACCTGGGCACTGTCCACCCCCGGACATCCTGCGGCCCTATCTGCAGATTTACTTGGTGGGTGCTCCATGGCCACAGTTATTTGAGCACACCAGACATCTGGTGCAGGCCAGGCTATTCCGATTCTCTCTCTGGAAATCTGGAATTGGGTTTTTGTGGCTGGTCTTGTAACATAATCCAGGGGTCACCATCAACCATATCTGCAGACCATATGGACTAAGACATTTTTGTGCAGGGAGAGAACAAGGAGGCTGATACCCAGAGAGCAATGAAGTGATGTACAGGGAGGGAGAGAAAATGAAAGAATGAGGGATGGGGAGGGAAAGGGAGAGAAGAAGGAAGGGAGGGAGGGGGAAGAGAAGGAGAAACTGGTCCGCGTGTACTTCCGGTTCCTGTTTCCTCCCCTGCTGGAGTCCCGAGCAGACCCCGGGGGTTCTATGAAATCTTCTTATAAAATAGCCTCTTATTTAGCTTACGACAGTCTCTGGGGGTTCTATTACTGGAGTTTCTAATAATTATAATGGTAGAGTGAGGCTGCAGTAGGAGGTAGACAAAGGATGACTCTTCATAGCGCTCTGGGAGCAGAAACTATTTTTTTCTGCAATAAAGCCCAATATTTCCAGAGCCATTTATTCTAGCCTCACTCTGAAGCCCTCATTTTACATTCAAGGTGATGAAGTCTGCCTTTTCTTTGAGCTGTTCCAGACTTGTTTCTGCCCAAACAGCCTTTTCTGATTATTAAACAAAAGAAACAAAATAAAACCCACAGCCATTTCTGAAGCCGATTCCTGCCTGTGAGAACGTAGGCGGGCATGATTGGGGATGAAGAACCGACACGTTTTTATGCGGTCAAGGAGGACAGGGAAGAGAGGGGTTTGCATATGGGAAGCAAAAACGGCTTGTTCTAAAGCAAATGGCTATTAGGCTGATAAGAATGCACACTGATGACAGACCTAGGAACTCTGAATGAGCCACAAAACCTCCCGAACTTCCACTCCTGCCCCCCAGGAACTTACGGGGCTGGCAGGCATGTTAGAAGGAGCGTGCTCCCTGAGCACACGGGACACGTGGTGGACCAAGGGATCGGGATGCTACTGCTGTAGCCTCGGTCTATTGCGAGTGGGGACATAAAAAAGGTAAGCTGGGCAACCCTTTAATGTTTGCCCAGATGGGGCCAATTTTGAGAGTGACCGCAAAGGAAGCCGGGGCGAGAGGAGTGAAGTGGGGCGTGAGTAAACCGGGGTGTGTGGCTTTCCCCATCCCGGCTTCCCCACGTGTGAGACGCTGGGCCAGACTCTCTGGCCCAGTGGGAAACGAGAGCTGGGCTGACACATCCTGACACGGTCTCTGTCTCTGGTGTGGTCTGGTGACAATGGCGAGGGCCCACTACCCGGAAGGGCTCGAGCACAACTAACGCAAGTGCAGCAACCCACGGATGAGACAGACTGTGGGGGGGACACCAGGAGGGACACTGTACTCTGAGATGTGCTACACATGCTTTCAACCCAAACTTACTGACATTCTGCTCTGGACAGGCCCTGCTCTGGACACTGGGGTTTCTTCTGCAAGAAGTAAAACAGACAAAAATCCCTGTCCCTACCCCGCCCCAGGGGGGTGGTGAGTGTTTCTATATGGTAAGGGGAGGGCAAACACATCAGTAAATATGCATGATGTCAGCTGGTGGTCAGCAGCGGCTACAGAGAAAAGGAAAGCTGGCAGGGGGCTGGGACGGGGAGGGATGGGGACATGGAACTAAGTGATGGTCAGAGGATGAGGGACTCAGGTGAGCTGGGCTACAGTGATGTGCTCTTCGCCCTTCAGGACCTCTGCTCTCCATCCATATTCCATATAGGGAGAGAAGTGTGGCCTTGGAAGGCCTGGGTAGCGGGAGAGAAGCTGGAGAAAGACCAGGGACGAATAGACATGCAGCCCGGGAAAGCTGGGAACAGGAGCAGCTGAGTGGGGAAATGCTCAGGCCGGCCTTCCGCCATGACCCCGTGACCCTGTGACCCCATGACCCCGTGAGCACCCGGATGTGAAGTGAGCACCTCTCTACCCCAGACGGCCTCTTCCCTGCACCCTTTTTCTTCCAGGCTCACTTCTAACTCCAAGTTTCCATTTGTAAGAGAGTGCCTCCTTAAGTCAACTAAGTAAACAGAGGTGCAGATGTAATAAGAGTAAAGTAACGGAGTGATTTTTCTGTTTATCAAACAGTTTTCATATTAGATGGGAGTTTGTTACTTTCATCATTCCTTCAATGAACACCTTTAACTGCCGAGGATGTGCAAGTAACCCCAGAGAATTTAGGATTTAAATTAGCAACAACTTTATCTGCATATAGTGTGGAAAAGTACATAATTACTGCATGAAATGAGGCACAACGTTCATTTGCTTCCAAAGGCTTTTGTTGACATGCTTTTCAGAGTAAGGACAATAGACAAACGGCCTCAGAAGCAGTAACTGCAGCTTTCGGAAAGAATGCATCAGGAGTTCCCACCCTGTACCTACAGTGGTTCACTCATTCTTGTTGAAGAAGTGCCTGAGAACAGTCAAGAGAGCTTTTTACATGGATGAATAGTCCTGATCTGAGCAAAAAAAAAAAAAAAATCTCTCTGTGGTGAGTCATTAAGGTTGGCTGGCAGAGCTAAATCTCTGGTAAGAAGCCTCTAGGCTCATTTGGTGATCGGCATGAAAATGTGACCTTTTGTTGCTTTTATTGAACACTTACTCTATGCCCTGCACAGAACACCCTCAAATAATAACCCAAATTACAAATCAAGAAAGTTTCAGGATAAAGCCAACTAGAAGTTAACATAAATAAAAGGTTTGTGTTTCATGCCTTAATCTGACACTAATTTTAAGCAGATGGCAGGATTCTATAGTCAGTTTTCCTTCAGTTCGGCCCGGTGGTGTTACTGAAAACCCACTGCTCTATTTATAGCAGGGACCTGGTTTTAGAAGGGTCTTCCAAAGACAGTTGGGGGTGAGAAGAGGTCTGAAGGAGGGTAGGAGGGGAAGGAATGACAGAGAGAACCACCCCCTCCTGCCCAAGCCACTCATTCTTAAGGACAATGGCACCAGCAGTACCATTGAAAGCCACAATCAACTGACACAGCAGCTCAAGGGTCTGCTGTGTCTCTAAGATATCTATTTAAAACTGGAGAGAAACGTTCCAGTCTGGCCTGTGTATCCTCTCTAACAACTTGTCTGTTTTCTGCTTTTTCTTCTCTATAGCTGTAAGTTAGAAAAGAGCACACTGAACAAATACTGACTTTTGAAGCAAATATTAAAAAAAGCTGTCAGTGTTTTTCAGTGATAACTGATACAGATCGTGTTGGCAACAGCACTGTTTAAGAAAGTAAGATTCCACTATCTTTCTGTTTTAAAGGTCTTCGTTTCCCATTCAGAAATCTAAGATTAAAAAACTGAAATTAGTTTTGAAAATATCAATCAACTAAATATGTTTGTGCATTTTTCACACAAGCTCAGGCACACTATGTATAGAGAGAAGCTATCCATGCAAACATATTATCACCGTAGGGCATAATTCCAGTTGTCTCTTAAAGCCAGAAGAATTGGACTTTTCAAGAGGAAAGAAAAGAATGTGCAAGTCCAAGAAGATTCATGTTCCCATCCTTGGCTGTGGGTCCACCAGATGCAAAGGATCAGGATTTTTGCTCAAAGTTAGACAAACACTTTCTTAAGGCAAAAACATTAATGAGGGTAAAGGTAGAAAATAAGAAAGAGAAAAAAATAATATTTTCTTTTTAGGTCCCACATTAGGCCTGTCACTATCCGGTGATGGGAGCAATGTCAAGAGCCTTGGCATGGATGAGGACATATATAATACAATTCTTCATCCTCACGCCAAATTTGGAGGGCTGAACGAGTCCGTTCCTCGGTGCAATTATAGCATGCAAATGCCTGAGCTGCTTGCTTTCTAAAAACAGAAGCAGGGCGACCAGACTAAACTAACGCAAATGTGTATTTAATAGATACACATTTGTCCTTAAGAAGGATCAGAAAGCAAAGAATAAAATAGGTCTCTTTTGTTCACCTCTGACAAAGGGCTATCTAGTTCCAAAAGTCACTTGGGCTACCGGCCCTAAAGGAAACAAGAGGTTTTTTTTTTGTTTTTTGTTTTTGTTTTTTTAAAATAAAAAAAGAAGGCAATTCACAATTGGCTGCCCCTGCCTCTTCTTTTCATCTTGTATCCTTCTTCTGCACACTCTCCAACTTCCCAATTGTCAGCCCGTTTGCTGGCATAAAACCTCTCTCTACCTCTGTCCCGTCTCTCCTCCACCCAAAAGCATCAGCACCTCCTCCCATTCCTTTTTGGAAAACACATTAGGGCCAAGGAAAGAAGCCGTAATTTTCGGATGGCAGGCTGTTTCTACCAGTGCTCGTCTGAAATGAAGATAGCAGCATTTCCGGTTTATAAATACATGTGGGAAAATCCACTCAAACTCCCACCGACTTTCCATATCTTTTTGTTTGGTCTGGCGAGCTCAGATCAAGGCAGCGACGGGAGGGAGCTTGGCCAGGCAGCCAGGGTGCTCCCTGCACCCGAAGCGCCAACAAAAGCCACTGGATGGTATCGCCTGTCATTTGCTTTCACAGCTGTCTACACATAAACCAAAGGAATGAGCATCCCTCAAAACAAAAGACAAAACACAGAATGTGAAACGGCAACTGTTTTCGCTTGCTCAGAGACAGTGATACTCTTACTGCTGCTCTGAGTGGAAAAGTACCTCTTAGCTGTCCCCAGAAGGTCCCCGAATGACACAGATTGGGCATGCTCTGTTTCTCTTTCATTGGACGTGGGAATCTGAAGAAGAGATGGGTCCAATTCTCCTGAACCACATTCACACACATATAGGTGATTCTAGGCACGAGCATCAAGCAGTGTGAAGTGATATGAAAAAAAAAAGAAGCTAAATGTGGAAAGCCAAGGAATTCGCTGTCTTGTTGCTTTACTATCGAAGACCAGATGGAAACCATACACTGCACCCGCCCACCCGCTTTTATACAGAAGAAAGAATGCAGAGTCCTGCTTACCTTGAAGTTGTGTGTCTTCTCATAGTTGAAGTGGTTGTCGTTGTGCGTGAGGGCGGCCCTTCGGACGAGGGAGGAGATCTGTGGACAGGCAAAGAGTTTGAGAGGGGGCCAAAGAAAGCCGCTTTTGACTCCCACCTTCACCCCCAAGGCCACGGCCAGCAGCTCCTGGCGCTTCCTGCCCGGCTTAGGCTTTCGGACCACCGCACACTTTTTCTCATTTTCCAGCCACAGTTCCTCGGAGAACATAGTGCCTGGACCCTACTAGATCTTTCCAGTTTCCCCGGCAGAGTCTGGGAAGCTCGGGGCTTGTCAGGGTTTTCCAGCGGCGCTAATGTTAGGCAGCGGATTTGAGGCAGCTGCGCCCTGTCTGCAGAGGCCTCCCAGCATGTGACCTGGGAGGGCCGGTTTGAGTGATGGAGGGGGCTCTGCCTCTGAATAAGGACGGGCCTGTTTCGTGCTATGTCTTAAGGCCAACGTGTGCTGGAACAATAGAACACATTGATGTGCACAGCAGCCCCCGGAAGCTGTGTCCGGTCAGCCACTGAGGAATCAATGGAGGAGGCAGAGGGAGGCAGCTTCGTCCTGCCTGCCACACGCCGCACGCTGCCGGGGAGAGACCTCTCCTACCTGCTAGCGCATCTCACACAGACACACAGACACACACAGACACACAGACACACACACATGCACACACGCACAGACACACAGACACATGCACACAGACACACGCACACAGACACACACACACACAGACACACACACGCACACAGACATAGACACACATACACAGACACACACACACAGACACAGACACACACACACACACGTACACAGACACACACACACAGACACACACACACACACGCACACCCCAAATAGCTCTGACGTTCAAAGCCTGAGACTGCATCCAATTATTTTGGGACTCTGAACCCCCATCCTGGGCTCAACTCCAGCAGATTAAACCTTTAAACCCTGATGATTATTTAATCTTATAGGGATAAAGCCCGAGTCTCTCTCTCTCTCTCTCTCTCTCTTTTTAAAATCTGTCCCAGCCCTTGAAAGCTTAATTTTCATTCTTATGCGTGCATTAAATTAGAACAGTCTGAGCTCTGAACGGGGCATGGAAGAAGAGCACAGCATTTCCGCTCTGAGTTCCACAGCCAAAATTTTAAAATAAGAGGTAGATGTCCTGTTCCGGGATACTCCCCAGTCTCCTCCCCGCCAACTATAGGCAGCTCCCCACAACCCACACACACAATTCCTTAGCCCGGTCTGTCAGTGTGCCAGCCTAGTGCCCTCCTTGCTCTTCAAAATCATCATCTGTGCGATGGTCTCCCTTGGGACCACAGTTTTTTGGTCCTAGGTCTCTCTATTAATAGGACCAAGGAATGTATCACATCCGGAAGTACTCCTGATCCATTGGCAAAGTTGAATGCAGCTATTGCCACATAGTAAAATCAAAACTTTTGCAACTAGGAAGCTAGAAGAACGTGGATGGCTGGGCCACTGCGTGGATGGATGGAATTTCACCCTGTCCTCCACTGAGACATTGTTCTATACTCCAGCCCTTCCAAGCAGCCTTATGAAGAGTAACAAAAGATCAATCTTTTCCTTGTGTAATTCTTTATTCCTGGAGATCACCATTTTTCAGAAGTGCATCCTCCCATTTCATTTGCTTACTGCCTTCATTAACGACAGCCAATTTTTATACTGAGCTGTTGAGCAGAATGACTTGTGTTGTGCCAGATGATATTCAGAAAAAACATGTCACTGTGCTCAATAGCTCAATAAGAAGGCACTTACTCATTTAATTCCAGCTCATGTGCATGAGGAACAAGACTTTTATTCCCATTTTTCGGATGAAGAGACTGACACACCAAGAGGTGAAGCACTTTCCCCAAAGACAAGCAGCTGGTTTAAGCAGCCGGGCCAGGACTGGAACCCAGAACATCTGCATCCAGCACCCATGCTCCTGAATACCAAACCCTGGTGTCTAAGTACCAGTGTGGTGCCACATCCTTCACTGTGTCCTGGCAAATGCTTTATCTGAAATATTGGCTGCGTCTTCTCCCTCCTTATCACGCTTGCCCCACGGAGACTCAGACCCTTCGATTCTCCACACATCTCCACACACAGCACAGTGGTCTGCTTAGCCCAGTCACCTCTCCATCTGCTCTTTGATCCTCCATGAGTTAACCACGAGCTGGCATTGTGGGTTTTCATGAGCTCGTCCCAATCTATCCAGCTCATCTATTTCCCTCCATCCCCCTCCACACATCCTGCAAAACCTCTTCTCTGACATACTCAACTTCTCGCCTCAGTAGCCTGCTGTGTCCGTTGGCATATTTCCACATCATTTCAACATGTCTACATTGCAGCGACATTCACCTTCTAACTCAAACGCCACCTTTCTAAAAAGACTTCTCCCAACTCCCCACTGGGAGCAAACTCTCTCCTCTGAAATCACGTAGTGTTTTTTTCCATATTTTCCTTATTGCACTTATCATTTTCTAATATTGGCGTGATTTATAACAGGTCTTCTACCTCTGTCATATTGCGAATGCACTGTGACATGTTCGATGTCTATTTCGCTTTTGTTTCCCCTATAAGAGTGTTTAATAAAGTTCTTTGTCACCATAGGCACTGAATGAATGAACATAAGTTGCCAGAAAGTACCTGTACCTGGGGGAAGCCAGAGTTGTGGAGGAAAGTGCGCAAAGGTGACTGTGTGGGGTGGGGTCTCCTGCCCCATCCTGTGATCACTCATTGCCATGCTTCAGCTTCCAAGGACTTGACCTTCAGGACCTAACCTTACAGTGGGCTCCGCCCAGATTCCTTAGCCCTCCTTCCTATTGCCGGGTCCTGAAGGACATCTGCTACTCACAGGGCCTGAGTGAAGGCACCGCACACCTTGGAAAGAATTCTAGTCCTTAGCCTAAAGGCAAAAAGATGGAGAGGCAGAATAAGGGTCTCTTACCAACCCTTCACTGCTAGTAAATCAAGAGACCTTATGATGGTGAACCATTCTGTGTAAGAATGAATTCTGTGATCTGAACTAGGCTAGTTACATGGATATGCAGTTTTAGAATCTGATAAAATAACTCTTTACATGGAAAGTGGGCAAAAAGGGTCTCCTTTTCCTTTTGGTATATGGATAATTGAATACAAAGAGATTTAATATTTTCTCTTGTACTTGTGCTTTTACTTATAACAACTATTTTTTTTGTTATTAAAATTGGAGTGACATTAATCAACAAAATCTAGTAAGTTCCAAGTGTACAATTCAACAGTATGTTGCGTGTGTGTATATATATTGCATTGTGTGTTCACTGCCCACAGTTAGATTTCTTTCTTTCACCACATATTTACCTCTTTTATCACCATCTACCTCCCCCCTCCCCGCTTCCCTCTGGTAACCACTAGTCTACTGTCCATGTACATGAGTCTCAATAATAACTAATCTTTATTTCTATTGGTGACAGTGATTTCTTTTTTAGATATTTGCTCAATAGAATTTACCCAAACATAAGACACATTCAGACTTGTGAAGGAACTACACACTGTTCACTTAAGATGTGTCATTACGGGGAACCAGAAGTGTTGGCATCGAGTGAGCATTATTGTGAGTAGTGAGGATGACCCCAGATAACCCCCTTATTAAAGGAAAAATGATTACAAATGTCTCATGGAAAAAACTTCCTTCTAAATAATTCCATCACACAGAGCACTTTTTTAGCCAAGTGTCTCAAGGACAGTGCCTTGGTTTCTTTTATACTCCCCACAATGACTAATGCATGTTCTTATACACGTGGACATTTAATACCGTTGCTGACCGTCTTTTCTTAACAAAATTTCCTGTCAGATGGACTGTTATGTATACATACCTTCATTAGATGAAGCACATTTCCCTACATGCTCTTTTTAAATCAGGGATTCTCAGTTTTGGAACTCCTGACATTCGGGGCCTGATAATTCTTTGTCGTGGGAGGCTGTACACTGTAGGATGTTTAGCGGTATTCCTTGCTTCTCCTCACTAGATGCCAGTAGAACTCCTTCTCCACTGCGGTAATCAAAAATCTCTGCAGACATTGCCAAATCTTTACTCTGAGGCAAAACTGTCCCCAGTTGAGAACAGCTGGGTTAAATGAATATCACAAATATTTGCAGCATGCTGGCTATGTGCCAGGTATTATACTAAGCACTTTGCATGTGCTGACTCATTTAAGATTTATAACTCTGTGAGGTAGGTACCATTATAATGACCACTTTACAGATGAGAAAATGGGGACTGAGTGATTAAGTGACTTCCCCAAGGTCACACAGCTAGTAAGAGGTAGAGTTAACATTAGAACCCAGGCACAACTAAACAGGTCAATGCTTTCTCCTCTTCCTTCGAGAACAATTTTATTTATTATAGTAAAATACACATAACATAAATTTTACCATTTTAACCATTCTAAAGTATAGAATTCAGCTGTTCAGTAGCATTAAGTAATTCACAATGTTCTGCTATCATAACCTCTACCTAGTTCTAGAACATTTCCATCACCCAAAATGAAACCCCATACTCATTAAGCGGTCATTCACCATTCCTCTCTCTCTCTCCAGCTCTTGGAAAGCACCAATCATCTTCCTATCTCTGGATTTGCCTAATCTGAATAATTCATATTAATGGGATCATACAACATATGGCCTTTTGTGTCTGGTCTCTTTCCCTTAGCATGTCTTCAAGGGTCATCCAGGCCATAGCATGTATCAGTACTTCACTGTTTTTATTGCCGAATGAGAACCCATTGTAGGGAGAGAACATATTTCGTTTATTCATTCATCAGCTGATGGACAGTTGGGTTGTTTTCACCTTTTGGCTCTTGTGAGTGGTGTTGCTAAGAACATTCTTGAACAAGTTTTTGTTTGAACAACTGTTTTTAGTTCTTTGGGGTATACACTAAATCTATGCTTTTAACTATTCTCTAAACTGCTTCCCATCTAAATAATGTGCACTTTAAAATAATATCCAGGGGTTAGATGTCAGAATCACTCTCTCCCCACCGTTAGCCTGTTAACGACTCACAGGGCTGGTGTTCCCTGGTCTGGATTTTAAAAAGGAGGCTTTTGTTCTCCCTGACACCTCATCTAGAGCAGGCACCACTTAAGATACTTTTGGAAGTAAGTGGGGCTATAAATAAGTGGTGAAATAAGCTCACCACTTCCTTTTTCCTTTTTTACAGAAAGGGGTTGGGATTCTGTGTTCTATGGCCTCTCACTGTTTTTCTTTCTATGATTAGGATCCTGAATGTGAGAAGGAATCAGGTAACAAGAAGGCAGCACAAGGTTGTCAGGTGAAGACAAGGAGGCAAGAATAGGTCAATGAGTGGGAAGACGTGGGAAAACAGAGCCCACTGGGGTGACTGTACACATGTAAAATGCCTGAGAAAAAGGGACAGTGGGACAAAGAGGAATAGCTTTCCTTCTGTACTGCCTTCAGTAACCCAGCATCATAAACCTAGAGGGGACCTCGGAAGTTCCGCTAACCAATGGTCCCTTCTCCCCTGGCGTGGGCAGGCCCACCTCTCAGGACCATGACGTTCTGCCTCACTAGTAGCAATTTCCAGAAAAGGTGATTTATCATCCATCAGTAATTCTTCTTCAGACTTCAAGTAAATTCTAGTTCTGTGTTTTAAAGAGGACTTGTTGAAAATGTCATCATCAGTCCCTAGATAGTGTTTCCCTACTATTCCGACCCCAGTTTTTGTGCTTCCAGGGTCCCCCTCACTTCTCTGCCTCTTGAATTCGAGGTCCCCTTAGGTGGTGAAAGACCAAGCCTAAGCAGACACTACTCTGCAGCTGCAGGCATTTGCCGCCTCGTGGCAGTACATGGGATAAAAATCAATGTTACTAGTGCTGGGGAGGTTGTCATGAGGCGAGCTCTCTAATATGCTGTTGATGTCTGTATGAAGTGGCTCGTGTCTGGGCAAAAGAGTGAGCAAAATATCAAATGCCTCATGTGCATTGATGCAATGATTCTCTTCCTAGGATTCTATTAAGGTCTTTAGACAAAGAATTAGATGAATAAGTAAACGCACAGATAATCATCATGACAATAATAAAAGAAATGAGGAAAGGCCTATGCATCCAAGATAGGGGACAGGTTAAGTAAATTACAGTACAAACATGTAATGGAATGTTATGTAGACAATAGCAAAGATGATTCAAGTCATTTTTAATGATGACGGGGTATGACCCTGATACAATGTTAGGTCAGAAGTGGGCTCCTGACCATATATAGTATGATTCCCAGCTTTGTAAGTAGATGCACACAGAAAATAGGAAACAACAGACTAACATATCTCCAACACACCAAATTGTTGAAGACAAAGCAACAGGTATCTGTGGGTGGAGCAATTTTAATAGACATTTATTTTCTTCTTTCTTCTTTTCTGTATTTTTTGAGCTTCTTACAATGTTTTGGTTCCGTTATTTAAAAATATACAGTTTTAAAAGAACATTATAAAATTTTATGATTTAGTGTGTATAGATGATAGATTCCTAACATCATAGGTAAACTTTAAGCTCGTCTAATCCCACCTGCTCTTTCTACAGGTGAAGAAACCAAGGGTCAGAGAAATTCAGCCACTTGTATCCCTGCCCCCAATCCCCTAGCATAGGGCTAGTCTGCAACTAGATTTAGGACCAGATCCAGACTTCAGATTCTCTTGACTGCAAACCTCTACAACTAGTGCTTCTTACACTCAGGCCAGCCTCAGGCCCCCCTAAAGCTTGTTAAAACACAGACTGCTGGGACCCAGCCCCAGGGTCTCTGGCTCAGTCAGTGTGAGATCAGCCCTAAGAATCTGGAAGCCCTACAAGTTCCAGGTGACATTGATGCTGCTCGTCCCTGGACCCCACTTTGAAGATCCCTGTTTTGTGCTTTCCACGGAACCTGTGAGTCTCAACCTTGAGAAAATGAACCAACCAACCAAACAAACAAACAAATAATCACCTTCATTAAGCACCATTCACCTCAGACTAATTAGAGCCAAATGTTTGGGAATGGGCCACTTTTTAAAAAATATCTCCCAGGCGATTCCAATATGCTCCTAATATTGAGAGCCCTGACACTAATCTCAAGAGCTTCAGTTCAGGGGGACTGTCAGAGAAGATGGATGTGTGAAGGTGCTAAATGCTACTGAACACCCCCACTCCCGCCAAAGAAATCAATGCCCTTTCAAACACAAAACGTGATCGTGGTTCTATTCATGCCCACCCCGTGCCCACTTCCCATCATGCCACTGAAAACCTCCATAGATTCTTAAGCTAAAGGCAAAATTCCATACCATGGCCTACAGGGGTCTGTGTGGCCTGGCTCCTGCCACCTTTCCAGTCTCACTTCCCATCTCATTCTTCCTGTCACCATGAGAATTTATAACCATAACCTAGCACTATGATTTTTATATTATTAGCTATGAACCCCAGTAGACCGCTAGCTTTATGAGATCAGGCACCATGTGAGCTTGGGTCACAATTAAGACCCTAGTATCATACCTTGGACCAAATTCAAAGTAAGAGCTTGCTAAATTTTGCTGAATGAATGAAAGTCCATGGCTATAGTATATCTTGAGGTCGAAGGACCACTACAGAGCTTGTCATCATCATTAGCTACTATTTTGTCAATTACCTGTTGTCTCTGATATAAAACCCTAACAGGTGTGTTCTGGGGGATGGAGTCAGCTTTCCTGACTGTCTTTCTGTGGACTTCCTGGGGCTCAAGTTGTAGCAAATCAGTAGAGCTGGCTACTAACAGGCCACTGACACCAGGACCCACCCCTCCTCTCTCTTACTAGGGGACCCCCTGCAGACTTAAATGAGGCCCTCCCCATAGTTCTTATGTCAATTATATCTCTGGTGACTAGCATGAGGTCAACACTAGCTTGGCACTCACAAAAGTTTTGTTTTATGAAAAAGAAACATTCGCTTTTTTTCAGTCTTTCTATTTTCCTTGCCTTCCATCAGAATGACTTCTAATTTTAAAAAGAGTCAACATGGTCATGTTTTTTCCCTTTAGTTCTACCCTTCGCATCCCACACATACGTTTGGGGTTCTGGGATTGGGCGATGAGTCTGGGCTGCACATTCTCTCCCCCAAACCACGAAACATTAAATTCTGCCCAGAGACACAAATGCTGCAGGTGTTCATTCAACTCAGAACGGCGGCAGGAAATCTTTTTTCCTTTTCTTTTCATGATCTGTGGGTCACACTTAAATACTTTTAATGGCTGGTTATGGGTGCAATGAGTGGATGCTTACTACTCATTATTTCAGTGTCTAAAATATCCGCATGGAGAGAGGGGCGGGGAGATTTTCATTACGGTCTTGCCGTGGCATCTGAGATCTGGCTTTCCATTTGTGCCGGCAAGTGAGAAAACTATAAACACCAGGTAAAAACCGCCTCCTTCGTGTTTGCTACATACAGTCTTTGCTTGTCGTTTTCAGTCCTGAAAGCGGAGGAAGACAACAAAGGAGGATGTGACCGAACTGCAAACTCATTCCCACGACTGCTGAGGAAACGACAGAGACCAGGGTGGGACCCGCCATCGCTTTCGCCAACGTGCTAGTGAAAGCCGAATACTCCTGGCTTGACTTGCGTCCACTGAAGTGTCAGGTATCGATGGCTGACCTGACTGACTCCAAAAACGCCAAGGGACCCCAAGCCTGCTGCGTTCTGGTCCGAGAGGGAGAGGCCTGGGTCTCTGACGCCACAACATGCCCAGCTGCTGCTCTGTTTTCTGGGGACAGATGACCATTCTCAATCCAGAGACACAAAAAGGACAAAAGACCGGTCTCGCTGCCTCTCTTATGATGTATTTCTCTTCATCCCCAACACTCAACATTCACCCTGAACTGAAATGCCTGTGTGGTCTCTAAAATAAACCAAACAACTTTGTTTGGAAGCAAACAAATAATCTGATGCTTCTCGGGTTGACAGAGCAATGTCATAATGTGGTCCTTCCTATATCCCTCCTCCCACTGTTGTTTTGAGCTGGTGTCAATGATTTTGGGTAATTTTTGATGGTTCTCACAGACTTCTGAGATGTAGAAACAAAAGATCCTCCACGTTATAGAAGAAGACTTTTTAGGTTGTATTATGCACCTCATACATTTCAACATGTAGTTGTTAGCTTTTTTTTTGTTGTCCTGTTTTGTGTGCAGTTTTTGAAAGAGGAAAAAAAAGTTTTACAGCCAAGCGTCGTAATCTGTTTCCTTAACAAGAACTTTAAAAATCTTGGTCAAATATCTGAAATGCGAATATCAAAAAGTATGGGAGGGTTATTTTTGAAAGAATGGACCATTTGTCGAGGTAAGCCTCTTAAAATTGCTTTATAATACTTTAGGTAAACTTTAGGTAAAACTAAGACCCAGGTAAACAATTCACATTTTCAGGGACCAGCAGCTATTACAAAGTTCCCAGCTGCTATTTTGCTTTTCAATTTATGTCATTCTCATCTCTTATTCCATATTCATCTCATTTTCTTTGTATTTTCCTTCCTGTCATGTGCCTTTCTACCTCTGGCCAAAGAAGCAGGTGATGGGTTTTATTACAAAAGTCAAAGATGCTCAGTTTTTCGTTTAAGGCACCCAACTGTATAGAACCTCGTGTGTATTTCTGTCTTATCCACTCTCTGCCACTGTCGCTCACTCAGTTGAGCCTGAGAAATCTCCGCTAGAGGCTATAAGTTTGCTAAATTACATTTTCTTGTCATACAGTAGTATGGCAATTTGCAGGGTGGAAGGTACCAAACAGAGCGTCAAGCTGCCATTTACCAGGTTCTTTGGTTAGCAGCTGGAATAAAGTACGCCTCTACTGACAGAAAAAAAAAATCAAATTAAGCAGCTAGCTGTTTTCTGCATGCGAATTGTCCCACATGGAAAACGACAGACAACTATTAAACGATTTTTAAAAATTACACGTGAAAAAAATCTCAACTCTCCTACTGCATTTTTTCATAGTGAACAATCACCCAAATAAAACAGTCCTTGAAGCCATTCACAGCTGTGGAGCTGATACTGCCCAATATAGTCCCTAGGGATGTTTACGAACTCAGTAGTTCCAAAATATGGATGCTTGCCTATTCCCAATGTGGACCTAAGTTTATTTCTGGTCTCCTCTGTAGGTAACGAGTGAAAATTTCAAATTGCACAATTGGACCTCATCTTTGTGTGTTGGAGAGACCACCCTATGCCAAGTCTGTGGCCCCATAGCCCCTTCCCAGATGGAACGTGAAAGTTCACGCAGTGATGCAGACCCCTCCACCTGCCACCACCTTCTCCAGGAAGAGAGACTGTCGTGCTGCTGCATAAGCATTAATATATTCCTGAAAAACAATTCAGTGTGAAGTGACACATCCAATTTGACCTCAGCTCTATTTTAATGCAATAAAATTATTCTTGAACATGTTTCAAACGTAGTTATTTCTTTCCTTTTCTCCTTCTTTCCCTCTTTCAGCAAATATTTATTAAGTACTAATTATATATCACGTAGTGTTTTAGGTCACTGACTATAGAGTAGTGAGCAACTGACAAAAATCTCTGCTCTCTCGGAGGGCAGGCAATAAACAAAATAAATGAGTACATTGCCAATTATCTAGAAAGTGACAAGTGCTATGAAGAAAAAGAAAGCAAGATAATAACTGAGCAATGGGGAAGGAGGATGCAATTTAAAGCATGATGGTCAGGAAAGGCCTCATTGAGAAGGTCATATTTGGGAAAAGACTGGCAGGAGGTAACGTCTGGACGAAGAGCATTCCAGGCACAGGGCATAGCAAACGCAAAGGCCCTGGACAGGAGCATGGCTGGCATGCTCAGGAAATAGCAAAGGTCAAGAGCAGCTAAAGAAGCATGCATGGAATGGGACATGCGGTGAAACACCTAGGGCCTTGCAGGAGGGAGGGAAGACATCCACCTTCACTCTGAGTGATGTGAGCAGCCACCGCAGGGCTCTGAACAGATTTGTGGCGTGATCCACATTACTTTTTAAAAGCATCACTCTGCCTACTGTGCTCAGGACTGTAGGAGGGCAAGGTGGAAGCAGGGAGACCAGTGAGAAGGCTATCGCAGAAATCCAGATAAAAAGAAGACTGTGGCTTGAACCAGAGTGAGCAGTGGAGGTGGTAAGGAGTGGTCAGACTCTGGATAGCGTTTCTACGTAGAGTCCCTAGGATTAGCCGACAGGTTGGATGTAAAGTGCAAGAGAAAAAGGGGACTCCAGGATAATGGCACAATTTGGGGCCTAAGTAAATAGATGAAGTCTCAGACCATGAAAGGGGTAAGAGTGGGTGGAAGGCCAGGAACTCCATTTGGGGTATATTAACATCGAGTAGGCAGCTAAACATACAAACCTGAGTGCCAGCGAGAGATGGTGCTGGGGATACGCTCCTGGGAGTTATCATGAGTAGATGGATTTAGAACAAGAGAGTGAGTGGAGACAAAGAGTAGCAGATACCCCAAGACTGAGCCCTGGGACACTCCAACCATTAAAAGGTCAGACAATTGAGAAGGAACTAGCCAAAGAGAAAGAGAAGGCAAGCTTGATATCCTGGAAGCTGAGTGAAAAGATGACCAGTTGTGCCTAATGCTGCTGACAGGCTGGGTATGATGGAGACTGGGAAAGAACCATAGGATTTAGCACCGTGAAAATGAGTGATCACCTTGACAAGAGCTGTCTCCAAAGAGCGGTGAGGGAAAACCTGATTGTAGAGGCTTTAAGGGAGATGGATTCTGGGGATTTACCCAAAGAAAACCAAAACAATTTGTAAGGATCTAAACACCCCAATATTCATGGCAGCACAATTTACAATAGCCAAGATATGGAAGCAACCTAAGTGCCCGTCAACAGAAGACTGGATAAAGAAGTTATGGTTCATATATACAATGGAATATTACTCAGCCATTAAAAAAAAATGAAATCCTACCATTTGCAACAACATGGATGGACCTAGAGGTTATTTTACTGAGTGAAATAAATCAGAGAAAGATAAATACCATATGATTTCACTTATATGCGGAATCTAAGGAACAAAAAGAACTAATCAAAAACAGACTCACATATATAGTGGACAACTGGTGACCGACAGAGGGGAGGGGCCTTGGGAAACTGGGAGAATGGGGTGAGGGGTGAAAGAAGTACAAATTAGTAGCTCTGGATGGTCACGGGGATGGGGAGCATGGCATAGAAAATACAGTTAGCCTTAATACGTTGGCTAGGTGGAGGGCCAGGGGACGGAGGGAGCAATTGGGGGAATCGTTTTATGAACTATATAGATGTCTAACCAATGTACTGTATACTTGAAACTAATTTAAATAAATTTAAAAAAAATGAAAAAGTATCTGAAAAAGAATAAAGAGAAAAACTAAGACAAAAAAAAAAATAGAGAATGGGAGGTAAGCAACTGGAGCAGCAAAAAGGGGCAGCAGAGATGGGAGCCAGAGAAACTATTTGCTTTTCCTTTTAAGAAAAAAAGAAAGCCAGTGGAGTTTCCTTCGCCCATCAGAAACCATAGCCCATGTAGTAAATAGCCCGGCTCCATTTTTGGTATTTGCCGACAGTTCTCAAGTCAGTCAGAAGGGCTGCATGCCCCTTCCTTGGTGCCAGTGGGAAGTCAGAACCATGCCAGCCTTTGCTGTACAGGCTGCCTCCCCCACACACCCCCTAACCACCATGAAACCTAAGCCACTTCTCCCTCCAAGCTCTCTCAAGCCATTTTCAGACCTGCTCAGGAGTCTGCCTTGCTCTGCCCTGAAAGGCTCGTTATGTGAGTGATAAGACTTTTCGTATCCTCTTGACAGACATGTAGCATCACCAGTCTCAACAGCAAACCAAATTTTGGGTGGAGGGTCCACTCTGCCTCTATGATGTGGCCACCACAGCCTATGAGAAATGAAAAGCTCCTTAGACGTGGCCTGTGACTCTGACCTCCCACAAAACCTGTGTCTCTTCCCACTCTCCCCACATTTTTTCAATGCTCAGAAGCTGGGGTCCAGTCCAGGAACACGTGATATTCCTTGGTGAAGCCTCTACACACATGTCCCTACCACTTAAAACATAACCAAACATATTAGAATCACCTCAGCAACATTACGGAAAAAAATAACCCTACAATTATTGGGTACATATTGTGCAGGTAGATTAACCACTGTCTCATCTAATTGGCACGACAGTCCTGTGACACAGGTATCCTCACCCCCATTTCGCATATGGGGAAACTGAAGCCAAGAGAGCGCTCACTGCTCAGGCTTGCGAAACTCATAAGTAGGGTTTGAACACAGGACCGGCCGCTTCCGGAGTTCACACTCCTACATTTCATGTGATTCTGCCTTCACTTATTTGTCCCCCAGTAGAGTGTCAGATCCCAAGAAAGACCCC
Organism: Eidolon dupreanum; assembly: GCA_028627145.1. Lineage (NCBI taxonomy): Eukaryota > Metazoa > Chordata > Mammalia > Chiroptera > Pteropodidae > Eidolon > Eidolon dupreanum. The sequence continues at coordinate 7,160,011 of CM053514.1, forward strand.
TGCATTCACATTTTCTAATTTCTTTGGCACTAAGAATCATCGAGAGCATTGAAAGTTTTATGAATAAACGAATGTGTCTGGTCCGGCCCAACCTCCCCGTTTACAAAGGGCACAGTGGTAAGTTAGTTGCCAGGTTCTCATAGTTGGTTCACTGTGGAGCCAGGACAAAAGCAAGGTCCTTGGGCCACGGGTCAAGCTCTCTGCAACGACCACGACGCAACGACCTATCTGATCAATACCCATGCTCTTCCGGGTCACACAAGTTAAATAAGACACACACACACACACACACACACACACACACACACACACACTAAAAAGTATATCAAATATAGCGGGGTGGGGTAGGGTGAAGTGGGCAAAAAGGATCAAATATATGGTAGCTGAAGGAAACTGGACTTCGGGTGGTAAACACACAATAGAATATACAGATGTCAAACTATAATGTACACCTGAAAATTATACAATTATACAATCGTATTAACCAATGTTACCCCAATAAACTTAATAAAAAATAAATTTTAAAAAAAGTATATCAAACATAGGCAGGAAATTGCCAGACAGTGTGCATTGCTAAAATCATCTCAGAAAGTAACTTGGTCATGTGTATCAAGAGTTTCAAACTATTAATATCCTTTAAGATTCTGTAATTTGATTTCTAAGGATCTATCCTAAGGAAATGACCTTAAATACAGAAAGGCATTCATAACAGCATTATTTCTACCAGTAAAAATGGAACATATTGTGCATGTGCTAATGTCAGGAAATAATTAAAGAAGTATGACACTCATGCGACAATCAAAAATGATGTTTGTGAAGAGTGTACAGTAGGATGGCTGTAGTATGCTACTGGAAAAATGATATGTATTATAAATGTGCTATATTTAGAAATATATTTTAAAATCCTGATGCATAGGAAATCACTGTAAGGAAATAGACCGATGTCTATTTTTCTTTACTTTAAAAAATTCCTTTAGTTATATTACCTTAGTGATTGGAATGAGGGGGAAAAAAAGCAAAATTTTGCCACAGAGGAACAAAAACATTTAGTTTTTCCTGGTTTGCATCAGTTTTGCTTTGTACTAGGAAGTTTTTACCTTAGGAAAAATTAGGTAGGTTTTAAACATAACTAGAAATTGGATAACCGTAAAGTATTAGAGACTTCTGTGGTTTGGATCTCATAGCTATAATATATTTAAAGAAACTCTCAGTTATTCAAAATAATTGAGTAAGTAACTATACTGGAAATGAAAACTTCTAATCTAGCAGGTATTAAGGAAGGATTCACTCTGTGGGGCCTACGACATGCCATATTATGGCCTTTATTGATATAAATTGAAATCTTTCCAAAATGCAAAAGAGAACACTATTTCATGTAAAGACATGATTTAGGTTAAATTTTCTGAAGAGCTTTTGACCTTAAGCCAAGAGACATAAAAGTTTAAAAATAAAAATACTGTTTCTGTCATACATCTTATTGTTTGTAATACTCAAAAGGTAAAAAAATAAAGATCATGTTCACATAACATAGATTTTCTCTAAATAAATTTATTCACATAAATTTATATGTAATATAAAATAAATGTATTCATATAAATTTATATGTAATATAGCTATGAGAATTTAGATTTGTAAAATTTCAATAATAATTTGGGATAGAGGTGCTTCCATTTTTAAATAATTCAAATCTTAAAAAAAATTTTTTTACTTCACCCTTACAACAATAAAAATGAAATATGGCTTCATTTTTAACTTTTATCAATAGCTAAGGGTTTTCAGCCATCTCCTGGAGAGCTCTATAAGAGGCTAACCCTGTAATTGGCCACACACTATTTCAGGTGAAAATGCTGTGTGCTTATCAATCCCGTGGTCATACGAATGGCAATTAAACTCTAAAAATGGTGAGAGATTTTTGTTTGCTAAGAATTCCTCGTTAAAAGTAAAGACCTTGGAGCTAAATGCCTGCATTCAAATCCCTGCTCCAACCCTTCCCAGCTGGACAACTTTATGCTAAATTTCTTAATCTCTTTACACCCCATTTCCTCAAATGTGAAACGCTGATAATAGTAGTAAGTATCTCATAGATAATTAAATGTGCAATTTAAGTTATAAGTTGTAAATTGCTCAGATCCATGCTTGGCATAATTTTATATGTATGTATGCATATATAATTTAACGAATAAATTAACTTTAGTGATTATGCAGGTGATGCTTTCAAAGTAAGGCTTCAACTTAGGAAGGTGTTGACAACTGTGTTTAACTAGGCTGCCTTTACTCCATGTGATATGGGAAAAAAATTCTTTTCTGATCTGCCACAACCAAAAAACATACAGTCATCTTAATTTGATCAGAATCACCAGAGAGCTTACTAAATAAGCTGGAAGTATTTTAATCACAAAGGGCAGGTCTTCAGAGGCATAAGGTGGAGCAAATACAAGGTTGCCTTGAAGATGAATAAATGCTGCAAAAGCAGGCTTGTCTCCTGAAATATTTCATAATACCAGAAAGAAAAAAGATAAGAAGGATGTATTTTAGGATCTGAATTTATTAAACGACAACAACAACAAGAGTGTATAGTGGTCTAGGATGAAAATGTGGCTGGAAGCTTTAGTCCTGGGCTCCAGCCTTGGACTCAGAAAAGAACCTTCTAGACTCCTGGGGAGTGTGGTGAACAGCAGCCAGGCAGCCTGTGAACATCAGGCTGGGCTCAAAATGGGCTCAAAACGGGCTCAAAAATCTTCACTCTCAATTTCCTCACCTTCCACATGTGACTGGTCATTGGCCGCAGATGGAACTCCGTGGTCCTGGGACAGAGCAGACTTTTTTGGAGAGCTGCGGAGCCGATGACACATTTCTAAAAACAAACCGTCAGCTACTTTCGGGAGTCACCAAGGCACCCTTGGTGTATCAGGAGAAACTGTTTACAAAGAGAGTCACACCAAATCCAGCTCTGGGGGTTTAGACTTATACCTGTTTCTCAGTGGTTCTTAGACTACTCGTAGGACATGAAAGACGTTTTGTGTTGACCCACTTCTATATCACCCACTCAGGTCTCAAACTGGTGTCCCTTAAAATATCAGTCATCCCCGGCTCTTCCGTGAGTAAATACATTTGAAAAATTCTACATATATCCCCTTCTTGGCGAATTACCATTTATATTACTGTTTAGAAGTATCACCATTCCCTACACCTACTTGCAGCCAGGTAATAAGGCCGATGAGTATCTATTAGAACTAGTGTTTGGAAAACTAATACTTGATACTTAACCTCAGCATTGTTCTGAAAATTAAAACAGATAATCCACATGGCCTGCAGTGCCTCAAACACAAGGGCTCAATGGAAGTTAAGTATGATTATTATTAATAACAATTTCTCTTTAAATAAACTTAGCTAATGGTCCTGCTGTGTCCTGAATGATGCACACATAAGAAAACAGGTCCTGGTTTTGCAAAGTGGCCCTGGTGACAAGGTAAGGAGTGGAGATGATCATTGGTGTTCTTTCTCTTCCACGTGGTGAGTCATTTGGGGCCAGTAGCAAAGGTAACATGAGACAAAGTAAGCACAGCATGACTAGCCACAGCTGATGGCCTAAAGTGTGCTTTGGGACGTGAGTTCCAGAAAGGCAGGGCAGGAAGCACTACCTTTGGGCACTCATCCCCAGGTGTGTATACTAGCAGAACTTGGGCACACATGCTGGTTCTTGTGGGTCCCTTAGAGTGGGTATGACGTCTCGCTGGACGGAGCCCAGAGTGTCATCTGAATGCCAGCATTCCACATTTTGACCTCTCAGCTCCCTGGTGCCAGTTAGTCTGAAGTTCCAAGATCTCTAGGCCCTGACACAATGTCCTGGCATCCACCCACCCTGTTTTCCAAAACCTCTGGTGGATAAAAAACAATCTCTTAGCCCCAAATGACATGTCTTAAATACTGTGAATCCACAGGAAACTGCCCACTTGCCTGCTGCCCTGAGTCCTTCCAGAAACTGCTGCATTCTGGTAAAAGCCCCAAAACCAAATGACAAGACCCTGGGGAGAAAGAGTACGTGTGTGGGGCAGGTGGAAGCTTGGAGGGTGTCTCTGCCCTGGGCTTGCTCGGCTGCAGACCATGTTACACATGCTGGGAGGTTTTATGCATAATGCATTTGTATTTTAGTTTCTCTGCACAAATAAAACATACGTAAAACAATGGGTACTTTTTCATGATGAGAATATAGTATCATGTTTCAAATATAGCATTAATATAGGTTAAATGAGTGGGAATTTATAAGTACAAATGTATTTCTGTGTATGAAAAACAAGGTATTTCCATGCTCTCAGACAACAGAAATATAAAGTTATAATTTATTTTATATATATATATATATCAGACAGTTCTCCAGACGCTTTATGCCCCCTCTCTCCCATCCACTCAACCACCTATCTATTTATCTATTCACCCACCCATCTACCCATTCACCTATCTATCCAGCTAGTCAGCCAGACCATCAAATATCCAACTATTTATCCTTTGATCCTTTCTTCCATCCATTCTTCCTTTCTTCCTTCCATCCATCCATCCATCCATCCATCCATCCATCCATCCATCCATCCATCCAATCAATCAACCAACCAATTAAACAACAGATCAATCAAATAATCAGCCAGCATTGTATTCAGGACTGTACCAGGTTCTGGGCATCTAAAGCTAAATAAGATCCAGTCCTTGTTCTCACTTAAGACAGTTCGCAGACTAGAAGCAGTGTTTATAGCTTAGGAAAGGTGACATGTGCAGGGCTTCGCTCTTTATCACTGTTGTATTTTATACCTGAAAGTCTCTTGTACCTATTTCTTAGCCTTTACTTATCTCTGTACTTGGCATTGTCCTAAGAATACAGACCTTTATTGCCTGAAAATAAAGAAATTCTTCCTCTCAGCATATAACTTAAAATTTGAGTTTATACACACACACACACACACACACACACACACACACACACACACACATACATAATACATATATACATATATACATATATACAGATAGTTTCTGGCAAGCAGCTGTCTGTGCAACCCTCTCATTGCACAAAGGAAACTGAGCCCCAGAGAAGTGGACTAGTGTGTCCCAGGTCCCCAAGCAAGTTGGCAGCAAAGCAGCAACACGGAATGAAGCTTCTGGAATCCCAATCTACTCTTCCTTCTACTTCATCTCCCTGTCATCGGCAACCATTTGCTCCCTTCCATTGTCAGGGAATGACCCTGTCCAAAGAAGCCACACCTGGAAAGGTTCTGGAATCTAGGAATTTCCAATGCTCTAACCAAAAGTCCTGAAACCAAGGTGATTTTAAATAAATCATCGTTGACCTTGAAAAACAATTAAATTGTGACATTTGGAGCTATGGAACATCTCCCCAGAGTGTCAGATTGTTACCCTTTGACCTGAAAATACAAGAGAGACTAAGAAGAGTGTCTGATAAACTTGACATTTTCAAGAAATTCTGGTCAAAGTTAACATTCCTAGGCCTCTCCCCAGGAGACACAAAGGCTCAGGTACAAACTCACAGTGTGGCTGAGCGAGGCCAGAGACCAGAGCTGAATGATTTCTCTGTATATTGAAATGCAAGGTCATAAATAAAAGAATGACTGCTACTAATTAGCAAAAACTTCTCAGGTATGGGAGAGTAAACACGATGGGATTACAGAAAAGGCACATGTGTCTGTTTATAAGACCAAGACACTGATGACCATTTTCAACATGTACTTCCTTAAGCTATGTCCTATGATTCTGACAATGACAGAGCTGGCTTTTGGGACCAAGATTGTTCCAGCTTTACATGATCTTTGCCCTTTTCATAAAAAATCCAAATTCAAAGTTTGGATACATATTTTAGTTCAGCGTGGTTGGGATGAGCCCCTCAGTTCTTTACTTCCTCTCCCTGCCCCTCTGCGACCTCTGGCCTTGTGAAACCATCCTCTCTCATTTGTGAACATCACACTGTCTGAGGAGCATCTTGGAAGCAGGAAGCCATAGATAATAAAGATCAGAGTGATACACTTACATCATTAGATGGCTTTTTGTCTTTGAATGGGCCCTTGCCAAGAAGCCCCCAGCTGTGTTAAAGATCAAGCATAAGAAGTTATCAGCACAGGCCATGGCACATTACAGGTATTCAGTAAATTTGACGGGATCTAAATCTGCTCCCAAATTTCTCTTGTGATGGGTCCCCCAGAGGAAGTGCAGTGGGACCTGTCACCAAGATCCCTTCTGAGCGTATGCGAGATAAGGTCCTAAGAATTACCTGGTCACTAATACAGTGGTCCCAAACTTTGTTGCACATTGAGATCACCCAGGGAGCTTTAAAAATCCAGATGTCTACTCGCCTCCCTGTCCAGATCAATTAAATCAGAAGGTCTGGGGGTGGGAAGCCAGGCACTGACAGTTTTCGAAGATGCCCAGGTGATTCCAGTGCGCATGTGCCAAGGGAAACTCGCTTCCGAAAGAACACCGAAGACACGGTGAGATTGTGGCTGCTGGTCTGGAGGAACGGGCAAGTGTGCCTGAGCTGCCTTAGTGACAGAGAGGGAGGCGGAGGACAGATGTTGACATGCGGATGCAAACTTGATTTGCCAGAGCGTTTTCTATCGTTTTTTATGGTGTTGACAGCCTCTCTCCGGCTCCTCCTCTCTCTGCCTGGCCTCTTCCTCCTGCTGCTGCTTCATTGGCTGCCTGGTTTCTAGCGATAGCACTAAAATCTGAAGACTTCCAAACACTGGATATATAGGCTTCTAGAGGCTTCTCCTATGCCGCTTGTGGGTTTGCTGGAGCTTTGTTCTTGCTTTTGTGAATATCTGTGAGCCTGGCGTGCAGGGAGGGAGGGGGGAGAGATGGCGCTCTCCTGGGCTGCAGGCTGCTGTCACCCCCTGGCCCGTAGGGGTGCAGGGGCTGTCCTAGCAGAGGCCCCCACTTATTGCCCTGTGCTGCTTTGTAAGGTTGGGTCCTGCCTCTGGAACTGGCTGATTCATCTCAGAAAGGAATTTCTTATTCTCTCTGCTACTGCACAACTGACCAGATGTCTCATTGTATCATGAGGCCATTGGGGCCTCTCTGGCTGACCCATGGAGGTCTTACCTAATAAAGACCCTGGAGGGGAGAGGAGCTGGGAAAGTTTGATCTGTGTGGATGAGGGATGAGCTAGGATCACCTCACCCTGATTTGTTGAAGGCTGTGTTCCTTTTTCAATGGTTAAAAAAAAAAAAAAAAAATTCTAAATTACATGGGAAACCGGAGGAGGGGGAAGTATAGTGACGAAAAAGAGAATTAGTGCCACGTTGAAAAAGAAATACGGATAAAAACACATGAGGGAAGAAATGTGACAATTCTTTCCCCAAACCTACGAGTCTTTGAAGAGACATTTGAGAATACATTTTTAAAAAATTAAAATGTGTGGTCCTGAGCCTTTCACAGCCTTCAGAATGGGGAGAATCTGAGCCCTGCTCCTCCACGCCCCTGGCCAGGTGTCCCGCCCTGGGAGAGACGCAAGGGTTCCTGAGAACACCCGAAACCACATGAAAGGGAACAAGGAACTGGTCTCTCTTCGTTTAGTGTAACTTAATTCAAAACCAGAGGAGACATTTTTGTAAAAGAATCACTGTCAAATTCAAGGCAACAGAGTTCTTAACTGGTTGAATTTCACAAATGTGTCCTCTGGGCAGGACATCTGTCTGTTCCTGAATTCTGATATTTTGTCATACCCTTGGATCATTACAGAAAGAACTTTGCAGATGAGATAGGAAAAGGGAGACCAAAGCAAAAGGACTTATCTTCTTGGGTGTATTTGTCACACAAAAAGCACGTGCTTTCGCATATCCAAGTGATTTAGGGAAACTAAGAATTTTGATAGGAGAGACTTGATAAATATTTTGGATTTGACTGAAAAATCTCCTGCTTGTTACACATGCACTTTTTTTCTCCTGACTGCACGATCTGGGCCAAGGATAGCAGGTCCTCGAATAACGTCGTTTCACTCAAAGTTGTTTCAGTATAACTAACGTTGATGAGAAAAATAAGTTGATTTCTGGCCAGGGCAACTGTGGGTGTGGAGCCCGTCTGTCCTTGCCATGTCTGCGTGGGTTTCCTCCAGGAACTCCGGCTTCCTCTCACATCCCAAAGAGATGCACGCTGGGTGAACTGGCGTGTCTGAACTGTCCAGGTCCGAGTGAGAGTGGGTGTGACTGGCCCTGTGATGGAAGGGTGTCAGGTCCAGGGTGGGGTCCCACCTTGCGCCCTGAGCTGTGGGGAGATACTCTGGCCACCCACGACCCTGAACTGGAATAGGAGTTGGAAAAATCATTCTCTTACTTGTTTTTTCCATCTTTCTTAAATGTATGTATAGCTCACATTTCTTTCAATGTGTAATATTAGAAAGTGTTTTGAGTCTTTATTTAGAAGTTTGATGATTTTTGTGTGTGTGTGTGTGACCAGAAATAGAAACTTAACTCTTGTTTACACATCAATTAGCCTATGGTAAACCTGGTCTCGTTATACATCATTTTGCTTAAAGTCACAGTTTCCGAAACCCTATTGACAAAGTGAAGACTTACTGTAATCAGATGTATTAGGGCCTCAGTTTCCTTATTTCTAAAATGAGGGCTTAGCCAGAATCTCTTTCCATCTTCAAGTGCTCAACAAACATTAACTCCAGGCACTAGGACTATGCATGCCTGTGAGAAGGTAAAACTTGAGGATGGGGTGAGACAAGTGACCAGATAATAATATAATATTGGAGCCATGGGAATACAGAGATGGGACAGCTCACATTAGAATCCGATGTCTATTTGTGTGTGTGTGTTGTTCTAGTGGCATCCCTTAGTTAACTAATTATTTAGTTGTGTAACTTGCCTCACGGTTTAGAGACTCAAATAGAACCAACATATCCCACTACCTCTAGAATCTTCACCATCTAAAAATTATTAGAGACTTACGCTTCAATTATGCAACAAACGCACCTAATCGTAGCCTGTGAAAACAACTGCTCATTGGAGCTGCATTTCACTGGGAAAATTTGAAATTAAGCAAGAATGAAAAAAAAATAGGTCAGTGTCTTTTGTAACACATAATAACAGGGGCCCGGGCTCTGAAAGGTTAACAAGGGATCTATGAATATAATACACAAAATTGTTTTTAAAAAAAGAGCGGGCAATTGAAATTACAGCGCGATGACTCTTTGCTTGGAAGTTTTAGATGGAATAATGTGTAAGATTTAAAAACTATGTGCTAATTCATAAACAGAGGCTACTGAGTCCTGGGCAAACATCGCAGTAGAATAATCCAGCACTGAGAGGAAGGCTCCCCCCGCCCCGCCCCCCGCACAGCTGCACAATTCATCAACGTCAAAGCTCCACGGGGCCACCCAGCTGACTTCCCCGACTTCCCTAACTTCCCACGTACTGAACTGGAACCTTGCACTGCTGTGTCAGGACGTCCAAGCACTTCAAAAGCTGCCCCTTTCAACACTTGGTTTCTCCTCATAATTACTTCTCCTGTTTCCCTCCTGATACTCATTTAAATGCTAAATAAACGGAGCTGTTCTCCAAGGCAAGAGATTCATGGTCGTAACCCGGAGCTACCTCAGAGTGAAAATTAAAATCAATTATACCCCATGTGGGTATAATTATAGTAACTTAATGAGTAGGAATAGAAAATGATCGTCTCCTGGGAAACAAATCTACTTTGTCATCTGAATGAGTGTGACAAGGACCGCTCGGCACCTGTCAGATTGTTTCTCGAGTTCAGTTCTGAGATCCACTCAAGTGGGGTCTGCAGGGCCCCGAAGTGCTTAGAGATGGCCTGGGGGCGCCGAGAATGCTGGGAATGTGCCGTTTCTGGGAGGTGACAACCTTGTTATTTATTACTCGGCGGCAAGGACAGAGGTGGCTGTTGGCGCTGCGTGTGGCAGCTCCAAGGGTGTGTATGACTTGAGGAAAGGACGCTGCTATTATTGCTGGGGACAGAGCAGCATGGCTGGTCTGAAGGAGGCTCAAGGTCAGCCTGTGAGCTGCTCTGACAGTGGCACTGGCCGAAGTCGCTGCTTTGCTGGAGGTCTTCGAGACCAGGGTCGCGTCTCAGGTTCCTGAGCCATATCATCACTCACTGGTACTAGGTCTGCTGTGCAGCTAGCTATCCCACAGCACAGAATAATCAAATAAGGAGCTAGAACTGAAAATGTTCAGATGTGCCCTTCACATGCTGAAAGTCTGTCAGATATTCTGGAACAAGAGGTGTCGTAGTGTTGCTTCTGTGTGACTGCGGCCTGAGTGAGTGGGGAGAGCTCATGGGCGACACCCTTAGTATCCGCCAGCTCCCTGAGATTTTGGAAAAACAGTGCAGGTTGTGCAGCGCCCTCTACAGGTCATTAGGTACCATAGACTCCGCGTGTGCACCCTCCCCGAGGCCCAACCTTGTCTGCATTCTTATAGCTATCTGACCAGTGCTTCCTAAAAGTGTCCTGCTGCCCACCCGAGTAGAATCTCACCTGGAGTGCTTGTAAAAATAGATTTCTGCTTCTCCCTCAGACCTATACACAAGAATAGGGTGGGAGGGAAGACAGAAGTCTATATTTTAAATAAACATGGCTTGGTGATATTGCCCCAGAGCGCGCAGTCACTTGGTGACTGGGGGGCACAAACGGGCACAGGGGACTTCCCTTTTCGCAGAGAGACTTCTTTCAGTCCAGAGTGGTCCGTCCTCTCTCTCTCTCTCTCTGTTCCTCGCTCTGCTGTCTTCCCCGCTTGCTGTCTGCTGTGGGCTGGGCCAGGCACTATGGGTACAATACACTAAAGATAAATAAGAGCTGGGACTTGACTCAAGGGGCAAATATTCGGTCTCGCTGAAGAGATAGATATCTGGACAAATGATCCCAAAACACTGTGAAGGAGCTATGGCGAAGGTAGGTGCAAAGCATTCTGGGAGCAGCGCAGAAGACGGGGAGCTAGAGGGTACTGCAAGATCAAAGTCAGAAAGCTCTTCAATGAAGAAGCGCCATTGAGATGCGCCTTGAAGGAAGAGCAAGAATTTGTCAAGTTGAGAAAGCAGAAAAAGACATTTAAAGTGCGTGCTCAGAGAGGGTCACACAAATTTGAAATATATTTGGGGATAAGTCTGGCTTTACCCCCAGCTAGTCATTATTATGGTAGAGTCATAATTATTTTGATATTATTATTATTGGTTTCGACTCTACCCTGAGACCTGCAGAATGGACTCATTCTCTCCAAGACTTTTCACAGCTACCACAAAGATTGGTTGAGATGGGAAATGCTCCGTGGTCTTTTTCTGAACACGTGGCTGCTGTTACTATTCTATAAATGTGTGCTGAGCCGGGGGGTGGGCAGAAAGGGCCAAGGGCACCCATGGAAAGTGGCTCCCAGGTGGGTGAACCACAGCTCTCAGAAAAGGTGTCCATGTCCCCTCTGTTCTCCCAGGGCAAAACACATTGTTTGGATCCAGTGGCTCTCAAACAACACCTGACACCCCTCCCGCCCCTGTGGGCCCAGCCACTTGTTCACCACAGTCATGGTGTGGCTGAATGTTTTGACCTTTTAAAAATAATACTTGTCAGATGGATATCTGAAAGTGAACTAGGAACAATGGTACATATTCAAACACTGGGCTCCCACAGTTCCTGCAGTGGTGGAAAGAAAAACACACACAAACATTAACTAGGAAATCAGGAAACCTCAGTTTTGGTTCCAGTTTTGCTAGGTGACTTTAGGCACATCTTTTACCTTTGTGAGCATCCTCAACTGCAATATCTGATTGGTATATTATTATCATCATCATCATCATCATCATCATCATCACTACTAATTCTGCATTACTAGCAAAGTGGGAATTTGTACAAGGCAATCCTGGAACATCACGAAGACAGCCATTATCTTGCTGCTTACTATAACATAAAATACAGCGTAGTTTAATATTTTTACCAGTGTGCTGGAATTGGCTCAAAATGCATGCATCTCTTCCCAGCTTGATTAGTCACATTACATTGGTAGCTTGAAATCAGCCACAGTAGGAGTATTTGCAACGTGGAAACAGGCAAATATCAGGGTTCCCTCCCCAGTTCCAGAGGGAAAGCATGTCTGGTCGTTAAGCATTTAGCAGCACACCCCAGGTTATGGTGTTTCTAAAAGTAAAAATAAAATTGCTTTTTAGAAATCGAATAATAGTTTAAGTGGCTGTTTAGATCATGATTTTAATAATTTTTAAAGGTGGGTGTCTGTGCTTTTTAAAGTCAGAATTGTCGACATATAGTTTACATGCAGTAAAATGTACTCATTTTAACCACGGTTCTGAGTTTTGTGGTTGGACTGCATTACCCTGTTCTTTTCGAAGTTGGGTGGGGCCGTGTGACTTTCTCTGGACAATGAAATGGAAGTAGTGATGGGGGTTACTTTGGAGCAGAAACGTGAAGCAGCAAGAAAGAGGACACTACCAGGCAAATACTGTGAGGAGCGTAGAACATAAGTAAGATATTAATATTTGATACTTTAAGCCACTGACATTCGGGAGTTGTTTGTTAATGCATCTTAACCTAGACCATCCCCACTGGGACAGTGATGATTACTAAGGAATGACAAAGCAGGTGGATTAGTTGGCTAAAATGCACTGCAAATAAAACATCTAACTTCCTTAGCACACTGTTCAAGGCCTTTCACACACACACAAAAAGATTTCCAACTACCTCTCCAATTTCATTTCCAGACCTTCCCCTCCTGTATTCTAGTCGTACTGGAAATTTGAAATTCCTTGAACATATTACTACTACTACCACCACTTACTGAGCACCTACTATGTGCCACACGCTGTTCTCAACATGGCACAATTATCATCTCATCCCAAGTACCACATCTTCGCTCCCTGTTTTCTTTACTTAGCACACCCATCTCCCCTTTTTTTGCCCTAAAAATTTCTACTTATTCTTCATGATATAGTTCAAATGTCATCTCCTTTTTGAAGTGTCCCTGATCCTCTCTGATAAAATTAATTTCCCCACGACTAAGCTCTCAGAACATGTTGCGCAAAATTTATATTATGCTATTACATGTCTACTTCTGTAGTTCCCCACACCTTGTCACCACAATTGAACTATGTATCTACTGCAGCACTTATTTTGGGTAGGGGTTAAGGCCAGGGAGCAAAGAATGAGTAAAGGTGGCATTTTAGGTGGACAAGGAGCAAGTAGGAACAACTCTGATTAAAGGGCTCAACTGTGTTGCATTTTAGACCAAAAGGTCCAAGTGAGTCTTTCAAAGTTATACAGAATCCTCTTAAAAGAGTTCATGAATAGATGGATCTAGATTCAGCCTGGGTAGACCCTGACCTATCAAATCTAAACTAACCACGAACAAATCCTGGCATGACCTAGTTAGATTTTAACATTGGGGTTAGCATGATGGTCTCTTTTTCCAAGATGTCATGATACACTCATGACAGAAGGAGCAGATGTGTCTGAAAATGCTCCTAGGTGCTCACCCTAGATTATCTATCTGGTTACAGAGTCATGGGGGTGGGGTCCTAGCTCTTTCACACTGTGCCCAAGCTCTTCTTCCTATGCGACAAGTTGTGTCCTCTTCCCAGGGTGACATTTCTTGGGTCTCAAGGTCCCCAGGTGCTGACAGCCTGCATTCCCAGATAATTCCTATAAACAGCTGACACCTAAATCCAGACTGCCTGGTGCCAAAGTAGTTTTATTATCTCTGCACTAATAAAATCGCTCTTACACTTGCCCCATAAAAGGTAGATAAACAAGGTGGAGAAGGGTTCCTCCCTTGGGACACAAATCCATCCAGCGGAGCGTGTAGCCTCAGCTGGCCTTTCCATCTTCTCTTGAATGGCAGACCTGGCTTTGGCAGTTTCTTCTTTTCCTCAGTAAAGCCTACTCAAGGCCAAGCTCAAATCGTGGGTGTCGTGGAATTGACTACTAACCTTGTTGGATGACAGGTGGCAATTTGGAATGGACCCATCTTGTAATACAATCCCCCTCCCAAAACTGAATATTTGTGTCAACAACCAGCTAGCATTGTATAATTTGCAGTGGGTGTTCAGATGCATCCAATCTCAGTTCATTGTCCCCTCACAATGATCATGTGAGACAGAGATAGCTTTATTATTTCTATTTTATAGGTGAGAAAACTGAGGCGGAGAGGGCATGAAGCGTTGCCCAGGTCATGCAACAAATAAGCAGTGGAACTTGGAACAGAACCAAGGTTTTCTGAATTCACACCACACTCCCCTTGCTCCTTGGTGACATGAGGAATGTGACCACCAGTGCCATCTACTCTTTCACTCTTCCCATAAAACGTTTCACGGTATTGACAATTCAGCTTTATATTGAATTACATTTGCACAGTAGAGCACACACCAGACAACCACAGCCAGTCTTGCAGAGAAAGAGGAAATATAATTCTTCCTCAACAAAGACTGAATAAAAACACTTTCAGAAAAATCTAAGAAGAAGTCAATAGGTAGGTTTCTGTGTGTTACCTGATCTAGCTGATGAAAATTCAGTGACCGGAGAGGCCCATATTCACTTCCAAAGACAAAGAAAGCAGAGCAGAGGGTATAGGATACTGCAGGTGTGGTCCAGGCATAGCTCAGGTACACTGAAGAGTGGGACATGGGTGAGGCAGATGAGGCACAAAATTTAAGGGGCACTCACTCTCGGGGGCTAAGCTTGTATTTATACAACCTTTAGAGCAAGCATCTCCTTATGTTCTGTGCCCCAGGCCCTCCCTTGCTTCACCCAGCCTCTCTGCCTTGGTGTACCAAATCTCCTGACCCCACAGCTAATGGCCTCTCTGACCTTGACAGGCAGCAATGAAGGCTGCATGTCCAGAATGAGACCCGAAGTGAACCAGAGAGAAAACGCAATTAAATTCAAATTGTCTTGCCCACAAAGGACAGGCTACATAATATGCAGGGCCCAGTACACAGTGAACATGTGCCCCCTTTTAAAAAATTAAGAATTTCAGGAAAGTGACAGCAGAGCATTAAATCAAATCAGGTTCTTCCAACCATAGGGCTCTGTGAGGCCGCACAGGTCCTATGCTGTTGAAGTTGGCCTTGGGCCCAGGCACGGCGTAACTGCCCTGCCATCCTCCATCAAAGGCGTGGCCCTAGTGGAGATGCATATCCTTTAGCTATGAACACACACCTGGTTGCCTAGGAGACGACCTCTAGGGAGTCCATGGAGATGTGTCATCGGCAGCCACCGATATAGTACCGGAACAGGGATCAGAAGGTGTTAAGTCTGAGTTTGCTCTTGTCTCACTAATTAGACCAGAAGACCCTGGGCCAATCACAGAATGCCTTTACACCCTAGTTTCCTTGTTTGGGTTGGCTTCTTACTTGGATCCTTCTGGCTATGGACTTCTAGGGGTCTATGGTTATTCTAGGTACTTGGAGAATTATCTATACAGGCAGAGCTCGGAGATATTGAGGATTCAGTTCCATAACACCACATTAAAGTGAGTATCAAAATAAAGAGAGCTGCACGAATTTTTTGATTTCTCAGTATACATAAAAATTATGTTTACAGTATACTGTAGTCTATGAAGTGTACAATACCGTTATGTCTAAAATATAATGTACATAACTTAATTGAAAAACACTTTATTGCTAAAAAGTGCTAACCATCATCTGAGCCTTCTGTGGAGTCATAAACTTTTTGCTGGTGGAGGGTCTTACCTTCAATTTGTAGAAAACAATACCTGTGAAGTGCAATAAAGCAAAATGCAATAAAATGAGGTACACCTGCATTTGAAATAAATACAGCTCCCCAATTATTTGTCTCTCTGTTATACATATGACCATTTTAGAAAGAGGCAAATATGATGTGATTAATAAAAATACAAATTCATTGAAAAACATCATTGGATTTACAGTAGCTTTTAACAAACCAACTGTTATTTTTTTAATCAGTGGATTAAAAAAAAAGCACTAAGATGTATTTCCAGAGGCTCCTGTACTACTGTCCGTATCTCGCCATGAACTGGCAACAAATGATTCTCAAACAGACATTGGTCTGCGTACCTATCTTTAATCACGGTTTTAATCTGTGACCCCAATACGGTTTACAAGTTCACAATTAAACCCAGAACCTTGCCTGCCTTGATTTCATTTACTTACTGAGTAACTATTTGTTGAGCACCTATTATGTTCCAGAGCCCTGTTCTAGAGCTGGGGACACAGTGAGCATAATATACAAAAATTTCTGCCCATACGGAGATTATGTCCTCGAGTAGGGAGAGACAGACTTAAACAAATAAGCAAATCTATGTAGTAAGTCTTTGTGCCATAGAGGAAAATAAAGCAGGGAGGGAGAGGGCTGAGCTGTGAATCTCTGCCTGGTTATGTGAAGCCTCAGCGAGTTCCTTCCCTTCCGTGCTTCCGAACGTCATTTTGCTGCTGCTTCTAGCATCAGGCTCCCCCCAGGCACGAGTTCAGTAACATGAACTATTTATCATCTTCCCCTACTTGTACGGATAAAGGAAAATGTGTGTGTTGGGGGGCGGTTGCCTCTTCCTCCCTTTCTCTCCCCGCTCCCCGTCTCTCTCTCTCTCCCATTTATTATGGTACGCAAAGCAATGAAGTAATGTACACACTGTCCATTTGATGAATACGTCTGTAGGAATTTTCTATGGCTGCTGTAACAAATGACTACAAACTCGGTGGCTTAAAATAATGCAGATTCGTTCTCTGAACAGCTCTGGAGGCGAGACGTCTGAAGTCAGTTTCTCTAGGCTGACACCAAGCGCTGTGCTCCCTCTGGACCTTAGGAGAGAATCTGTTCCTTGCCTTTTTGAGCTTCTGGCGACGGCGGACGTTCCTCAGCTTGTGGCTGCATCGCTCCAGCTTCCTCGAACCTCTCTTTACAATGACCTCCTCCGCGCCTGTCTGCGAAACTTCCTTCTGCCTCTCTCTTACAAAGAAAGACACATCTGGATAATTCAGGATAACCTCATCTCAAGAGCCTTAATTTAATCACACCTGCAAAAAGACCCTTTTTCCAAGTAACATCTCCAGGTTCCAGGGAAGAAACCTGATTACTTTGGGGCCGTTCTTCTGCCCACCGAACATCCTTAACAACCTCCTCTCCCCCCTACCCCCACCTTCCAGCACTGCTTCCTCTCAGGTTACTTGATGCTGAAGGAGGAGACCGGTGATTCATGCTCGTGTGCAAACAGACGTGTGCATTGCAAACAGACAAAACGAACCTTCCTATTTGCCTTAAATATATCCGCCAAGTGAAAGTAAACTACATGCCCTGGATTTCTTAAATTTCACCACATCCACTGGGAAAGATCCTGGAAGCCACTTCATGAAACTCCAAGTGAAACACTGACCACAAAATGAGCTTGGCCCTCCACCGTTTTCTTTGGAGGTAGAGAAAAGGAAGTGAAACATTCCCCAAGAGTGGTTTTCTTTAGAGCAGAGTAAGCATGAAGTTACCACCCACCTGTAGCACTTTTCTCTGCCCTTGGCCTTTGCCCAGACTGTCCCACATGCCATGAATGTCTGTGTTGCTGCCTTTTTAGTAGAGCTATAGGTTGCCCAGCAGCCCGGTGTTGTTTCATTTGTGCCTAAACACCACACTGTCGGCCATGGCCAATGTTTATTTGGGTTAACGATGCGCCATGTACCAAGGTCAACACATCGTAGACCTCATAATCCATACGTGATATGGAATGACTCTTGAACAACACAGGTTTAAGCTGCAAGGGTCCACTTATACATGCATTTTTTTCTCTAATAAATACTGTAAATGTTTTTTCTCTTCCTTATGATTTTTGAAAAATTAAATGTATGGAGGTAACAATGGTTAACGACATTATGCAAATTTCAGGCTCACAGCTTTATAATACGTTTGTATCCTCTATTGTGCATTCAACACCTGAAGCCTAGCTTCCTCCTGTCACCTTGTACCTGACCTTCACCTTCTCTGTCCTCTCCCTTCTCCTCGGGTAACCACCATTCTCTTGTCTGCATCTCTGAGGAATTTGTTTTTGTTTAATTGTTTGTCTGTTGCTCTTTTTTATCCTACCGCATGAGCGATATCATGCGGTTCTTGTCCTTTTCTGTCTGACTTATTTCAGTTAGCAGAATACTCTCGAGCTCTATCCACGTTGTCACAAATGGCAACATTTTACCTTTTTATGGCTGTGTAGTATTCCATTGTATGTATGTACTACATCCCCTTTATCCAATCATCCATCAAAGAATTCCTGGATTATTTCCATGTCTTGGCTAATGATTTTCTTAATAACATTTCTCTAGCTTACTTTACTATAAGAATATAGTATATAATACATATAACATACAAAATACGTGTTAATGGGGAAGTTTCTGAAATTTTCTGCTCGAGGTGATTTTCACAAAAGCTAGCCACACATCTTTCAACTCTAGCTTCACTTGCAAGGCTTTCCTCGACACCCAAAGGCCCTTCCTGGGGTTCCAGGCCTTATTATCTCCATGGAGCGTAAGTCAACTATACCTTGAGTTTGACTTCCTTGTGTTCACATCACTTTTTACCAAAGCGCACTTAAAAAATATCCACCCGCATAGCACGCAGCACTGTGCGTTCAGCACTCGAAGTGCATAATAGGCATTTGCTGACTTAAGCACTGAAGAGAAGAAACAGCACTAAATAAAACAGGTCTGCCTGTAAGAGCTGGTTCCTCTGATAGAAAACCTACGTCTGTGTGAGAGCTGCAATTCTTTTCAGTAACTGATCTCTAGAATGTCTTTTTATACACTGGGAGCTAGAGCTGTCAGCCCACGGAGAACTGTTGGAACTACAGTCTCCCAGTTGTTAGTTCTGATTCCACATAAGCCTTTTTCTTTGTTTGTAGCAGCCAAATTATAGCTCGAGAGAAAAAACATAATTATATTCCAAAAGGCCAGGGATAGCTGCTGAAAATACCCTAAGTATGAACAAAACAACAACAACGAGGGATAAGTGAGGATTACCCATGATGCACAGCTAATCCAAACTATTTCTGAGATTATTATAAAATAATTTTATATACATTTTTGTCTTCTGTTCTCAGTTTAAAAATATTAGTTCAATAGTTGCCAGGTTGATTGACAGGTACAGATAAATCTGTCATATTTCTGTAAGTATTTCTAATAATGTTGGTTCCTTCTAGCACATACGTATACCCACACTCCATACCTGCTCACATAGGTAGCCCTGTTTCTGGCAGGCTCCCCAATTAAAGAGCAGAGTGAATTTCTCCACGCACATTTGTATACCTAAGGATCTTAGCAAAATTCTCGCGGACCTATCTGCATCTTGGGTATGGTATCAAGTTGTAACTGTGCTTTAGTTCTCTAGTGTTTAGAGTTCAAGCCGTTTCATGTAACCAGAGCACCAAGTTTGGAAAAACGGGAGGTGACAGCTCTCAGGAATGTGATATGCTGTACTTCTGACTGAATGGGTGAGTAAAACGTAGATTTCTGAGCCAGACCCTTTTAACTGGCTAACCTTGACAAGTTTCATTTCTTTCTGGGTTACCTTGGCAAACAGACTAGACACAACGAATTTATGGGGAGTGGGCAGTGCAGGCGAGAGTTCACAGCTGACAACAGGAACCAAAGGCAAACACCAGACTAGAAACTTATAAGCCTGGGGCCACTCCCTGGGGGAACTCCAGAATTCCAGTGGCTTTCTGGGATGTCAGAGGAGTCTGGCACAACATATGATTCACGCCTCTGGGTCAGGACGTTATTACAGAACGTTTCTCTTTAGGTATTGATATGCAGTGTCAAAGTCAGGCACACCACATAAAGGCAGAGCGTCACAGGAACAAGTGGAAACCAGCTCACAGCCCTTAGCACGCTCACACCGGAGGGTGCAAGAAATGGAAGGTTGCTGCACTCCATGGAAGGGCTCCAGAGGAAAGTCTTGGCCAACTTGGCTGTGAGCTGCAAATCCCCTAATCCTGCAGTAATGGAGGGGTCTTTGATGGAGGCGCATGCGACCTGAGCAGTCTCAAGGTGAACCCCCATCGCCGTGGGCCCGCAAGGTGCTTCTGGGAAGAGAAAGCATCTCTACCTAATGCAGGGCAACCACAGATGTCACCTGTGGACCAGAAGTGGGTCACACGGCAAGGAGGGTTGCCTAGGGGGCTTTCAAATTCAGGCTTTCAGGATCATCCAAAAGGTTAAAAGAAGTTGAAAAAAGAGAGTTCTCTGTGAAGGGGACAGTGGGAACCAGTGGCTAAGGGGGATGTGGCCGCTGGAGGCACGTGTGCATTGCTAAGGCCGACCTCTGACCATTCTCCCTGATTGCCCCAGACAGTCGATGGTCTCAGTTCTTGGCTGTTGGCCCGTTCATTCTCATCTGCATTGTCTGGAAGTGAAAATGTTTGGAAGATGAGTTGCATGGTTACCCAGGCATTACCCATGGCATAGTAACTGCAGTTGAGGGATCTGGTGGGGCAACTTCCTAAGAACCCACGAATGCACACACCAGGCCCAGTGAGTGTGAGGCCTTCTCATGATAATGCCAGTCCAGGAAGAGCTCTCTCCTGTCTCTGCACCCTGACTCTGCGGGCAGGAGAATGGGGAACAAAAGCAGAGAATGGGAGAAGCTGATCACAACTCTGCCCGGCAGAAGGCATCCTCTCTGTCAGTCAGATTTAATTCTGTATCGGCTTTGGATTCTGTATTAGCCAGGACCGGGAATTCTATCTATTAAAACAAGACTGTGTTTTGAGATTGGAAGTGATGGTAGGCTTTCTATTACTAGCTACAAGTGGCTAGAAGAGTCAAGGGGCACAGCAGAGGCTTTATCCTAGTAGCAGGAGAAAAACTTGCTCAACCGTAGGGCTGTAAGTGGGCAGTTGCACTTCGACCACCTTCTGTGAGCTGTGCTTGCTTTGTGCATCGGGCACACTTACGCTAGTTGTCCCCTGGGGCAGAGCCTTTTAATTTGCTGCCCCACAGCTACTTCCTCCTTCTCACTTGCCAACGGGACCCAGATTTTGTTTGGGCAGCAACGTGCGCCAATCTAGAAAAGGGATCAATTCTAATCCAAGCCAGTTATGCCTCCTTGTTCCCTTTTTGTCAGTGACTGGCCCACAGAAGGGCCTGGGACCTGTACTGCCGATGAGATATGATGGGAAGTCAGCTGGGGAGGTTTTCTCCTGTGAAGGAAGGGATGGAGAAGTCTCTTTTTTGCTTACCTCCCTTGCCCTCTGCTTTGGACATTGTCGTGGCTGCCTGCGATGGAAAGATAATAGTGCTATTATTGTGTACGTGTTGACCAAATTGAGAAGGAAGGCCAGAAATAAAAAGAGTCTGGGTCCATGAGGAAACCATCGGCCCCAACCCATCCTGAAACCACCTATCTTGGCCCTGCTGGTAAGAAAACAAGAAATGACCTAAGGGTTTAAATCTGTTAGCTGGCCTCTATTACTTAAAAAGGACTGCTACCTTTAAACACTAAGAAAATGCCAGACTACAGATCCTAGGCAAAGTTTGCTTCTTTTTAAACACAATAGAAGTGATAAAGAGGAGAATCCTAAGGTGGATTTATGTTCTCTTAGGAACAGCATGCTTATATTCCTTATCAAGGTCTTATACTTAACCCCAATACCTTATGGCACAAACAGTCAGTATACGAAAGCAAAGATATGGCTATGAATTGTTACCCAACATGGTAATGATTATACAAGGCCTTTTACCACACGATAAAGTTCACATGTAGCATTGAAGCAAATCATACTGTTACATCCAAATTTTCAAATTTAGATGTAATGTAAACATCTAAATTTAATCTTGTTGCTACATTTAAGAATCAAATTTCCACCTTACAGTTTTGTCTAAGCCTATGTTAATATCTACCCAAGTCTTGATCTCAAAGTTTTAGTGCTATAGAATTGAATCATACACTCTAGACAACTAAACTCTGAGATAGATTCGGATGCGTGTGTGTGTGTGTGTGTGTGTGTAATGAACATATACTTTATTTCAAGATGGATGACCCATGATGTAGGCTGTCAAAAGTTATCAATTTCTCAGGTTATAAAGTAGATTTTGCATGAGTGGTATAAGATATCAAAGCAAAAACCAAAACAAACTAAAAGAAACAAAACAAAATAAAGAGAATCTTTCAATCCAGCTCCAGCCATCCCTCACTATTGGTTTCAAAAGGGATCAGAAACATTTATGAAACATATCACTCTTTTTGTTTAATCACCTGATTGGGTTTGGTTCTAAAAAAACAGATATCTCTTTATACTTCTTTGGCTACATGCATTGCTATTTCAGATAAGTCTCTGCCAACTTCTGAACTCCTAAGGCAAAAAGTAGGCTTATGTTACCGCTCTGAAAAGTTCTGAAGTTGTCTGACTATGTTTAGCCAAATATTTCTGCTCTTGGAAAACACTAAACAAGACACTTGTGATACACGTGTGCAAGATTCAATAAACCCTTGATAACAGTCAAATGTGGTAAAGACGGTGAGATGGTGAACAAACCCACTTCTGCCTTCTCTGGAGCGATGGCCGGCTGTATCCCCCAGCCTCCCCTGTCTGGTGTGGCTGTGCGCCTGAGTTCCAGCTAAGGAAATATGAGCGGAGACAATGTGCTACTTCCAAGACTGGCCCGCAGAAAACTTTCTATGGGATGCTCCAGGATCATCTTGCCCTCTGAATGGAGAAGTCTCCCAGGTTCTGTATCGCTGGGTCTCTAATTTTCGGGCTCAGAAGCGCTTTTTACTTGTATTTGGGGCTCCCAAAGCTTTTGTTTCTATGAGTTACAACTACTGAGACAGGTCAAGAAAATTTTAGAATCTTAATTCATTAAAAAATAAAAATAGAAGCACTATAAGCCCTAACTGTTAATATAAGTAATTTGTTTTTTACAAAAATTAACCATATTGGCCCAAACGAAAACAACCTATTGAAATACGTGGCATTATTTCACATTTTTGGAACTCTATGTCTAACTTAATAGAAGACAGATTCTCACGTGTGCTTTTATATTCTACCTGTTACATGGTTTCGGTTTAAGAATATGAAAAAAGGAAATCCAGATTTTCACAGATGAACAGTCAGAAAAGGGAACATCTTGTGGAAATAGTCTGATGAATTTAGGAACCACAGGGTTTGGGGATTATACTTTGATACCCAGTGATTTAAAGAAAGACAGAGCCACAGGTATAAGGAGTCTTGGTTCCTAAATGACCACATGGAAGGCTACCCAACTAGAACCACCCCACTGAACCATGATGCAAGAGAGAAATGACCATTGATTGTATTAAGCCACTAAGATTTGGGGATTTATATGTTACAGCAGCTAGCATCATTATTATTGTTCAATCCTCATCACACTCCTATGAAGTAGTTGCTTTTATAATCTCCATTTTAGAGGTGAGAAAATAGGCACAGAGAGGCAAAATGACTTATCCAAAGCCACAGAGCTAGTGTACAAGTCTAGCTCCAGGCTTACTGCATCCAGTCACTTCCTACGGCCTACTAACCTCACCCAAGTGTTTCCTAGCACCATCTTATCCCTTACAATCCAGACAAGCAACATAGACATAAGTAAAAAAATATATATATGTATTTGCACTAATGATTTGCTTGCTTGAAACAAGTATATGGGTAGCAGCTAGTTTTGGATGCTCCAGAAAAGATGAGAGTTGGGAGGAAATAAAAGGGTGAAAAGGAGTTGCTGGGAACTCTAGAACAGAGAGGTATTACAATGGTTTAGGGTTATGGGAGGCAGAATTCTAAGTGGCTTCATGAACTTGCCACTCGGTGTTACCTTCCTGATTATGTTATATAGCATTAATTCGCATGATTCTGTTTTGTACTAAAAGAGATTTTGTAGCTGTAATTAAGGGTACTAGTCAATTAACTTTAAGATAGAGAAATTATCTAGATGGATAATCATGAGCCCTTTAAAAGCAGAATGTTCTCTCTGGCTAGTAGCAGAAAGAGAAGTCAGATTTGAAATACAACAAGGGCTGGACACGTCACTGGTGGATCTGAGGATGTAGATGGCCTCCAGGAGCAAAGACCAGACCTCACCTGATGGCCAGCAAGGAAATGAAAACTCACAGCTACAACTGCAAGGAACACCCTGGCTGAGTCCACCTGGACTTCTGATTTACAAAATTATGAGTTAATAGATGAGTGTTGTTTAAAGCTACTAATTTTATGGTAATTTGTTACACGGCAATACAAAAGTAAGAGAGGCTAACTCAAGAGAGATTGTATCTGTCTCAGGTTGCTTTCTTATGTAAGAATGCTTTTGCTACTATGTCCCTAATTTTGGCAACAAGTGACAAATAAGCCTAAGTACCAGCAAGTTTTCCTACACATATGAGATAAATAAATAAAAGAAACCCAAAACGCACATTTCCATATAAATATTTTCCATCTATTTCATCGGCAACTTTAAAACTAGTAATCCATAGTTGTTTGTTATTATAAGCCACAGAAAAACTAAGAAATTTATTAAGGCAACATTTTTTTTTTTTTAGAAAATTTTACTCTTAAAGTCAAACTCAAGAGGCAGAATAAGGCAACATTTTTGATGTAAAAATCTCAAGATCCTATAATCCACTAATCTCTCTCATAGTCCACTCTTAAAAAAAAAAGTCTTAGAAAATTCCAGAATTAAACACCACACTCACACACAGACCCTGTAAAATGTGTATAGCAGATTCTCAGGGCTTTCACTTTTTACCTCAAAACAAACCAACATTTTTTCAAGGAAGATATATATATATATGTGTGTGTGTATATATATACACACACACATATATATATATACACATATATATGTGTATATATATATATATATATATGCATTCGAAAGTAAACTCTACAGATATAATTATCTCTTTATTTTTATATCTTGCTCTTTCTTAAAAATAATAGCCTCCTTACAATAAGATAAGTAGAAAAAAAAATAAGATTAAACTAGGGGAAGAGTTAGAACACCCACCAAATATCACAAGGTCCTAAACTTAGACAAGAGATGGGTCTGAAACTCCTTGAGGCTAAAGAAGATTCTTAGGGTCCATAAGATAAAATGAAACCAGTTTCTGGAAAGAAGAGTCCTCCTAGTTCTTCAAGAGAAATGTCTTTTAGATCATTCAATATAGGCTAGGGTCTGCTAGAGTAAAAAAAAAAAAAAAAATTCTCAAACTTCAGGGGCTTGCGTGAGCAAAGACAATTTCTCGCTCATGCTGCCTGTCCTCTGTTGTTTGGCTGGGGGCTCTCTTTTGTGCCTCTTTCTTCTGGGACCCAGGCTGGCAGCAGCCACCATCTTGGATGTTGCTGGATGCCCCAGCAGGAGAAAGTCTGGAGGGTCTTGAAGCAGCAGATAAATGCCATGGCCTGGAAATGACATACATCATCTCCTGTCATACGTCACTGGTGGGTTGGACGTCTTGTCGTTGCCTGAAAAGGCCACAAACAAGATCTCATGAAGAGTGCTGACAGAGGCCATTATCAAGTGTGTGATACACTACACCACACCACAAGTCATAGTGGGTGAGTGTCCTATGACCGCTTCTAATAAAATCTCTCAGTGAAGGTGGAACGCATCACACCCAAGCATAGCCAGGTAAGTGCCATACTAGGCGGGACCAATATAATCAGGCCCAGGATGCGGCTTTGCTAGTCTTGGCTGATATAAAGACAAAACCCTCTGG
>CM053514.1:7186215-7203385 GCA_028627145.1 Eidolon dupreanum
CCAGGGCTGAACATCTTAAAATCTCTTTGACTGAATACTGTCAATGAGTTAACAAATGAGGACTTAGGATACATTTGCATAGATGTAATGATATTTTAGGTTTCTCAGCTATTTCTCTGTAATTTAGAATTATACGTATTCCAAGCTACCTGGCTTATTTTCCAATTTATTCTTTGAATTTGACGGAAGAATTCTCAGCATTTTGCAAAGCTTGAAAGAAACAGTACGGTGACAGCTCAGAGTGAGAGACAGGGACGTAATCCTTAAATGAGTTTGCTTTATAGTCAGATTATCATTGCCTAGATAAACACAAGTTCTTTTATATTCAGCACAAAGACAGTTAAGGAACATTGTGAGTCCTCTGTAAACAAGGTCCAATTATTGAAAAAATAAAGCTTTTATAATCTCTCAGCAGCTGGTATATGTTAAGTTTTTACTTAATAGAAATAATTTAATAACCTAATTTAGCAACCTCCTACACAAGTCAGCTAGAGTGCTGGAGTTTCTGAGATACAGATCCAATGAGGAAAAAAGGCTTTTGATGGGGGGATTGGTATTGGCGATATTGGGGCGATTTCAACCAGAAGAATAAAATGTGGATTAGTCTCTTCTAATTAGAAATCAAAATTCTGTATTGAAAGGGAGAGATGGAAAATCGAGCACTGAAATTTACATTCTTGTAATCAAAGTGCACAGTATAGAATAACATTGAGCAAACTTTAAAATTTTCCCCTCATACTATTAATTTAAGGATTCCAGAATTCTCATGGGGCACTGAGGAGGTGAAGTCCTTCTGGCCTTGATTTGAATGTATTATTTTCAAAAAAAATCTACTGGCCAATCCCTTTGTGATAAACCTTACAAGGCCACCCATGGCTCTGCAAAGTTCTGTAGGTGTACACAAGTACACGAGTAACTGTTTTCTGCTGCCTTTTTCTTCCAGATTTTCCCAGGACCCATATTTTTAAAACAAGTGATAAGTCATTAGAACAAATAAAAAGTAAAAGACTTTTCTTAAACCCGTGGTTCTCGGCTGGGAGGGGAAGCGTTTTCATTCCCTCGGAGACAGCAGGCAATGCCCAGAGACAGTTTCGGTCGTCATGACTGGGACAGGTTCCACTCGTATCTAGTGGGTAGAGTCCAGGAATGTTGGTGAATGTCCTGCGACGCACAGGACAGCCCACACGACAAAGAATGACCCCACCCCCAAATGTCTCCAGTGCTGAGGCAGGGAAACCCTGCTTTGGACTTAAAAAATTCTGGAGTCCTGAGTATTCCCACGGAAGACTGTAAAAAAATTTTTTCGGAACCAATATGCAAACCAGCGACAAATACTTTAAGTGCATAAAGTAAGACGGAGCAAAGGGAAAGTAAGCGAAAATGTCTGTTTTTGACAATACTGATAACTTATAAAAGTACCTATTAAGACAGAAATACCTCCAACTATGCCGGGAAGCAGCTCAGGTACATGCAAAATTGAACAAACATTTCAATAAGATTAATAAGGGAACCTTCCTCTCCCCTTGGAAAAATTGTAAACGATTCAAAATATAAAAAATGTTAGAGAAAAAAATTTAAGTTATTACTTGGGCGTCATCAACCATGATATGCATACATGTGAACTGACGTGTAAATCGCTCCCTGCCATGGAACTCCACGCCTCACAGCATGTTGCTTTAAAATTTTGCCCTAATCACTGGGTTGGAAACAAAAA
Organism: Eidolon dupreanum; assembly: GCA_028627145.1. Taxonomy (NCBI): domain Eukaryota; kingdom Metazoa; phylum Chordata; class Mammalia; order Chiroptera; family Pteropodidae; genus Eidolon; species Eidolon dupreanum. Next base: position 7,187,930 of record CM053514.1, read on the forward strand.
TTCTACCACTGATGGCTTCCCTAAGTCACATAAGACACCCCGGGAGTGGAAGCATTGTCTGGATGGCTGTCTAGTACCTCAGTGATGCCCTGGTTTCCTAGGTTTCATTATCATTATATATAAACAACTATACAAAATAAGCATCGTACAAGAAGAAGGTGAATTGCTCAAATGACTTATATTTGGATTTGAAAAGTAATGGAAGGGCAACTACACTCAAATACACACTCACACATTTAGCCCCTTTTCCTGGTCCTGGTTTTCTCCAGGTTTAGATCTACTGACTGTTACTTAGAACCACCTGAGGGCAAGGCCCAGGAGGAGTTGACACGTAACAGGTGCCTTCGGTGTGTGTACTTCAGTTCTCCCAACAGGAAAGTCACCTAGAGATTGACATTCCCATTACAGATGAGGAGAAGAAGGCCTTAGCATTACATTACTTGAAGATCATGCAGAGGGAAGGAGACAGAATCAAAACCAACGTCTGACTGACATCAAGGCCCATAATCTTCTACACCAAGAGGAAGGGAAATTATCCAGGGGACAAGAGAGATGATGCACTCATCATCCGTCGTAATGGATGAGTTGGTTGATCTCCAAATTGTTAAAGCCCTCTACGTGCTCATTCTGGAGACCCATGTGGGATGAATATTACAGGATGATCTTTCCATCACCTCTAATGGCCAACCTCTTTTACTCCTCATCCTTGTGAATGATACAACCCAGAGCATCATCCACCCAGTGCCCAAGCTAGAACTGTCATCCTAGATTCCTTCCCCTCTTCCAACCACATTTGCAATTTGCTACTAAGTTGTTTCTATTGCATGTAACTTCTTAATTGCTCTTGAAGTAGTCTCTTTGTCTCCATGATATCTAGTCACCTGGACCACTGAAATAGTCTTTTTACAGGTCTCCCTGTCTGTACTTTTATCACCTTTCAATTCATCTTTCACACTGAGATCAAAAAATGCAAATCTCATCGTGTTGCTCCCTGCTAAAAATTCTTCACTTGGCTCCACATTGCCATGTGGTCACACCTGTACCACTTGGTGGGACCTCCCCAGACTACTTGCTTAAAAGTGGCACCTCCTCTCCTTGGCACATTCCGTCTTTCTTCTCTGGTTTATTTTCTTCCCACTACATTTATCATCATCTAAGACACTACATGTTTTGCTTGTGTGTGTGTGTGTGTGTGTGTGTGTGTGTGTGTGTGTGTGTGTGTGTTTGCTAATCTCTCCCATTCAAATGGAAACTATACAAGGGCAGAGACTTTGTGTTTTCTTATTGCTATATCTGCAAAGTCTAGAACAGAGCTGAAACATAGCAGATGCTCAATAAATATTTATTGAATGAATAAAGGCATAGAGGATCTTCCTAACACAGCTTTGCCGGTGTATCCAGAATATGTCCTTAGCACATATAGTCTTGCTCCACCATATCTTCATTCCCCAATCCTTTATGTTCCTAATATGGAAGTCCTTTTAGTTTCTGAAACACACCCTGGTCGTTCATACATTTAGGCCATTCTTTGGTCAGGGTATTTCTTCTGCCTGGAATTCTAATACTTGCTTTCCAACCTGTCTGTGCTTGAATCTGTCAAAATCTCACTGATCTTAAAAATAAGAAGCAATTATGCTGCCATCTTGGGAAAAAATCGTTCCTGGCTGCCTTACATCAGCTTAGGTATTGTTTCCTACCCTCCTTCTGAACTCTACAAAGGCCTGAGTTAGGGCTGTGATCTTACTGGACTTGGGATTGTTGGTCTCTATGATCTCTAGATGTGAACTCCACAGGGATGGGCTCCTGTCTTTTCATCTCTGTTGCCCCAGCACCCGACAGCTTATCTTATACAGAGCTCAGCTTCAATGGAAGTAATAAATTGGTGGAAAGGAAGCTCTGCTAATGGCCCTACATCCCTTTTTGGGCTTCACTGAAGTTTCAAATGGGGCCTCCATGGGAAGACTGGCAGTCCTGGTTGCTTACGCCTGACGCTTGATGCCTCCAGTCCTAGGACAAAACTAGCACCCACCCCAGTTTTCTGTTATCTCCAAAGAGTGAAGACTGACGACAATAGGGAACAACCTTAACTTCTAGTCAGTGATTCTGCTAATCAAGGTCTCCTACATTCCCTAGACAAGGGGTGACCATGTGAACTAAAAAAGCCACTCAGATGTTCTGCTCCTGGATTTGCAATCTGAAAAGAAACTATTAAGAGAAATAGAGTTGATTCACATTTGAGACGGAGCCTAACAACAGGAGTTACAAATGGTTATTAAGAACTTACTATGCTCCAAACATAGTTCTAAGCACTTTTACATATATTAACCCAGTCAACCCTCGTGAATACCGAATAAGTACGATCTATCATACCGATTTCCGAAGGACAGATTGAGGCACAGAGAAAGAGAGTGTAAAAGCAGGCTCTATTATCCTGCAGCTCGGACCCCTAACCATCACACTCTGCTGCCCAGAGGTGCATCTGTCCTGCTTCCTGGGTCCCCAAAGATGTCTTGCTTCACAAAGCCTTTTGAATAAATAAATGAAAGGCAAACAGGATCAGCTTTTCCATCCAGAGAATGTCTTCATATCCTTCTAATCAAACTCTGTTTCTCACCACCTTCCCCTTGCTTTTTTATTTTTGCTAAATTTAGCTAGATTTGGTTTCTGCTGCTCACAACAGAATCCTAAGTGATATTCCCACTGAATCCCAATCTCCAGGGCTGGAGCCAGGGTGGTTGTAAGGTTTACTATGCTCCATGTGAGATTCTGACACACACCCAGGATTGGGTACCGTGGCTTTGGGCAGCAGTTTCAAAACACAGAGAGAATGAATACCTTCCTAGGAGCCCGGGACACGTTCTTGAGACCTTTCCATGGATTTTGGTCCACTTTCACAGTAAGCTTCCAAGAATACCCAAAGCCTAGTCATGGGCAGCGCTCGCCTCTCCAGCTGGCCCAGATCACCTTCCCAGCAGCTCGTTCTGAGCCAGTCTTCCTTGCTACATCTTCCCTGGCACCGATTCCTTGGTTCCACATGTTGACTGCCAACACCCATCTCGGGCCTTTGTTGTCTGGACATCCCAGTTAGACGTACTGCTCTGGCTCTGCCCTGGCGCTATTTTTCTTAGGGGTCTGTACTCATCCTCTGGCATCCCAAAGCCACAGCTCCAGGTACAATGGCTCTTCCTTCCTTTCGAGCCAATCCCCACAGAGGTCAGGCTGCCTGCCTGGCCTCCCACCAGGCCAGAGAACCAAATGTGCTGGATCCACCTGCCCCAGCTCCTGAAACTTCCTACAGACAGGCACCTTATTATTAAAAATCCCATAAAGGAGAATCAAAATCCAAGACTTATATCACAGACAGACATTTTCTCTTAACATTTAGTCTCCTATTCCTCTTGCTTCGAAACACGCATTTGCCCTTCCTCTGGTCTTCAGTGCAAATGAGAACCTGAGAATATTCTCTGTAGGAGAAGGTGTCCACCATCACGGCCAAGTCTGTGCCACCTCGTTGCCTGTTCTTCTCACACTAGATAATCCTTGTTCTTTAAGCCTTTTTAAATAGATCCTATTTTCCACCCTTTAATTCATCTTCATTATTCTCCTTGGAACTCTTTTTAAATTCTCCACATACCTCTTAGGCCCAAAGAGCTCAAAGTACCCAATAGAATTGAATCAAATCAAGGGAAAACTTATGCTGCTGTTAAATTTCTAGGGGGAAAAACAATTGGGTGAATACACTCATTTAATTTCTCATTCTTGTTAATAAATTCCTTCCTTTAAAGCTTAACGGTATCTGGGTTTAGTGATACTATGTGTATTTTGGAAAAGGCAAAGAATGTCCATCATTATCATTCTTCCTCCGTTTTTTTTTCTCCTTCCCTCTAGAAATGTAAGAGTTTCCAAATGTAAATGTTCGATGCAAATATTCAATATAAGTATTCAAATGTCTGTTTTCAAATTGATGGATAAAATTAAACTACCTAAAGGAAAAAAAAAAGGAGACAGAAAAAAAAGGAGATCGCAGAAATTAAAGATTGTCTGATGAAATGTTCTCAACCGTTTTTGCATTATGGCCTCCTATGGACTCTTTCTATACACATTTTTTTCTCCCTAATCATCTCTCCCCAATGGAATTTTAATATTGCAGATACATTCTGTAGGTGTATCTGTTCTTTATACATTAAATAAGCATGATTTTTTTTTTTTTTTTGCATGCCCTTCAAGAACCAGTTCCCCTGCCTTGGGAGTAATACTGCCCCAATTGAGAACTCAATGTCTGGTGAGCTCTTCCTGGCTTTCAGAATGCTTTTATATTTATTCTTCCACCAGGAAGATGGAATATATGTCTTTGTATCCTTCTTATAGATGAGAAGGCTTTAATTCAGAGTGGTAGATTGATTTGCTCGTGTTCTATTCAGAGCTAGCAGCTGATTTAGGGTTGAAGCCCAGTTTCTGATTTCGGGTCCAGTACTCATTTCTCTATATTGTGAGGATGCCAGAAGATCTAGAATCCTGTTCATTATTACTTTAAAGAATTACTTAATTTAGCATTTCTAAAACAGGTACTCTCCCCAAAATAACTCCCAACATGGTAATAAATAAGAGTAAAAGTGCCTTATTAATATTTGTCTTTGCTCTCAAATCCTTTTCCCGACAAATTATTCCTTGTTAAAAATCCTTGAACTAGAACATGTCCTGTCATTTATCTCCTTATACAATCTTTGCTTTTTCTTCTTGGCATTTTGTTATGAAAATTTTCGCACATGCAGAAAGAATGAAAGTCTTTTGCAGCAAACATCCATATGCACACCACTTAGATTCTGTAACATGAACTATACTTGTTTTATGGCAGATCTATTTATTCATCCCTCTATCCACCATTAATCCAAGCTTTTTTTTTTTTTTTTGGACATATTTCATAGTAAGTTGCAGACATAGCACTCTTTCCCTCAAATGCTTCGGCATGCACATCAGTAATCTGAATTCAATAACATACAGACTTTTAATATGAGGCTAACATCAGCATTGTTTCTGAAATTAAAGAAAGTGAGTTTTGTTTACATGTTCAGATATGGTTCCCAAATAAACAGATGCCACATGCCTCTTTAATTTCCTGCCTACGGAGTGAGTGTTGTGCCACCTTTTCTAGCAGGCCGCCATTTCTTATGTGGGGAAGAAGTAGCCATGAGAAAGTAGGTAAAAAGAACACCTACTGATTATAACTGCCTTGGCCTCTTTTGTCAACTCACAAGGGTTAAATATTAAGGCCAGAACATTTCTTAAAATGGTTTGGGATCAAATTCATCCTAAAGTAAGGACCAAAATTTCTTTTTTTTAAGAAAACATTTATATAGTACTTGGAAAATGGTAAAAATTAAAGGCCAATCCTTCCAATATATAAATGCCAGGCACTGTTCTGAGTGCTTTATGTGTATTAACTCACTCTTCAAAGTGACTTCTAGTGTAAGACTAGAGATCAGCAAAGTTTTTCTGGCAAGGGCTAGAGAGTAAAAACTTTAGATTTTGAGGACCTGTCTCAAGTACTCAACTTGCATGGGAGCATGAAAGCAGCCAAAGACAATATGTAAAGGAATGAGCATTAATGTGTTCTAATAAAACTTTATTCACAAAAATAGTCAGCAGGCTATAGTTTGTCAATGCCTGTGGTGAACTAACAAACGTTGAGTCCATTCTCAAAAATCAGTTTCAGGATGTCTTATAATTAGCTCAGAACTCAAAGCTTGCCAATGCCTCAAAGTCCTTTTTAGCTAATGGTGAGTCAAATCATCTCTTTGTGTTTGTGCTGTTCTGTCTCTTACTGAACTTGGAAAGAATTATGAAATTTTAATCTATGGCATGCCGATGCCAACTTAAAATGAACTAAGGCAGGAAGTGGTTGAATTGTATTGTAACACAACTGAGAATACTGTAGTACTAAGGGATCTGATCTGTATCCTTGAATTGAAAGGTATTGCTGAAGCATCATTAAGCATGGTCTTTAAGAAGTTATGGAACCCTGAGAACCCCAAGAGAGCAAGGGACAATCAGAACAGACTTAGTAAAAATAGCCAGGGAGCTACAAGAACAATTCACCAAATTATTGATGTGTAATTACCTAGAAGGGCACAAGGGGCTGGATGGCAACCAATATGCTTTTGTTGAGGGGCGCCAAGGCTATTTAATTTCCTTCCACAGGAGATGGAGAGATGACACTGGCCATGTAAATAAGGAGGAAGAAAGAGATACCATTGCTAAAGCAAAGCTTCCTATTCTGTCTGACGAGACAAGGAGATACAGAGTAGTTAGAGCTAATGTCAAGAGAGGCTATGATCTGTAAAAGGACACAACCAAGGAGACTGATTATCAATGACTCAGTTGGTGTCGGCCTGGAAATGATGAGGGGAGTGGTAGACTGAGGCAATGAGGCGGGACCAAGAAAGCACCTGGGCTGCACTGGCTTTTATTAGTGAATTAACAAACTCGTAACCCAGTCACCTACAATCGTGAACTGAGAAGTGCTCATTAAGCACACAGATAATCCCCTGAATTAAGGGACTAGCATTCGGAAAATAGAAATATAATTTAAAGTATTCCTGACATAACGATAATGGATTTGGTGTTTTTATGAATGCCAAGGTCCATTAAAAGCAAAAGTAAATCTAACAAGGATTTGTGAGCAGTCACAAGATAAGGAGAACATCTTTAAAAAACTGGGGTTCATTATAGTATATACCAAGTATGAATCATCCTAGAACTGAATTGGAATATATTTGCTAATTAGTAAGGCAAACATAACATTAAGAAGTATAACAAACTGGAAGGTGGGCGTAGGAAATCAGGATAAATTAAGCACCGACCATACTTGTACAAGAATTCATGGTTGGCCTTTGCAACATACGAGGGTGTGGGAAAGCTAGGCATAGCAAAGAAGGAAAGCAAAGACAAAATATTTTTAAAGGGGGGAAAATACCGTCTAGGAAGAAGTTCATCTAGAAAAAATACTACAGGGCTATGGGGTGACTTGGCATCTACTGTGAAGTCCATGAAAGGTCTAGTACCGCACTGGGAAAATGGTAAGCATCACCAGGAGACACAGCATCGTGATTCTCCTCTAGGGCATAGGGGAGGGCGTACAAAATAGCAAGCAGAGGGAGTGGTTATGACAGAAGACCTCACACTTGAGTGCACGTCAGGATCACTCTAAGGGTTTGTTAAAGCCCAGACTGCTGGACCCCAACTCCAAGCTTGTTATTCAGGAGGTCTGGGGTGGGCCAGAGAATCTGTATGTCTGACAAGTTCCTGGGTAATGCTGTAGCTGCTGGTCCTGGAACCATATTTTGAGAATCTGTGGGTTAGAAGCCCAGCCCTGGGTTTGCTCTGGGTTTGACTCTGGCTCTACCTGTCCTGTGCTATTTGTCTCATTTTCTCTTGTAAAACAAGAGGGATAACAATCCCCATGAGACTGTTGTGAAGAATAACATATGTTAAACTCTTAACCCAGTGCTTGGGGCTCATTAAGCACTCCGTAAGTGTTAGCCCTCATTACTGTTAAAAGATTGGCAACAAACAAATAATCAGGCGATATCACTTAAGGTAGTCGTGTTAAAACGGGGATGATCTGAGATGGTACCGTACACGTTTTTCTGATGGAAAGTAGAGTTGAGGTTACAATCGTGTTTTCAAACATCTCACTGCTTGGTTAGCCAGGCCACCTTAGGACACATGCTTGCCTGGGGTAAAGTGGAACCTGCTTTTATCAGCATTATCCCTCAGTTAATGTTTAACCAGGTGAGTAAAACGTAAAGCATGTGTTTAAAACCTCACTAGTGAGCCCAGTGCTATGCACCTGCTCCCTTTCTCAGATGGTCATGGCCATACCTGAAATTTTATTGGACCTCCTGAGTCACGGGGCAGACACACTCCAGGTAGCTCAAAGAGCAGTCATTGTGAGGGTGTGATATTTGCTTTCTGTTTGGACGTGTAAGGATGGCCTTACAAAAGCTAGCACCTCCTCATAAGCATTATGCCCGCAGTCTGGACCACCTCTCTCCCACCCCCATCAATGAGTGATGGTACCTCGGGTTATGGGTGTCACAGCCCAGGTACCGATAACAGAGCACGTATTGAGATCCATGATGCTATTGGTAGTTCTGTTTTTCTAAAAAAAAAAAAAAAAAAAGCCAACTAATGTAATATTTCATCTCTAGTAATTATGTAAAGAAATACACATCTTCGAGTTAGATTTTAAGAAATGAAAATCACCTAGAGAGATTAAAGAAGATTCTCAAGAAATTTTACTTATTATCCATCACTGTTTAATCTCCACTTCATTTTCCTTATTCTGTTTTAAGAAGAAACCTTCCACTTTTGCTTCAACTTCTGCTTCGGCATATATACTGTTCCTTGGTGGCTCTCTTCAGTTCAGGCTGTCTGTCCCCTGATCCTTCAAATTCTAAAGCAGCTTGTCCTCAAGAGTCCTTTTCACTGCTCACGATATCACCTTGGAAATGACTAAATATTTTCTATGTGCAAATGTGCAACGTCTGCATTACGTTTAGACATGCAGAGTATTCCAAAGAGAGAAAATGCTTTTTTTTTGCAGGGTAATACGTTTTGGTAGGTCACAGTACTTGTCAGTAAGAAAGCTTTTATTTTTAAAAGCAGAAAACTTTTGGTTCTATCTTTAGGAAAAAAAAAAAACCATGTGTCTAAACTTTTTTTCTAATATTGGTTTTTCTAGTTGTTTCCCCTTCAGTAGTACAACAGGTCTACAACCAAAGCAAGTCTAGCTCAGGACTAAGAAAAATGTGTGACTACATTGGGAAGTGAGATGAAAGGCTGGGAGGAATAATGATGGGAAAAGCCCTTTATTCTAGGTTGTGCGATTATTAAGGGGTATGGGAATAGACAAATGGAAAAAGTCTAGGATACAAAGAAAAGAAATATTTCGTACCAAGGAAGAAACAGCCTTCTGATTACATAAAAGCCAATTAAAAGGCAATGGGATTGATTTTTGTTTGTGGCTTGCAGAATCGATCTCATTACTTCAGAAATATATCTTATCTGGATACCTAGAATCGCTAGAGTTTTCATGTTCCCCCAAATGCACATTTGTTTTAAAATATTTCATTTCAGTGAATAAAAGAAGAAAAGGGAGAGGATTATAGAATGGTAGAAACCCCTCCGAGTTTACTTTAAATCAGTGGTTCCAAATGTACTGAGTTAGTTGAGTAAGATATAGTCAATCAATATGGCTTGTTAAGATCTTCCAGACATGCCTAAAACTGGATAAATGCCTGAAGCTACAAGGCTACAAGACCATGAAGTTTAGGCGTGGTGAATCAACATTTTTAAAGCATAAAGATAGAATGAAATGCTCTTGTAGGCTTAAGAGAACAGTTTTTGTTACAAAGAAAAGTAGAAGAGAGTGAAAGGGGCAGATATTCAGGAGCATCAAAAAATGCACAGAAAGGGAGGAAATGCACAGAAATGCATAGCACTGGGCTCACTAGTGAGGTTTTAAAGTAGTATTTAAAAAGTGAATACAATTCACCAGGAGATAAAACACAGTTACTGCTATTCAAGACAGGTCACTGTCATCTGTACTTGGCTTAACCTTTGACAATCAAGAAAAAAATGCTGGTTCTGACCATGAATGCTAGAAATATCAGTTCATCAATTTACTTCTGCATTAAAAAGTTTTTTTTCCCCCCAAAGTAGATTATTCTATGGCAAGGGAGATGGGAAGCAAAGCTGCATAAGATGGAGAATAATTTAAAATAATCACATGTAATTTTATTTCCCTTTTTAAAAATTGCTTCTTATAATCCCACATTCACTACAGGAATTTCAAATAAGAAAGACAAATGACACCAAATCATTTACAGTTACAAAAGAATTTCTACTTAGTCTGGATGTGTTAAGTAACTCTAGTGGAATTTAATTTTGTATTAGTCATGCAAGTGAATCTTGATGTTTAGCCTTTCCAAACGGCCAAACAGAAATTTCAAATATTCCAGGAAAAAATATTTGTCTATATTTAAGTAAGAAGCTGCACTGCCAAATACCCAACTCACTAGCCTAATAACAGCATTGAGTAAATCTGATATGCTATTAGTAATAGTTTGAGAATTCTAAATGTCTTATATTAGTGGTCTCTATCCTTTTTCTCATCATTTTACCATATATTTACTGATTGCCCACTGTTGCTTGGCATTGTGCTCAATGCTAGGGAAGAAAGTATCTATGATTAAGACTGATGAAGTCTCTGAAGCTGGTATTCTCCTAAAGTAAGATGTACAAGCAACAAGTAAACAATTACATATGATAAGAAAGTATATTAGAGAGTGTACTAAGTACAACAAATAAAATAAACAAAGTGATAGGACAGAGAAGATCTGTAGGTGCTAATTTTTGTGGGGTTCAGGGATTACTTTGGTTCTTTGGTGAAATTTGTTCTGAAACCTGGACATGCAGAGAACTAGAGGAATGAAATCTAGGCAAAGAGCAAATGCAAAAGCCCTGAGGTAGCAGTACTGTGGTTTGATGAAAGAGCTAGTGGGGATGAAATGATGGTCCAGACAAGGCAGTAATGAATGCCAGAGCTCCACCATGGCTTGTAGGCATAGCAAGAAGTCTTGTTTTTATTTAACGAGCAATGGAAAGCCGTTGTAACTGTTGAATTTATAATTAACAATGATGATTTGGGCTCCTGTTTGGTGAATAGAGTGTGTGTGTGCATGAGTGTGTGTGTGTGTGTGTGCATGTGCGTGTGTGTTTGTGTGTGTGTGTGTGTGTGTGTAGGCTGCAGGGAGCATGCCAAGAGCGGAGGCAGGGAGACCAAACAAGAAGCTGCTGACTTGTAATAATCCAGGCAAGAAACGATGATGGCCCAAACCACAAGACAGTCATGGAGATAGAGAAGAGTGACAAATGCAGGATACGTTTGGAGGTAAATTTGATTATTGCTAAGAGAAAAGGGTAAGGGTAAAGGCGTCAAGGTTTTTAAAGTTAGGTGACATTTAATGGAGTGGGGTCCTGTTCTATTTTGAACATTAGACTAGAGGTGGTCTGTGGAACATCTACTTAAAGAGGTCAAGTAGACAGATGGAATGAGATGCTTAGGGCCCAGGGGAAAGGTTTTAGCTAAAGATACAAATTTGGGAATCAGTATTATGCACAGTTCCTGGCAGTCCACCCAGGAACACATTCAGTAATTAATAAATGTTTATGAAATGACTGATTGATAATTGACGGAAAGGGCAAGTAAGAATTTTGCATACTGGAAGATGTTCTGAATCTTCTGGCAAGGAGTCCTCAGGAAATGCCAACAGAGTGCCAGGTGCCACGGCTGCTCAATAAATATTAATTTACAGCGATGAATCTCAAGAAAGCAATGAACTGTTATTTCAGTAACTGACCCTACCTGGCTTAATTGGCGCCAGAGCCGTTGTTCAGCTGCTTGTACCTTCTGTTTCTCATCCTTAGTGTCTTTTCTCCTGGTGGTTTAATCTCTGAACCAGGCATCCTGCTTTGTTCTTGATCACTGCCTTTTTTACCCTCACATTCAGAAAATACTGTCATTGTTCTGACTCTGTCCCTAAGGACTGTCTCAGAACCTGTTCTTCACGGGTTTCTGAGTCTGCCACGTGTCATGAACACTGAGTACCTGTTAGGTGCCAGGCACCCAGCAGAGCAGATGTCTGCCCTCAGGGTAGACCTTAATCCCCCCGAGACCCCCGAGGGAGTAAGTACGTGGGTGTAAGTCAGCTAGCTGGAAAGTGGTAGAGCGAGGATGCAAGACAGGTCTTGCAGGCTCTGCAGCCAGGCCCCCCTGTCTGGGTTTGCAAAGCTCGCTGGATTTTTTTTTTTTTAATATTAGTTTCGCCTAACCATTCATTGCACTGTATACCTGAAAGCTCACCGCTGCCTGCTGAATCGGTCTGTTCCCATGACTCACCTGGTTCCCCAGCAAAGTCCAGTCGGTGGTAGGTAGCTGTTGATAGCCACCCAGCATTCAAGGCAGTGTCTGTACCCTCAAGTGACAGTGCCCTATATCTCTGTGACTGCAGACTCCCTCACTACTCCAAGGTGGGTGTTTATCACATTCAATGAGAGGACCCTAACCAGAAAAGCCCATCGTCTGGGAGGTTATTAGTCATCAGAGAAACAAAGAGATTGAGAATGTTGGAGCAAGACCGTTGGGCAGGCTTGCCAGAGACAAGGTGGCTTAGAGGAGAGGGGCTGAAGACGCGGAAGGATGCCGAGAGGACTGTGTGCAAAAGAAAAACGTGGACTCTTAACAGCTGGCTGAGGGGTGAGATGGCAAAGACATAGGAAAAAAAACATAACTCGTTGTTCAAAAAGAAACAGCCTTTATGGCTTTATGTAAATTCGTTAATAAAGCTTCAGTCTCCCTGGCCAAACACACTGAAAGGCTTTCTGTCTTCATTAGGCACGTCCCCTGAGCATGCACGTGTGTTATGAGGCGGACAGACGTTTGCACAAACGACGTCCACTGCGGGAGCAATGATTTCACCCACGGCCAAGAGGAGGTCGCGCCTTCACTAGGAGGCCATGTCCCGGGAGGCCAAGCAATTTGGGCAGGAGTTATTAGCAGTTAATGCCGCACGGGAGGACAAAGGGAACTGAAGCCACTGCTGCGGGCACTCATCAGCAGCACCTGTTTTTCTAGCACGTTCGACCCTTTATCGCTGACACCTGTCTGGCTGGATGGGCCCACGCTGCCTGCTGAGGAAATGGAGCTGAGGAATGTCCATTTCAGGGTAGGTTTCACGGCAGAAGTGCGATATGGAATTTCTAGAGGCGAGCTACCTATGAATCCACCATCTACCCGGCGGAACTTATTAATGAATCAAATCGATAAAAGGTCAAAAGGTAAAAAAGCGAGGTTTAAAAGACAGACAAGAGAAAAAAAGCTGCACGGGCATCATGTCCCTTAGTCACAGCAGATGGTGGTGGCTGTGGCCAGCCCTGCTTTGCTAAGGCATCTGTAGCATTTCCTTTCAACACAAGTGCAACGTTAAAGAGAGATGTGTTGGACCCTCCGGCCACCGGATGTCTGAAGAGTTCCAGCCAAACCCTAGAAATAGCATCTACGAAGCTAATCTGAATTCACCCATTTCCACTGCTAACATTCCACCTGGCTTACCAGGACGCCTGACATGGTTGCAAGGATTCTGAGAAACAAGAAGTCTGTCTGCCCATCTCTCTCTCTCACACACACATGCAGGTAAAATCTTAAATATATCTTTAATTACATACCTCATGACTTTGTTCTTTTTTAATGACACTCTAAGTATCGATAGGTTCTTTGCTGTATCTCCAGGACTTAGATCAAAGTCAGAATACAGTAAGCTCTCCATATATATTTGCTGAATAAACGAACATATGAATATTTACTACACCCTTGGGTTTCTGGTGCTCAACATTGGCAGGAGACTTTTTGCTAATACTCCTAGGAAGAGTCCATAGCTGCATTCTAATCTCACAAACATCTTTTCATGAAGACATTTAAACTCCTCTAGCTCCCTTACACATAGCTATATTTTTTTCTGATGGAGAAATACTAAATGTAAAATAGGAGCGAAAGAATTTTTAACAACCTGTTTCTTAATTCTTACCAAAAACACTCTATTTAAAGCATTTTATTAAAATTGTATCCTGGTCTTCTCTTATTTGGATATTATTAGATAACCAAAGGACAACAATCAGCAGGGTCAGTGATAGGACAAGATCAGACTACCAAATAAGTGTGTAATTTCATTCTGGATTTTTCCTTAAGGTTAGATATTTTCTCCTCTTAAGCCATATTCTTAGAATGAGAAAGTCGATTCTGTATTAACATTCAGATTACTTGATGAATTTCAATGCCCTTCAACAGAAGTAAAATTTTATGTAGAAATATTTATTAAATAGTACTAAGTGAGCTTGGGGTGTGGGTCCCCAAGTCTGAGACCGGTTCAAAACCAGACCTGGTCAGTCTGCCGCAAAGTATCAACATCCAAGAATGAATCTCAAGAGTGTTGGAACCGGAGACTTTCTCCTGATAAAGCAGATGTGACCTTTTAAAAAGACATCTGCTACTCTGTATTTAATCAAAGTCATAATAACAAAAATAAGCAAGGACCTACGACTTTTGTTTGAAGAATATTAGTTTGGGTGTTAAAAAACTGGTCAGTATAAAAATAGAAAATAGAGCCTTAGTTTTGCCTTTCACATCTTGCGGGCATCTCAGACAATAAGAGAACCGATTAGTGAAGGAGGGCTAGGGAAGGTCTTGTGGGTTGGTCAGCATTTTTAAGAGCCGATATATTGCTACAACTTATCTCCAAGGATAAAAACGCAGTCACTTTTCTTGTACACTTAAAATGTCAAGTCAATATGACCGACTATAAAGGTTTGCTAAATATAGGTGTTGAGGGTATCTAGATATTTCTTGTTCTCCATCTTTTCTCTGTTGGAGCATTCCATAATAAAAAAAAATGATAAAAGAATCAAATCAGCAGGAACAAGGAAAACAATTAAAAAAAAACCATGTTTTGGGGGGTTTACAAAGTGTACTTACTTTGCCTATGTAATAGTTAAAAACATGAGACATTCGATTCCAAGTTTGTTGGTATTTTTAAAATAAAACCTGTCTTCAAAAATATAGGTTAAGATGTTATTTGGTGACATTCTAACAAGTGTTAAATAGAAACCAGCTCCCAGGAAACCTGCAAGCCCTCCAATATCAACCCAGTGCTGACAACTCATCACATTTAACAAGGTGTATTGCAGATAGCTGAGTACTGACCTCCCCAGGACAAATAATCCTCTTGGGGCGAGGAGCCTCTTGCTGTAACTGATACACTGCCAAAAACAAAACAAAAGATAATTATAATTAGACAACAGCAACACATACCAACATGCCTTCAAAGAGTTCCACCTAAATACACCTCAAAAAAAGCAAGTATTTCAAACCAAGAAAGAGGATACGGGCCCATTTTTAGACCAAATAAAGTCAGATCATTTATATGGAAATTAGTCACTGTGAATGTAAACTGGCAAAATTGATTTTTTTTTTTATTCTTATAAGGCCAATTTAGTTCCGTAATCGTTACTGGCATTGTTCACTTTATGGCTTTCTTGGAAGGCTAGATAAGGACTAAAATTCTTCTGACTATTTATTTTAAAGATGAAATTCTACTTGCAAAGACCTAAGGAGTAAGATCATGTAATAATAGGATTCCTGAATTTAAATGCTGATGGCTCCTGACACAGCTGGGAATGACTGGCATTAGAAAAGGAATGTCATTTTCTGAAATGTTAGTTATATACAAAGACGCAACTGATTGTGCGAGTGAATGGAACCCAAGTCACTGCTCTCTTCACGAGTCCCGTTTCTGCCCTGCCTGTCACCATGGATTCTCATCTGTCTGACTGTTCCTCACA
>CM053514.1:7203885-7220731 GCA_028627145.1 Eidolon dupreanum
GACTGGTACTTGGTCTGTGGTCCAGGGGTTGGGGACCCCTACCCTACAGCGTATGAGAGAATTCTTAGTGCTGAAATAAACTGTTTGGCGGGGGTGGAGGTGGGGGCAGTGACCGGGGAACATGGAGACGAGAAAGGAGACACTTGAAGAAACCTGAAGCTGACTGAGAAGTCCAGAGCTCACTGAGAGAATATTTTATTTTTTCTTCAATAAGAAAACTTAGCCACCTTCTCCTGTTAACTGAATCAGTCCCCATGGATGTTGAGTGAAAGCCCATGGCCTGGGTGACGCTGATGCCCAGTCCAGACCCATCAACTCCTAAGAGACCCTGCAGGCACGTCTTCTAACAGCCACTTATTTCTAAAGAGACCACACAGACCCAGGGGCCAAACCCAGTCCCTTGTTTGTGACACTGAACCAAGACCACCCTGCTCACTGCTCACGTCTTCCCAGTTTTCATGAAAAAAAGCTGATGGTATGAGTGAGAAATAATAGGTGCCTCAGATGTCTTCTCGGCTCAGCCCCACCCCACCCCCCAGCCTGCTACGTGAGGGTCCTGCCTTGCTAACATGATGTCCAGGCTTAATGAGGATGGGGCTCTTCTCTTGTCTGATGGCACCAAAAATCCTGAGGAGAAAGCTGCAGGGACTGGAACCAGGATGTGTCAGGTGTAAACGTGTCCAAGGAACACATGTGGGGTGTGACGCATCGCAGATCCCTTCACTCTTGTGATTCAGACATCTAAGGTAGGGCTGAGGAGTAGGTATTAAATTTTCCTGGGGTGGTTCTGATGCAGGCGGTCTGTGGACCAGGGTTTTGAGGTTCCAAGCTCCTCTTTAAAAAACAAGCACAAGCTATGACTGCATGACCTGCTGCCCAGGAAAGTGTCCTGGGAGAGCTGTTGGCCGCAGCATTTGCCACTTAATTGGCAGTTGGTCTGTGAAAAAATAAAATCTTTCAAAATATACCCATGGCGTTGGCTTTTGAACTTGTCTGATTAAGGTATATAGTTCATACATTTCTGGCTTAAAGTTTAGAATGTGGCTTGATTTTTTTTTAAAGTAAACTTGAAAATAGCTTTTCTTTTAGAGAAGTGAAACCAAATCATTCTCAGTGACTTCATTAATGTTTTGAGGTTTGGCCTTAAGTACTAAGGGCTAGCTGCAGATACATGATATTTTGGGACAAGATTATTCTTATGGAAACAGCCCAGTAAGTGACAACATTAGCTTCTAAGAAAGGGAGGGGGGTAAAGAGAAGGCAGGAACTGAAGGGACATCATACGACATCCTGGTTCTTTGAATCAAGATCCAGTCTTATCCATCCTTGTGGTCCCAGAGCTTTAAGTACAGCATTTGCCCTAAGGCAAAGACTTAATGCATTTGTTGAATTGATGATGAATGGATGAATGGATGTATGAATGAATTAATGAATGAATGAACAATCTATTCTATATAAAATCTTGAGAGAGCTGATTTCTAAGGTTCCTTACTCTTCTAGGTTTCTAAGTCAGACATTTATGGTTGCCTTCCCAGCGTCCATTTCCATCTTTCCTGTTCTAACAGTACTCCAAATTTTCCAGCCATGTGGATCATCTAGAATTGATCTCTCCCTGAGTTTGACTGGTTTAGGGCAGCTAACATATCCCAGCTCTGACTACGGTGATGGAGAGTCAGGCTTGGTAACTCAGGTCAGTCAGGGCTGAGATTCGATTCTAAGACTTTGCCTGCTACTCTTAATTAAGAGAGTGGTAGCCCTGGTCTGTTGGCAGCTCTCTAGGGGATCACAAAGGAAGAACCTATTCATAGTGGAGCCAAACCTAGCAAGGTCGAGCCAATAGAGGAAGAGACACACTGGGTTCTGGTAATGTCATCTGAGTGGCTGGAACGAGGCCTGTCTGAAGTCAGTTTGCCTGGACTTTTTGCTCACATCAATCAAGGTGATTGAGTGGAATATTCTGTTGTTTGCAACCAAGAGCATTGCAATTAACATTACAATTTAGAAGCATCTTCTTAAAGTGGATCATTATGGAGTAGACAAATTTTCTTTTAGAAAAAATATCATAATTGGGACTAATGCTTCATTACAAGAATCTGACATAAGTCAGAGTATGGCAAGCATAGGTGATGGAGGAGAGTAAAGACATACCTACATACGTCTACAATCACTGCAAATCATCAATTTTTAAGCCAAAGCCCATAAAATGGCAAAAATGCATTGCATGCAGTAAATATATGAGAGATTTCAAAGTACCAAATAATGGTTAGTTAAAAAAAAAATAAGTTTGTGATGTAAAAATATAAAGTCCATTAATGATATGCTGATGAGTTTGACATCAGTATTTAAAATTAATCTCTCAAAGGATGGTTTGTGAGCATTTCCAAGAGGAAAGCGTGGGAATTCCTGAGGTTCAGAATGGGTTTACTAACAAGTTTGAAAAAGTAAAAAGGGATTTCATATTCTGATAGGTTTATTGGACTTTCGAGTCAGGAAAATGCTATAGTTTTAGTATATCCGAAGTTTAAAAAGTTTCTCATGAAGTTCTGCGAGGCCCTCAGATTCCTTCTTCTACTTATCCTTCAAGACTCACATGCAAATTTAACCTCTTCTATAAAGTCTTCTGTAATCTCAGGAGGTGAAGGAGCAGTATATTATTACTAGAATCCATTTGCCTTTTAAGTTAAGTAATTTACACCAGTCTCCCTTACTAGACTGTAAAATTGGAGAAAAGTATGGCCCATATTTTATTTATTGTTGATTCCTAATACCTATCCTGTGATGTTCAGAAGGTGTTCACTGTATGTTTGCTTAAAAGACCAAATAAGTGGATGATAATCTTAGGAATAAGAGAGAGTAGCATGAGCTTGGGAATAATATTGTCAGGTGAGTTTATAAGTGGTCCAACACCCAAACTCAAACAATTCATGGACCAGAACAACTAAGAAGAGAGCTCTTTCTCAGGGATGCTCTGTAGGTCTTCGGTTAATGTGTTTTTGACGCTGTGGATGGCACCAGTGATGGCACGCTCCCCTCAGTTTTGGAATTCCATGTCACTAGAGACCCTCAAATAGAGTCTGGATGATTATTAATTAGTTGGGTGTAATAAAGAGGAACTTAACATATGTCATTAGGTTTATAGTAAATGACCTCAACCATCCCTTCTGCATCTGAAGTTTTATGAGTCTAGAGCAAATTAAAAAAAAAACAAAAAAACAAAAAAAAAAACACAGCTTGGTTAGATCCAAAAATTAAACTTAAAACCCATATACTAAGGTAAAATTGATATTGTGAAAACGTAATTATTAATGCCTTTTCGAGCTTCCTTAGACCATATAAGTGCTTTAAAGTGATATTGGGTGGCCCAAGGTCTCCTAGCAAAGGGTGAAATAAAATTGAACCAATGCCATCTTTTTGCTTCAGTAAAGCTCTCTGCGGTGACATTCGCTCAACAAATATTTATTGGGTAGTTAATGTATGCAAGGCTGTGTGCAAGGCACAGCAAGTCATAGAACACCCAATACCTCTCACTGCAGATATTTTGTTGATTTACTGTCAGGGCACTTCACACTCCATTAGCAAACAAACAAACAAAAACATCCAATTACTAAGTCATTAGCGCTGGCTTTTAAAATAGAAGATCAGAATGCAGAACAGTAGATTGCAAGGGCCCTCAGAGACCCAGCACAGCCTCTTATTTCACAGATGGAAGAACAGACTCATATTACGAAGAAGGCGATGACCTTACATATGCTGACGTGGAAGGAGAAAGACAAGATGTTCGTGAAGTGAAACAAGCAAGCTGAAGGACAACGAGACCAGCATAAACCCATTTTTACAAAGGGAAATGACAACGACAAAAATGCCTTAGCATTAGGTCTGTGTGTTCTAAGCACTTGGAAGATATGCCTTCTAAAATGGACAGGGGTCAGCTACTGGGAACGCACTAGAATATGGGGTTGGTTTGTGGATGATAGGAAATTTTTACTCTTAGCTTTAGGTATTTCTATAATGTTTGTTGTTATTATTATTATTATTATTATTATTATTATTTTGGCTCCCAAGCAGGGACATGAAATGTTTGTCCTTTATGTGGATTTGTATTGCTTTCATAACAAATATATACATACATGGGTATATGCATATATGTGTGCGTGTCTGCACACATATATCGTTATTTATGTACTTATGTATACAACTTTAAATAGAAAGAAAGAAGTCTTGGAAACTTGCAGGCTGTGGGGCAGGCTTGCCCCTGGGTTCCACTCTAAATGCCATCTCCAAGCTTTTTGTAAAACCTTTGTCAAGTTTCTGAATCTCCCTGAGCTGCGGTTTCTTGGTATGTGAACGGAATAGGGATATTAATGGTACCCGTTGCTTAAGGCTGTGGTGAGAATTTGAGAGCCTAAGAACACTGCTAGTGCAAGGAGCTGGCCCAGGGCAGGTCTCAATGGGCAGGAGAAAGAATGCAACATCAATGACAACAGTTGACAATAGAAATAATAATTATTTCTATTATTGTCACCCAGAAGCAGAGCATAAACAAGACCCTGTGTTCCCAGCTCTCCACACAGTGGGTTTCCATCCTCCCACACTCCTTCCCTCCCTTACTGGACAGAAGCACTTAGTCAGGTAGATGATGCTGAGGAAAGAGAAAATGAGCCTGAGGTAATAACCATCTGCCCACATGAGGGGAGCTGAATGGTGACCATGATCAGATAATGATCTCTGTTTCTAAACAGTCACCCTTCGTGACCAAGCATTACACATATTTTTTGCAACTTGGTAACTAATTTTCTCGTGGTAAATGTCATATGATAGTACAGGCTTAGGGTGATTAGCCAAGAACCTAATTCATGGAGATCAACACATTCACCCTTGCTGACCAACTGTGCAAAAAAGAGAGAAACAAGAAGAAAGGAAAGAAAGAAAGCCCTAAATCAAAGGCATCTCTTCTTTCTGAAGTAGAGCACAGGCAGCCAGCTCTTGGGGGTCCTGGCTGGGGGAGAGTACTTTTTCAGCCATCTCTGACCAATATCTCATCATGGTGGAAAAACACAGATTTGCTATACGGTAGGGGACTGCTCGTGAGCGCTAAACCAACGGTAAGAATTGTTCAAAAGGCAGGCTCGTTAAAGGCTTCTGAGATTCTCATTTCAGATACTCACGGTATGACTTCCATATTGGAGGCTGGTATTCTTCAGCATCTAGAATAAAAAGAAAGAAATCAATCTGTCAGCCTGAGCATCAAACTGTCAACACGTGTCTTCTCTGGAGGAACAACAGTCTGTCAGCAGTACTTGCATTCTGGCCTCAGGGGGCCTCTCTACTCATTTATGGGACAGTTCCAGGCATGAGGGAGGAAATGCGCATGGCGACCCTTGTGGACTCAAACGCCACTCTCTTCAGATCACTGACCATGACAGAACCAATTGCTTAACCATTTTCAGAGTCCAGTAAATCAAAAAAGATTTTTAAAGCAATTAACTTGATTATACCCTCAAGTAATCCTTTAAGTAAACAGTGTTTACTTAACTTGGCATCATAAACGTATAATTTATCTCACAGTTTCCAATCAGACCTTTAGCCCATTTACTAAGACTTGAGGGCAAGATGCAAAGTGGCAAGTATGTAATATTAAATCTGGGAAGTTGTGTAACTCAACCAACTCCTAAAATACTAGATCTGACAGCAGAGACACTGATGATTCAATTGAAATCGCATTATCTCCTTGAATTTACTCCACTGTGAGACTTAGAAAATTTCCAGAAAACCTCTCAGCAATCAGAAGTGTCAGAGAAAAAGAGCTACAACAAAATGGAGAGGAAGAAATTCTTATTCATCAACCTAGAAAATAGACAATGGGAGAAAATCTGCTTGTTCAGTCGACTCAACAAGCCCAGTGCTGACAGCTGAATTTATAATTCTCGTCGAGTTATTGGAGTCCTCCTAAGCTAGTAGGTAAGGCCTTGGGAAAACACATTCTAGCTTAAACAGCCAGAGGGAAAAATCCTTTTTCCCAAATCATAGAATGTTGAGCTGGGGGATCCTTAAGTGTCCTCTAATTTGGCACCTTAGGTAGAAAGTTCTGTTTCTGTCACAGGATCACACAGCCACACTTATATTGCCCTGTCCTTGTATGACTGTCACATATTACTTTTATGTGAAGGGCTTTTCTAATCTCATGCATAAAATAGTTTGAGAATATTTCCCCTCCTGAGAAACAAATGTTATTTATAAATAAAACCGAAGTTGAGAGTGATGAACGTCCCCAAATCTTACTCAATTGCACATGTGTAGTTTAAATTAAATTCTTTCACAATTAATATCTCCTTCTCCAGGGCCTATCCTATCAAGATTTATCACGAAGAAATGCCTCCAAAGGTAGTTTCATTCCAATAAATCTGTACTGTTAGGTCTACACTGTCAGAAAACTACTTACGGAGAATCAGCCACACAGACACACAAACAAATACAGTGCATTAATAATGGTTTAGGTTGTTATTCAAACTTAGTTTGCTAAATCAAAGTGTAACTTAATACCTTTGTCAAAGTAAGAGAAAAATAGCTTAAATAGTGAGCTTTTAACCTAAACGAGCAATTATTTTCATCCTATCTGTGACATAAACCAGTTTTAATGGGTTAACATGAGTGTTTGTTTATAAAGAGCATTCGAATAAAATAAATCAAGTTGCTGAGTTTACAATAAAATTCTAGAACCATCCATACAATGCCACCTCACCAGAAAAGCCATCTTAAAATGTTGATAACACTTTCAAAAATATTTTTCACAGATAAAGATCAACACATACACATACACATCAGATTGCACAGAATGCAAAGTCCTGAGATGCCATCTACCCAAAGCTGTAATATCTTATTATTTTGCATGAGTTTTATTCTATGAGGTAAGTGCAACCCCCTGACCAGGAAATGGTCAAAACCTAGCATGCAACTTTCTGCATGTTGAGGGAAGGTCCCCCAAAAGAAGTAGTCCCCTTTAGACAGGTTTTAAAATATAGTTCCAATGCTCCACTTGGATTTCCTGAGATCTCCTTATCTAAAGTGGGAAGTTCAGATTAGATGACCTGTCACTGTTGATTTCAATCTTGTCATTCTGTGAAAAACCTAGAATTTTGTTTCACCTGAAACACTGGCTCCAAACTTTCTAACTTTCATTCAGGTTGCACTGCATACAAACAACTTATCGCTTTCCAGTCGCTTCTCATTGGCAACATTAACACCTACAGAGACTAGAAAATAGAACACACTTTTGCTTACAATCTGCCAGTGTCACCTCTCTGCATTTGGAATAAGTATGTACGTTGTCCAGTGGCTGACAAGGCCCCGTGTCATCTGGTCTTTGCCCACCTCTTGACTCCACTGCAGACATTTTCCCCTTTTCACTTGTCATCCAACCACACTGGCCTTCTCTCTGTTCCTAGAACAAGACAAGCTCTTCCAAGTCCCCAGCCTTTGTTCTTAGGGACCCTCCATGTAAAGAGCTGTCCAGAACAGATCTTTGCACAGCTGATTTGCTCCAAGATGTAGGGCTCAGCTCAAATGTCACCTCCTGGGGGTCTTCCCTGCCAATCTTATGTAAAGTAGCCTTCCGCAAAACCCAGTCACTCTCTGTCATAGCATTACGACCACCTAAAATTATTAATTGATTTGTTGGCTTGTTATTACCAGTTTCATCCCATTATTAGTCAAATTCTATGTAAACAGGAATTCTGTTTCTGTCACTTGTGCATCACCAGCCCTAAGAAAGGTACTTGGCACATACCAGACAGTCAAAAAGTTTATATTAAATACATGAATACTCTCTTAGGGTTCAGATCTTATCTCTGACAACTACTGGCTGAATAACTTGAAGCAGGTTACTTAGCCTCTTTAAGAGCCTCTCAATACTCATCTTTATAAAACAGAAAAAGTAAAAGAACTGACCCCTTAACCTATCTCCCAGGGTTACTGTGAGAATTAAATGAGATAATGTATATAACGTTCTTGGGCTAGCACCTGGCAAACAGCAAGTTCTCAGTGAAGCCCCACAAATGTTGTCATTGTTACCTCACTCTGTCCTCCTTCTTCCCAGGCGAGCTCATGCTCCTGGTCTCCTGTCCCCTGACTGCAGCCAATGACTATCTCTATTCTTGCTCCAGATCTGGAGCCTGTAATTAAGTTCCAGGGCTGTTGTCACAGAAGGTTTTCCTTTTCCATAAAAGAATTCAAAGTGAGAGGCCATTTGTCATGCTTCAGTGGAACAACTATAATTACCTTGGTCTTAGAGGCACGTTTCACAAACCACTGAAGCACACTGTTAGGAGGCCTTGGTCAAGTGACAAAGCACAGAATATTTTTAATACATTGAAACAAATATTTAGCTGTCTCCCACACTGCCCCACCAACATGCACATTTGCCCCATTTCACACAATATTTTTCAAAAACCTACTTTACTCTTGGATAGGCTGACTCTTTTATTTTTTAACCTAGAATAGGCTTTCTAGGTCATGTAGCTCACCTTTTTCATCTGGCAAATGAGGAAAATGAAACGCAGATGATTAAGTGGCTTTCTCAAGGTCATAAAACAAGTGAGAGGCAGAGGCAGGATTAGAGTGGGAGGTCTGCCTCCCAGGCCTCTGACACATCAGTCGCCCTTGCCAAGCTGGCCACCCTAATTTACATACATTGAAATCAAGAAAAAAATTATATGACAGATTTGTTAATTCGATTTTTGTGAAGCTCGAAAGAAAAAATAAAATAGAGAAAAGACAGAAGATTAATAGTACAGAATATTGACATCAAGTCAAATCGCAGGACAGTATTCTATCTATTCATATACCCCCATCTATCTGAGAGTTAAAATCCAGCAGACGAAAAGTGCTCAAAGTACTGACAACACAAGGCATGATACTTTTGAAAAGTGCATTATTTTGTTAAACATTGTAGAGAAACAGGTAGAATGCAGAAGGAAGGAAGAGGAAGTAGAATAGAAGATTCACCACACACATTTTAAGAAGAAATTTATCACTGAACCCAGAAGACGTTGACACATTTTTTGAAAAGAAACGATGAATTGTAAAGGTCAAAGAGGCTTTGAAGATATATTGCTCAAGAAGACATATCCAAAAATACATTACTTAGACTGATATCAAATAGTTTACCTTCTATGTTTTATGTTTACCTTCTAAGAGTTTTATGGTTTCAGGCCTTTACCTCATTTTGAGAAGTGCCCACTTTCATTTTTTTTGCATCGTATCTGTCCAGTTTTCCAAACACCACTTGAAGAGACTGTTGTTACTCCAGTGCATATTTTTACCTCCTTTGTCATAGATTAGTTGGCTATAAAGGTGAGAGTTTATTTCTGGGCTCTGTATTCTGTTCTATTGATCTGTGTCTTTGTTTTTGTGCCAGTGCCATGCTATTTTAATTATTATAGCTTTGTTGTATTGTTTGTGATCAGGGAGTGTGATACATTCAACATTGTTCTTTCTCAAGATTGCTTTGGCTATTTGGGGTATTTTGTGGTTCCGTATAAATTTTAGGATTATTTGTTCTAGTTCTGAGAAGAATGACATTGGTATTTTGATAGGAATTGCATTGAATCTGTTAATTACTTTGTGTAGTATGGTTATTTTAACAATATTAATCCTTCTAATCCATGAGCATAGTATATCCTTCCATTTATTTGTGCCCTCTTCAATTTCTTTCTTCATTATCTTATAGTTTTCAGAGTATTGGCCTTTCAGTTCTTTGGTTAGGTTTATTCCTAGGCATTTTATTCTTTTTGATGTTATAGTAAATGTGATTAAAAAGCTTCTTCACAGTGAAGGAAGTCTTCAACAAAACAAAAAGGCAACCTACTAATTAGGAGAATATATCTGCAAATGAATTATCCAATAAAGGGTTGGTATACAAGATATACAGAAACTCATACAACTAATGAAAAAAATAAACAATCTCATTGAAAAATGGACAAGGACATAAAAAGACATTTCTTCAAAGAAGACATATGGATGGTCAACATACACGTGAAAAGATGTTCAACATCACTAATCATCAGGGAAATGCAAATCAAAACCACAAAGAGATATCATTTCATACCAGTCAGAATGGCTATTATCAAAAAATCAACAAATAACACGTTGGAGAAGATATGGAGAAAAGGGAACCCTTGTACATTATTGGTGGGACTGTAAACTGGTATCACTCCTATGGAAAACAGCACAGAGATTTCTCAAAAAGCTAAAAATGGATATACTGTGTGACCCAGCAATTCCACTTTTGATATTTATCCGAAGAAAACCAAAACACTAACTCAGCAAGATACATGCACCCCTACGTTCACTACAGCATTATTTACCATAGCCAAGATATGGAAGGAACCCAGGTATCCACTGATGGATGAGTAGATAAAGAAGATGTGGAATATATATAAAATTGAATATTATGCAGCATTAAAAAAGAACAAAATCTTGCCACTTGTGACGACATGATGAATCTAGAGGGTATTATGCTAAGTAAAATAAGTCAGGCAGAGAAAGACAATTCACTTAAATGTGGAATGTACAAACAAACCAAACAAAAACAAAAACAGACTCCTAGAAACAGAGACCAAAGGGATGTTTACCAGAAGGGAGGGGGTGGGGAGAAGGATGTAAAGAAGAAGGGGAATATAGCCAATACTGTGATAAGTTTGCATGGTGACAGATGATCACTAGAATTAGTGGGGTGATCACATTGCAAGGTATAAAAACGTCGAGTCACTACATTGTACACCTGAAACTAATATAAATAACCATTATAAGATCGTATACCAACTATACTTAAATTTAAAAAAAAGATTTAAATAAAATAATAATAAAGTATTAACTAATATGTATCCAAACTTTAAAAAAATGTGTAAACATTTTGACTCAGTAATTCTATTCATGGAATTCAACCTAAAGTTGTAACAGAACACATGAACAAAGGTGAGTATATGAATAAGGTATTCATTGCTGCTTTGTATACAAGAGTGAATCTAACAGCCCAGAAAGAAGAGAGTGGATAAATAAGTTACCATATACTATAGCCATGAAAATGGTCGGTCTGGGTTGGAGCTTTGTGGTCAAGAGCATGGCCTCTGGAGCTAGACTGTCTAGATTCAAAACCTAGCTCTGTCACTTATTAACTGTGTGACTTCAGGCAAGTTTTTTAACCTATAAAATGGGAGTAATAATACTACCCACCATATAGCACGAAGTGAGGATAGATGAGTTAATATGTATAAAATACTTAGTCTGGTGTCTGGCATGTAGTAAATTGTTTGCTATTTATATTATCCATCTTTATTTTATATGGGAAAATATTCATGCTACATTAAGTATTAAACAAATCAGATTATAAAATGATTAACTAAATATAATCTCATTTTAAGATAAATATTTATGTACATAGAAATGACGTACAAAGCTATAAAATCAATTAATAATAGTTGCTATACCTGAAAGTGAAAATAGAAGTGATTTCTATTTTTCTCTTCTGTCGATCACCTACATTTCCTAATTTTCTGTTCATCTTGCTTGTATAAATAGTAAAATGCATGAAAAATAAATTAACAGGAGTGCTAGGTGGTTTATTTTTCTTTTTTTTTTTTAACACGCTGTCTAAATAAATCACCACCTTAAAAATAAAAAGTAAGAAATAATTCTTATAATAACACATGCAGCGTCTATAGCGTTAGTCCAGGAAGAGGCAGGGGAAAGACAAAAGGGGTGAGGGCTTCTGTAGAAAAAACGCCATGCCTGATTCCCTTGGCCGTCTTTTCAAAACTGTGTGAAAGAAACGTTAATGAGCAATTCTAAGCAGGCTAGGAAGCAGGTATCTCCTTTCACTAAAGAGAGGGGGGAAAGGGAAAGAGAGAAAGATACTTAAAAATGATCAAAACCTTACAAAAATAGGTAATCAGACCACTCAGATAAAATAACTCATAAAGAATTTGAACACACTATACAAAAAGAAAAGCTGGTTAAAAGGGCCTGGAGGTGCCGGTGAAAACTTGGGAGCAGTGTCGAATGAACCTTACATGCTAAAATAACTTAGCCCTGAAAAGACACCTTTCTAGATCAAGAGCATGACAAAAATAATTTAACATCTCTATCATTTTTTACGAAACGTAAAAGTGAGAAGCACTGAATGTTAAAAACAGAAAAAGACCAATTAAGAAATGTATGCCTCAGAAAGTCCCCAATCTCAGTACAAAGCACCATTAATAGATTTATGTGAAATTCTTCCAGATTTTGTCCTATAAAGGACTAGAATAAAAATTCGTTAAAATGGTCTCATATCACATATACTGTTCAGCAATTAGATTTTGAATTTAATACTACTTCTTAGGCATCTTTCCATGTGAGTGCACATAGGTCTGTGCTGGCTTTTTTTTTTCTTTTTTTTTTTTTAACTGTGGCTTGGCCTTTTGTTGTATGACTATACCAAAATGTTTTTAATTCACGCGTGTAATAATTTCCAACTGAGAGACATTTAGGCTAGCTTTAATTTTTCAAAATGATGCTGCAACAATAGGTTATATGCGTATCACAGATTCTGCAAAGAGTAAAGAGTCTATTTTTTATCATAAAAGCTGTTTTTAAAATGGCCTTCAAAAAGATGCACCAATTGGACCTCTCAGCAATGTGTGGAAAGCACGCCTGTTTGCCCACACCCTCACCAACACTGGTTATTATCAATAGACATTTTCATCTATGATGCCGTTAAGACTCCATTAGAAAATACACAGATAGACTAGGAGTGAATTTGCAGAGGAGCAAATGGAAGCACAGAAGGCTCGTAGGCGTGAACCTGAGGAGACATATGGCCATGGAACAAGGTGAAAACCCTGATTCTCTGCGGTCGAGGCTGTAGCTGGGGGACTCTACTCTTCCAGACATTTTCAGTTCCAGAAATACGATGATTGGATGGAATCACCTGAGGAGCAAGTGTAAAGGAATTTGGGGACTGATTAATGAAGAAAAATTAGCGAACGCCATGTGTGTTACACTTGGTTAAGTGACAACTAAAAAGGAAATACCTGTAAACATTCGGGAGAGCCATATTCCATCACTTGGCTCAGTGGAGTGCGACTTGATTAACAGAGAAACACACACAGGGGCTTTGGAAAATGACAGGAGTGAAAGATTCACCAGTTTAGGGAATGATCTACCCAGGAAGTTGGAGATGACCCATTTTTAAGAATATTTCAAACAAAGCTGCATATATGACATCAGAGGGATCATTTGGGAGATAGATGGAAGGACTGGGTCCCTCCCTCTGCCATCCGCTCTCCCAGGAAAGCCAGGCCTCTGCTCTCACTTTTGATTTATCGATGCACACATCTACAAATGGGCTACAGCTTGTGGGCTTCTTCCAGGGAAGTTGGGAGGATACGATCAGGCTTGGGACAGCCTCACAAGGAGACGACAGTTGAGAATGTGTTGGATGATTAATGGGCTCAAATGGATTGGAATCCGAATGAAAGTGAGCAACCACTGCACATGCAGTGTGTTATGTCTGTGCACACTCTGTAATGTTTCCTCGACACACACACACACACATGCCCAAGCTTGGACCTTCCGAAGGATGTGAGAGTCCAGGGTGTGTAGCCTGTGCCTGTGATCCCACTGGGCCATTCCAGCCAAACGGTGCCACGCCTGAGTGTGAGATGACCTGAGGTCACCCTAACTATTGCAAAATATCGAGATGTTAAGGCTGTTGCAGAGCTTGCTTGCTGTCACACTGGCTAACTGTGTTCCGATACTTGTCACCTCTACAGGTTCCTTGCATTCCCCTGAGAAATTAAACATTTGTGTATTCTCTTTGGAAACTGCTGCTTGGGCAACGAAGTGAAGATCTGACGGGCCTCTCACTGCGGGTCTCGAATCAGGAATTTGTGTAACTGATTTAGTCCTATTTGCAGAGAATAGTTAATAAGACAAATTCCAGAAACTATTGCTGGGCCCCCAAAACATTGCCAAGTTGAGATTCCCTGAAGAAGATTAAGCCACCGAGAGCCTGAGGCTGGAGTCTATGGTCACTAGAGGACACTAGGCCACATAAAGCTTCTGTTCTGGGCCACTTGGTCTGTATGCAGAAGCATGATGAGATTATTTCAGTGGACAGATATTTACTGAATAAATACAATTAGCCAGGCCCTGGGTGTGGCTCAGGGAACAAGGCTTATGAAGCTCTGCATGATCGGGCCTCTGGCCACCTCTCCCCGGTCATCACATTTGTCTCTCCTCTTGCCCACTATATCTCAACCACTCTGGCCATTCTGGTTTTTTTTTTTTTTTTTTTTTGATCCTTAAATACATCAAGTAAGGAGGTAAGCGCATGACAAGAGGATGTATAAGAGGTATGTCTATAACAGAACTTCCCAAAGTTTGGAAAGGTGAGTGGGGCCTGGGGCAGGTAGGCCCTTCCCCATGTTTTGGCCAGTTACCTCTGGCCTTGAGCAGCAGTGTCCTGGGCTCCTTCAAGAGTTGTTCCAGAGGAATCGAGTCTAACAGCAAGGTCTATGGTCCCCAAAGACTGAAGAATCGTTATTAACTTCCAGCACATTAAGCCTAATCAAAGAGGTACTGTGTCACTTTGATGTTAGTACAGACGCCAATGGCAAGAGTGCCTTTGTGGGCAAATGGGCTCAGGGAGCAATGACTCACAGACCGAGATGTGGTCTGTCAAGGCCAAAAGCAAGACAGAGTATGGCTTCGAGAGCTAGAAGTGGTTCAGCCTGCTGGCTGAAGCAGAGAGACTATGGGGTTGTGTGTATGTGTAGGTTTCACAGCGGTGATGTTTTAAATTCGAGGGCTTAGATAATCAAGAGCTTTAAAAACCATGCTAAGGGCTTGCTTTTGTTCTAGAAGAAAAGGGAAATATAAGCAAGGAAGACACAACATCCAGCTGTATTTTAGAAAGATCACTGAAATTGCCATGTGAAAGTGGACGGGAGGAAGAGAAGATGGGAGGGAAGGAAGATGAGGAGGGCTACCCATCAGGGAGCTGGGCAGCAACCCAGGTGGCTGACACTAGTGGTCTGAACTCTAGTGGTGGCAGTGGAGATGGAGAAAAATGGGATGGATTTGGAAGACATTGAGAAGATAGAATCTGCATGACTTGGTGATGAATTGGGATGAACAGAGAAGGATAGGAGGAAAAATGACTTCTGACTTGGACAGAATAAAATGAATGGTTTTTGGCGTAAGCAACTGGATGGATGGCGATGCCACTCACAGAAATAGGGCAGACCAGAGGGGAAGCCGGTTTGGCTGACAGCAATGCACTTGGCTTTTCTCAGTTGGAAAGAGACATCTAGGGGACAGCCAAATGAACAGAGCTAAGAGGCTTGGATATCTAAGAGCGATCTGGGCTGGAAATTTAGAAATGGAAGCCCTAACATATGGATGGTGACTACAGCCACTAAAGTAAATGACATGACCCAAGATGGGTA
The DNA here is from genome assembly GCA_028627145.1 of Eidolon dupreanum. NCBI lineage: Eukaryota > Metazoa > Chordata > Mammalia > Chiroptera > Pteropodidae > Eidolon > Eidolon dupreanum. Next base: position 7,219,371 of record CM053514.1, read on the forward strand.
TTAAGAACAAGGAAAGAAGGTCTTTGAAAGGGACTCCCAAGAAGCACCAGCGTTTAAGGGCTGAAAAATGAGAATAAGGAGATACCAGAGAGATAAGAGAGAAATCATGAGATGGGGTGATATGACGGCAAGGCGAGAGACGTTTAAAAAGTGGTCAACAGTATCAGAAGCTGTTCAAGTGAGATAAGCATGGGAAGGTCCATTGCTTCAGCAACAAGGAGGTTTTTGTAACCTTGGAGTGGGTTGTGGGTAGAAGACACAGTTAAGTGAGATGAAGGGTGGATGGAAGTTGAGAAAATAAAACTTGTGAGTGTTAACAACTCTTTGGGGGGGGTGGGTATGGCAGTGACATGGAGGCGAACTTCTCTTTCAAAAAAAAAATAAAGGGATGAGGGGTCAAGGTTAATAAAGAGCACAGGAGCTCTAATTTGGATATCATCATCTCTTGCCAAAGCACTTGCCATGTCCCAAGTCTTCCTCTCTCCCAGGACAATCTCCCCACTTCCTAGTCCTAAGTTTCTACAAAATGCGGATTCCTCCCAGCACAATGGAGCTGCTTTCCTGGTGGATAGTTTCCTCCTTTTTCATTCACGCACTTCCTCACTGGTATTTCTCTAAAGACAATCCACACCCACTACTTCTGTTCAGCCTAGAGCCCTGTCTCTTTTCCTCCCCAGCCCTCCACTCCTCGCCCCCAACATTCTCCCTTCCAGCATTTGCCTGCCTCCTCTTTTGATCAAAGGAATGTCTTCCTGGCTCTTCTCCAGAAGCCCTTTTGGGCATTCATTTATTCATCCAACAGATATTTATCTAGAGCTTACAGCTTACTTGGCACGAAATATTGCACGAGATACTGGTGTAGATGTAAAGGTGAGATGAGGAATCTAACCACAAGGAGTAAGTTAAGAGAAATAAAGACATCAACTTACTTTTTCATTCAACAAACACTAACTGACGGTCTGCTAAACATTCACCTCCTGGATATCTGTGCATGTAACCGTAACATAAGGTAGAAAGTGGCACATTATATAGCAAGGTTAGACCGAAAAGTAATGGAGAGGAAAAGATATTACTCAGATACTTTGTGATAATTATTCTTTCATTCATCTCCTTCCTAAAGAAGATGTCTTTTTCCTTAGGGAAGACAATTTAGGTGTACCTTCAACTAGCTCTCTACTCCTGCCATCTAGAAAAGCCTCTTTCTTCTATAATATCTCTCTGTGTCTTGAGTTTACTGTCGACATTTGTGTCTCTTCAGATATATAATGGTTGTGGTAATGATAGACTAAATTCTCATGAAAGCAGCTCATATATCATGGCCCTGGCAATGTTGCTACTGGCAAAGAAAGAAAGATTTTTTT
>CM053514.1:7221231-7245680 GCA_028627145.1 Eidolon dupreanum
AGAGGCCAAATATTAAAACAAATCTTTCCCTAATATTAGCCTCCTGTCTGAGGTTGTTTGTACTTGTAACCTCTGTTTATCTATTTTCAGCAGCCTTGTCATAAGGGTAAATAATATATTTACTCACCTGTGCCTCTATAAGAGATCACTGTCAGTTTCCTAATTGGCCCCTATAGCAAACATTTACCCGCCACTCTGTTCCTGAGCTGGGTACACATGGGTGAGTTTTTCCTCAAGCAGCTCCAACTTCTGGAGTCCATGGGAGGGACGTATGGGAGGGACGTGTGCGAGGGCCATGGGTGCCCAGAGGCAGGGCCAGGCCCCTGGCAGAGGCGAGTGGGAAGGTGATGAGGAAGACTGCGCAGAGGACACGGCACTGGAGCTGGGCCGTGAAGGATGAGTAGGAGTTTGCTAGGCTCTGTGTTATAGGGAGGGAGAGGAGAGTGGAGGAAAAGGAAAAAACTGAGACATTAGTTTCATTTCAAGCATTCCGAGAAGGAAGGAGACTGTTTGTGGGTGTTTTCTCACAAGGCCTAGTTAATCATTTCCACTGGGAGTCTATCCTTCACAAAAGCCACCTTTCTCTGCTTATAACGCACAGGTAAATACAACAGGGTCGGCAGGCTTTGAATGAAAGGGCTGCTGCTTGCAGTCTGTCCAGGGGCAGGAGAGGGTCTGTCACAGGGAAATCTTCAGGGCACTCTGCTGTGTCACCTTCTCTTCTAGGCGGGGAGCCTGTTAACTCCTGCTGCTCACGGCAGAGACCCCCCACCATGGTTGCTCCCGGTGAGCAACGTCTGGCTTTCGGTGGAATGAAAGTGAGACGTGAACCCCAGTGGAAAGCCACCCTCATGTCCCCAAACCCCAATGCTCCCCTGCAGCGCCTCTCGAAGCAGAGCTTTATACACACCAAGTGTTCAACAGATGCTTGTTTGGCCAATTGAATGACTACTTTAGAGAAAAATATCAGATTATCCTTAAGAATATCTATTCCGGCTGTCGGTACTGCATTTTCAGAGCAAGGTTCAAGCGAGACAAATCATCTTCACTGTTCTCAATGTCCATGTGACCAGTCACAAGCTGGCTAATGGTATTAAAATGAAACAGACCAATTGAACTCATTGGAAGTCTCCTCCTTAGCTGGGATTTGCAGAGGGCCTCACCTGATATATGCAAACTTCGATTCAGACCACTAACTGTTGTGGCTACAATTTGGCTGTCAGAACTTAAAAACCGGAAAGGAAAAAGCAAAGACAGCAGCCAGAAACGACTAGATTTCAGGCCCCTGCATAACACAGCGGAAGGTCCTTTATCTCCAGTGTCTGGGTCCCAGCACCTGGGGGAGCTCGCGCATCCATGCCTCGGTCTCCTCCAGCAGGAAGTGGGTGTTGCTCTGGGCGCTCACAGACCACTTATGCCAAAGCAGTCACAATTCACTAGGTCAAGAAGTTCAGCCTTCAGCAGGAGCTGTTTGTAGGTTTTCATATGCAACCTTTGGCTTTTGAAAATTGGTTCTATTTTCAGAAATTGTTACATTGTAATAGGCTTTCTTTGTGTGCCCACCATTGTGACAGAGGATGCTGGAGCGACTCCATTGTTCCAGTCCCATGAGCAGTGCTGCACCGAATAGATGGTTCTGGAAAGAAGACATACTCTGATCTTGCTCACCGCTTTTTACTATGAAATTTTAGATACCTTTTTAAATGCATTTTCTATCATCACTATTTTCAAAGCTATTACATTAAAGTATGTTAAAGGTATCCACTGATTAAAGTAACTTAGCTCTTGGCCATAGTAAACGACTCAAGGTATCAATATAGACTTAGAGACAGTACAATTATGTACACTTATTCCCACACACAGGCTTCCTGCGTACACATTCAGGGGTATTTCTGCATTTGACTTTTTCTCTCTACTCTAGTCCTTTGACTCTAATATTTCTACTTAGTGGACAGTTATATGTCAAACATGCAGTCTGATGGACATTTTCTAAAACCGTTTCTTTCCACATAGAATGTTTCTAATTTCTCACCAGTGTAGCTTTGTAATGTCAGGTAGTCGCAACTTGATCCATCAAAGTTTTCTACACTCATCTTGTGTGGTGAAATAGTAATGATGCGATTGAATGTATTATCGTATGGCTTTTTAGATGTGTTTTAATCCTTCCTTACGGTAGGGTGGTCAAATACACTGATTGTGGAGGGCCAGGCAATCTTTAAAATGTCAGGGACTGCCAGCCCCATCACACAGTGTATTTATTATTATCATCTAGTCCTATCTCACCAGCTCACTCACACTCATCTTGTCCCTGATTCTTATCCATCACCGCTAAAAATCCAGGGATTGCTGTGATGAAACGCACTGCCTCTGTAGCCGCTGGCTTGTCAGTGGGCTGGGAATTGCGAAGGGGCATAAATTAAAAAAAATAAATAACAAAAGAAAGAAGTCGAGGGCTAGAAAAGAAATCCATCAAGAAAGTGCTAGTGGTAGGAACAGAACTTATTCAGAATGAAACTGTGCCATGACTTCAGGAATTTTAGGGCAGAATCCTGCTCTTAATTCCCAAGTCCTCTAGTGCCATTATGTTCATCCAACTTGCTTCCAGTTTTGATTTTAAAAATTATACACATACAATGGAAAGCCAACTAACTTAGAAGACTCAACTCCATCTTTATATTCTTTCGCTGCATCTTTTTTTTTATTCTCAAGAGACCCCAGTGTGTTCTTGATGTGCCTTTAGCTGCTTGTATTTCTTCCACTCACTGTGACATCTCTTCTCCCAGTATTGATCATTTTGCAGAATGAGATTTCGAGCAAGGTTCTGTGACTCCTTTCAACAGCATCCCCGACACGAAGTTATGGAGGCCGTGGGCTCAGAAAGGAGTGGGTCATGGCCCAGTGTGAGTGTGGGACAGCAGTGACAGAGCCAGAATGTGCCTCCCTCGTTCTGCTATTGTTCTGGTACCCTGGTCAACCCTTGACCTAGTAGGAACTAGCACGCATCCTTCTTTCATTACTTTCTCTGCTTCCCATTTCCCAGCTCCATGGGCTATTGCCATCTGAGATCAGCAAGACACTCACTCCACTCTAAAAAAGGAGGGGACAGTGGGTGCTTCTCACCCAACTGCAGCCCACAATCCCTTTTAATAAACATAAATACCTCATGCCCTTATCCTCACCCACATTCCAATACCTGGTGCAAAAGAAAGACATCTCTTGAGACAGAACCACAGCTCAGATTGAGCCTTCCTGTCTGTAAGGTGGATTAGCAGCTAGCAGCTCTATTTCCTCAATGCTGACTATGTCCCAGGCTAAAAACTTCACAATTATCTTTTCATTTCAGCCTCCCGAGAACACCATGGGGTAGGCATGATTGTTATCCCTACTTTAAAAAATGCAAAGAGAGTCTCAGGGAGAAATTTGCTCCAGATTACCCAGTTGGTAAGAGGCTGAGCTGCGGTCACAGCTGGATAGTCCTGCCCAGTGCAAGTCTCCTCACCACTACTGCATGTGGCTCTTTATTTTCCCCTTTTAGGGATATAAGTCATAAAATACTATTTACAATATTTTTTTTTCAGATCATCTAAGCTAATCCTCTACCCCAGCCAATCCAGTGACAAATCACTGTGCTGGTAACCCCGATTCTGAAAGGAAGTGCTGACTCTGACAGGGGTCGTCTCTGCTTCTCCCAGGGGTCTCGACAGTGTGCATGTGCGGGGCGGGCTTAACATCTACAAACTGTATTACTTAGATAGCCTTGCTTCTCACTTCCACTGGATTCAGACAATGAGAGCTGGGGGTGGGAAATGGGCGGGTGGGAGGAGAGAGATGCAGGAGTGTTTACTCCTGTTCTCTCCCTGCTCTGGTGCTGTGGTCTAGGCAGTAGGTATCACCTTCCATGATGACCACTGTCCAGGCCTCTCTCCTGTGGTTCCAACTGGTCCCAAGCTCCAGCAACATGGTTTCCTGCTGTTGTCCCTTCAGGCCCAGCAGTGGGCACGCTTCCCACTGTGGTGACCCCTGGGGGCTTCACCATCTCTTGGTTCTCTTGGCCTGTCTACACCTCTGTAAATACGTTCCTTCATTAACTTCTCTTCAACAGCCCAGCTGCGTGTAGCTTCTGTTCCCTGCCAGGACCCTGACAGAACTCCGTTAGCATCTCCTAGATCACAGGAAAGACTTTAAAACACCCCGAAGCAAGACCTAAATAGAACCAAGGTCGTTTATTTTTGTAGAGACTTTTGACTCACTTTTTATAAACTGGAGCCAAATATGTTGCCCAAAGGAGAAGAGGGAGCTTGGGTATCTTTCCAGTTTCCACAGCTTGGCCTTTGATCTGCAAGGCAGTGGAGGGAGAATTTCAAGCCCACAAGCCCAAAGAGCAAATTCACTTCCAACTGCAACGTTTAAGTGGGTGGGTTAAATTTAGAATATGAATAAACATTTACCCTTGATACATACTGCATAATTTCACATCTGTAATAAACTTCCCATGCTATATCGTATACCATTTCCCAATTGACTCAGTGTAAGGAAGCTCTCATCTCAGGCCTTGGTTTTTCTAAAAATAATAATGATAATGACATCACCAACACTCCACTCCCCTCTTTACTCTTTTGTGACATATTCTGAGCATAGCAAGACCTCATAGTTTACTGGGCTATTTTTCTTTTCTTCATATAATATGCATGCCGCAAACCTACAATTACAGGGTTTCTAAGAATTTAAATGATACGCCCTAGACACTAAATTGATTCCTTTGTTTTTCATATACACCCAAACACAACATCCAAGAACATGACTTTGTCTCTTGAAGGTCAATTCGTGACCAAAATTAAATTCCAAGACTAAGTTTCGGAAAGGTCACCTTCATTAACCTTTTATTAATTAGAACACGTAAGTGTCCACTAAGAGGGGCGTTCCCTCTTTCTCATGTTCTCTTTGTGGAAGCTCTCTGAGTGGTAATAGCTCCCGATCACGCTCACATGGAAATTATCCCATCCGGCCCTGTGCGCTGGGATGAAGCCCATTCAACCCAGTAACACTGGCGGAAGGCAGGCTTATTACCCAGACCATCTTACACCTTCAGAGCCTCCCAGCGGAGTACTTGACCACAGACCATTGTGCTGAATGAGGCCGGGGTTTCATTTTAGAATAGGGAATGGCAAATATACTACATTTCAAGATGAATTTATGATATTCAAGTAGAATGAACTGGAATTCACTGTTTTAATAAGAAATGGGTTAGATCATGAAACGTGATTAAATACACAAAATCCTGTTACAACTGCCCTAACAAGCTGCTGATTCAGGCACTTTGAGAAAGACTGAAATATAGGAGATGATGCTTATCTTCAAGGAGTTTATAGCGAGGATCCTCAACCCCTAGGCTGTGGACCGGTACCGGTCTGTGGTCTATTGGGAACCGGGCTGCACAGCAGGAGGTGAGCAGCAGGTGAGCGAGTGAAGCTTCATCTCTATTTGCAGCTGCTCCCCAGCGCTAGCATCACCGCCTCAGCTCCGCCTCAGATCATCAGGCATCAGATTCTCATAGGAGCACTGGTCCCTGGTGCAGAAAAGGTTGAGGACCACTGGTTTATAGTATGGTCAGGTTTAGGGCATCAAAAGAGAATTAATAGCACATAAGTAGATGCCGAAAGGTAAAAAATGAATAGTTTAGCCAGTGAGAGCTCTGAGAGTTCAAAAAAGAGAAGAACCACAGAAAACCGCCATCCAGATCCCTCAAGACAAATGTTTCTGTTCTGAAAAGCAACCATTCCTGTTTTAAAAATTACAAGAGGAACTTTTCATTACCTAATTCAATCAAACACAATGTTTTCTTTATTGCAGAGGTTTTCAGACTAAACATTATAATATTAGAGCGCTCTAGAATCATACAAACAATGATTAAATGCACTTATTTCTTGATAAGTTTTTGCAGATTAAATACACACTCTACATTAATTATTACCGAGCTGGCAGGAAGTACACACCACGCGATCATGGCTGCCTTTCGGAGAAGGGAGGGCAGTGAAGTTACCTTCTCTTTCCTCACCACATTTCTATTGATCTTCTTAGAGCCATTTCAGAAACATTGCAAACAAATAATTTACACCCAATAAGAAAAGACAGGCCCAGAGAAGATAAGTAATGAGAAAAATGAGAAATTATCTCTGGCCGGACCATCTTCTATTATGAGGGGCAGGCCCGTCCCATTGGCTGACCATTTTTCTCGCCTTATCTGAAGGCTTACTGCCAGCCTGGAAGATGAGGAGGCGTTAGCTCTTCCTTTCTGTTTGCTGTCAACCCTCACAATGGGCCAAACATGCTGCTTTTTTATTTCACTGTAGAACTCAGCAAATTGCCATTAAGCTTGGTGGAAGCAGAAGCCATTCTTGGGTTCAGCCAGCGCTTTTCAACGAAAGAGAAGGCACAGCCTCTTTCTCCTCTCTCTTTTTCCCTTACAGGGACTCAGCTGTCCAATTCATTTCGACTTATTTGGACTTGAAAAGGAAACACTTCAGTCTGCAATGAATAACCCCAGGCAGTTGTAAAGTTAGACCAACTTCTAAAAGGATTCCACCCTGGCCCTTCTAAGTGCAAACATGGTTTCCCAGGTAATTCATAATTAGTTAATGGTGCCCCGAATGTTTTTTAGCTGTCGTAAGCACCATTACAGTCTTCTGAAGAATTTAGAAATCTTTCTTCAGAAATGACAGTAGCTGTTAGCTTTATTGCAAAACTCTTCTTTCCATTAGCAGATGGTTGAATTTCTTTCTTATTTCCAATTATGAAAACATGTCTCAACTTGTTATTTTAGGCTATTGTGTTTGACCTCTACCATAAGGCACTTGGAGAAACAATCCTGTTTACTTGAGACTGGGTTTATAAATTAGTGAGTTGATTCAGGGTCTGGATGATTCTTTTCCTGTTTTTTTTTTTTTTTTTTTTTTTTTTTTAAATTCAGTGATAGTGTATAATTTAAAATGTCAGGAAATGGTAATAAAAGGGTGGAGGTTTTTTTCCCCCATCCAGTAATTATGCTCCAGTGTTAAGTTATAATATACAAAATAAAAACTATGGTTAGTTAGCATTTTAAATTTTTTTCTTCATGCCACACTGTTGGTATAAAAGCCTCTTTTATACACATATCTTTGCTTATCTATCCGCATTCATATCCTCCATATAAATTCAACCCTGATCATACTCTCAAAAGAAATTCCTTTGCAGTGTCTTCATCTGGGTCTTTCTGGCCATTCATCTGTTTAAGATTAGGGGTCGGGAGAAAGACTTTATATCCAAGTAAGACAAACTAGCCTGTACTCTTATAAATCTAATCTAAATTGAGTGTATACATAGGACAAGCAGTCTTGCCTAAAAAAGGAAGTATTTGCCTAACTGAATAAAGAATGACCATGTAGAAAAAATTATTAAGGCTTCCAGGGTTCAAAATAGGAAAAGGAGGGTTACTGTTAGAAAGATGAGCAGAAATGAAAACGTTGCACGAGATGAACCATTTTTAAATAGTCTCAGCGTGGAATCTCAGAGAACCAGCATGACTCTAGGCACCAGCTCTCTCTCTGCCTCTGGGGTCTCTCTCACCTTTCTGTTCAAAACTTCTGTAGAATCCACGTCTGACAACCAATCAAGCATTCTGCTTTGGAGAGGTTGTTTTCTCATATGGTCCTGATTTTTTAAATACATGTGTTATTTTTTTCCTTACCCACTTTCTCTGTGAGGTTGTAGGAGGCATGCACACACAGACACACACACACACACACACACACACACACACACACACACCACACACACGCACACCATTTTGGAGTAGGGAATAAAAAATAAGTGCAAATACCAAATTGTTAAATTAACTTCAAACTACAATTCAGGGAAGAAAAGTTAAATGTGTCAAGTTGTAGGTGGCATTTAAGGCCATAAACTGATTATTATCCTACTGGATTTATATGGTGCCCTGGGCTCCCAGGGCCTCACAACCACTAATTACACGTTTCTCTGGCTCCCCCAATAAGGGAGCGAGGCATCGTTAACCACATTTTATAGGCAAAAAATCAAGAGTTAAGTGATGGGCCTCAGGTTACAGACTAAACAGAAGGTAGAAAAGGAATCTGATGCCTAAGAGTTTCTCAGTCCAAGCAAACATCTTGTCTAGCCTCATCGTAAATATCAAAGAGGCAAACGTTGGTGTGGATTTAAAACCTTTATCCCAACAGTGGGAAAACCAAAAGCTTCTCTACTACAGAGATAAAACCAAAACCACTGAAACTGGTCCACAGCAGTGGTTCTCAAACATTAGCATGCATCAGAAGTCCTTGGAGGGTTTATTAACACACAAATTTCTGGGCCTCACCTCCAGCTTTTTGGATTCAGAAGGTCTGGAAGGGGGCCTGAGAATTTGTATTTCTGGAAAGTTCATGGGTAATGCTGGTGCTGGTGGTTTGGAGAACTCAATTCTATGGAACTGATCTTCTACCTCAGATCTAAGCCCGCTCTCGTAGACCATGAATCACCACTCCCTATCTCTACCCAGGTATTTTCTTCAGATTGGTAGTCCACCTCCTTTTGGCCTGGCTTTTCAGCTTCCTCATCCCTCCTCTTACTTGGTATGTCCCATACACAGAAACAAGGCCAAGTCACAAGGTGATTAAGAGCCTCTGTTTCGATATATATATCAGGTTGCTGCCATTTAACTCAAGTCTTAGTATCTCTATTGCTGTATCTGTAAAATGAGAACCAAAAGGTCTATCCCATAGGTTTCATTCAAGGGTTAATAGAGGTAACCTATTAAGGCACTGAATGCCAGGCCTAGAATAAAAGCTCATTAATAATAATCATTATTATCATTACATATTTACCCAACAAGCATTTGTTCAATATCTGCTATATTTAGATCTGTGAAGAGTAATGAAGATAGAATGACAAGTCCTGATCCCTACTCTCAATGACTTAATCCAATTCTTTAGCTAGATGGGGGCTTCAGAGTCACCTACGATTTGATACTATACAGACAAGTACTAATTAGTAGGCAAAACCAAACCAAAACAACAGCATAAATGTTCCTCTAAATGAAAGCCAATGTAGAAGACCGATAGGTAAATACTGAGTTGTGGATGAACAGGGAGGAGGACACCCCTACCCTGCTTCACCCAGGCTTCTATGAGCCCTGCTCATTTAGGAAAGCTGCAGAACTAACCATTCCCCTCTTTTTAGAATTGAAGAAACTGAGAGTCAGAGAGGTGGCATAACTTACATATAGGGCACAGAGCCAACAATAGTGGAAAGATGGATAAAGTATCACAGAATCATGCTGGGAATGACCTTACAGATGAGTTTAAGTTGATCCAACTTTTTTATTATATAAGAATACAGAGGTCTCCTAGCCCATTTAGAAACAGATCCTGGGATTATGACCCAGGTCTCCTAACTTCTAATCCACATCCCTCTCTGCTATACCTCTTCTCCCTTTAGTTCCCGCAAATAATACTCTAGGAATGGAGCATTCCCTCCCAAATGAAACAAGCTTTGGCTCTTCCCCACTTGATGGCACCAGGTCCAGTGTCCCAGGAAGGTCAAGTGTTCCAGCCCCACCATAAACGGGCAGTTAAGGGTGTTTTCCTTTAAAACCCACCCTCTTCCCCTGAAGCTGCGCAGGCTTAGCTTACCAACCCTTCTCAGAGGTCTTTACATTTTCATAAGTGTCCCTTGAAGACCAAAAGTAGCATGTAAAAGAATTTGGTGTGGCTCAGAGCCAGGAGAATATCAAAGAAGGCCTGAGTCAACTGCCTGGTATCCACGATGGGATGCTGACTTACATCAATAAGAAGCGCAACTCCTTCTCCAGGTGCCACTGGCTTCCTTGCCAAGAAGAGTAGCCTTTGGATCGTCAAGGACAAAGTACTGACTGCAAAAAGGAAATGACCCCAGATGTGATGTAGGGGATCGGGAAGAGGACATCTAACTGCTTCAAGTGAATTTAAATTTTGCACCAGGACAAACCCTACCAGGAGCTCAGAGGAAATCTGCAAATGAATGAGCAACCTGTTAGCAGAGGCCTTTGAAGAAAACAGGATCCATGAGAATGAGGCCAGAAGCAAGGATTTAGGCTAATATCTCAACTTTTTTAAAGAGAGGAAAGGAAAATTCTCTAAGATGTATAGGTGTTTAAACTGGAAATACATCCCAGAAATTATAAATGGGATGGATTGTAAAAAAAAAAAATCAATAATGGTGGTGGCATAAATGCCAATTCAGTTTTACTAAGAATGACTCAAGTCATACTAATGCCAGTCATTTCTTCCTGGAATAAAGTCATACAATTCAGATATCAGAAAAAATGAAGTAGACAAGAAGGACTTCTACAAAGAATTTTGGACAGGGTTACAAAACACAGCATAGAAACCAGTACAATTAGGCAGATGAATAACTTGATGATTGATAATTACAAATGGCATGAAGTAGCTGATAGAAAATATTTCTTGGCCTTATCCTAGGCCATATTTTTATTAATAATTAAAAAAAACCCACGAGCATCTTACTAAAACTATCCATATATGGGAGATCTAATTAAATATAACTGTAGTTGCAAGAAGTATGCCCTTTACCCTTTTTGGAATAAAGATCTAGATGCTTGAATTACCACCTGGGAGAGGTAGATAATATATTAGATGGCAAAATGTGGATTTTAAATTATCTCAATAGCCTGGCATGAAATTTAAGAAAATTTCATTTTAAAAGGATAAATGTAATTTTTTGCTATGAATTAAAAAAAAAAATCGCCAATGTTGGAGAGACATAACCTTGCAGGGGTACATATAATATAGAGAGATGTAATCAGTATAACTTCAGTAGCTGTTGTAGCGTAAAAAGGTTACCAGAAAACTCTGATGTTAGGCTGTGCTAACAGAGTGATAAGGTGGCGATGGTCAGATCGCTTGGAGTGCGATGTGTGGATCTGGCAGCCACACTCTACAGTATTAGGGAAGGACCAGCATATGCTCGCAGGAGAATGAGTAGAATGAGAGGATTCAAAACCGTACCACGTGAGACGTGGTTGAAGGAAGCTGGGTTAGCGACGTCTCTGCGTCAGCGTGATGTATGCCTCCAAACAGCTCAAGGGCCAGATGTGGACGTGTTCTGCGCACAGGCAGACTGTGGAGATGCTGTGCCAGACCACCACCATAAAGAGGGCATCACAATAAAGCAAATCATAATCTTTTTGGCTGGTGGAAAGTTTTGTCTTCAATTTGTAAAAACAACAACAACAACAACAAAAACCATCTGTGCATCATAATAAAGCAAAGTGCAATAAAACAAGGGATGCTCGTAGCTGAAGACTACAGAGAAACAGAATTACTGTCAATCCAAGGAAGCGCTTCCTAATGGTTTCCAATTCAGAAGGTAGGGAGGACCCCATTGTAGGAGGTTTTTGGGCATGGCAGACAGTGCTTCCCAAATGGGGGGACATCCATCCTGACTCTAGGCTGTCCCTGACTTGGATAGTGTTAACTTGACTATACTTGCAGTAAATACACCCTCTCTGGAATAAAGCCCCGAGACTTCACACTACCAGCTTTAAGACCTACTTCTATGAGCCACAGAACCGTATCAAAATCCTAATAAAGCCTGTTTAATGATATGTTGGGATTATACAGAGCTTTCAACTAGGGAGCTCAGGGCATTTTCACATCAATTATTACCTTTTATCTTCCAAACACTCCCGCCAGGTGAGGAGGAGGAGGAAGCCTGTTTTATTTTGCCCATGTCGTAGCTGGGGAAGCTTGACAGATTTGGTGAAAGCTATTCCATCCTGACGGGAATCTGGGATTTGGAATTTGGAGTCTGGTTCTTTCCCAATCTCTATTGTAATGGATGAATGCCGCATCGTATCTTTCTGCAGGACTCTCCCTGCTGTAAAGCCTTTAAAAGAAATAGTAATTAGGGACTGAATTCAAACTTTTGATTCCAGGAAAGGCAGGGACTTGCTGGTGGAGACAAGCAGAGCTATTGGGAAGCAACGTGAGAAAAGCCATTTGCCCCTTATTAGTGGTGAGTTACAAGGAGGAGATGGCTCAGGTACAATGCTGCTCACCCTACCTCATTTTCCTCAATTATCCGAGGAGTTGATAATTCTCTGGGATGAAAGGCAGTTCCAAACATGGCTTTTAACATCGTAAGAAAATATCCAGGGCTTCGGAGCACGCTATTTTATCTTTCTACTGGGGTATTTAACACAGTCTGCCTTAAATTAGACTGGCAAACGTCTCTCTGATTAATCTAGAAAGCTCTGTAAAGGGAATGCTAAACCTTCCTTGTCTTTGTGTCAGGAACAGGTACGAGTCTCTGAAACTAGACTGCGTGGGTTTAGATCCCATCTCTGTCACTCAATGAGCTGTTGTGACTTTGGGCAAGTTAGTCGACAGCTTGGTGCCTGGCTTCCCCATCTATGTAAGGGGATCATAAGAGTACCTCCTCTCGCCGAGAAGCACTGTGGGGAACAGACCAGCTAATCTATGAGCGTCCGGCCCCTGGTGTGTGCTTCCTGTTTTTGCCTCCATTATCACTGCACTGTCCATGTACTATAGAGCAGAGAAAGCCTTTAGCTTAGTGGTTAAAGTCAGCCTCCTCTCTATTCACCTGCAGTAAGATCCTCGGCTGTCCATGCCGAGGGCATCCTTGGGAAAGTATGCATAAATGTAATGCACAGATAACTCAGAAACCTAATTTCTGCAGGAAAATTCCACTGTTTTCTACCAGTGAAGCTTTGCACCAGAACTGGTAATGATCTGCAAGGACTTTTCCTTGACTGTTTTGCAGAGGAGATAATGGTGTTATAAAGAAATGTCATTGCAAAGCAAGTTTTCAAAGAAGACACTTTCTCCCATGCAGGAAAAATTTACCTAATTGCTCCCAGCATTGGCTGTAATTTTAAGTGACTTAGATTCTGGTGTTTGAAAAGTAGTGATGGAACCACTGTGGTCCCTAAAGTTTCAGCAGATGCACCCTTGCCAATAGGATGTGGGATGACAGGAAGAAGGCTGGAGGGAGAGGGCTGGAAGTAGCCCACGTGACAGATCAAGGTCTTCCTCGGCTTGGAAGGACCAAATCAGAGAGCACTTGAAGAAAAATGAAAGAGAACCATCAGGGATAGATAAACCCCAGGGAAGCAGGTATCCAGGTGTGAAAAGACTAATATTAGGAATAACAGTAGTATTCCTAAGTGGAATACTAATTTGGGAATAGTTGTTAATATTAGTATTCCATTCAGGGTCTGAGACCCACCTGGCTGGTAGATGTTAGTTAGGGGAGTTGCCGTATTCTAGAAGTTGCCCTGTTGGTTTTGATGTTTCTTTAATATTTACTTGGCTTTTGCTCTTTCAGAAGAGAATTTTTTATAATAAGGTTGCAGAAAATTGTACAGTCACAAATCTGTGGAAAAACCAGCTAAAAGCTACCTTAGCACACCTCCAAGAGGATGCCCTTGTTCCAAATTGCAGGGTCTGTCACCCCTGGTTAGCAGTGTGTCTAAGCCACAGGGGAGGGGAGTGGCAAATGGATATCTTCTCTTGAGGTAGAAATTTGCAAAAATCAGAAGCCACAGCTTGGTGGCGTGGGGATTCAAATCTCCAGTGTGTAGAGTTTGTGTTGCTGTCTGGCATGGTGGTTAAGAGCCTGCTTCTGGTCTGACAGGTGAGACGTGGTTCTACTGCAGCTCTATCACTTTCTGGCTGTGACACTTTCGCCAACTTTTTTTTAACCTCCCCAAACCTCCATTACTTACTATTTAACAGACAAATCTATAAGACCTACCCTGCCCACAGGGAATTGGAGAGTCCTGTGAGCTAATGCATACAAAGTGCTGAGTCTAGTTCCCCACTATTTTTTTTCATTGTTTAAACTTTTCTTAATTTATTGCCTTTAATAAGAAGGGGTTGTAAACATTGAAAAAATATGAAAATCATAGCAACAAACTCAGATGAGCTCTAAAAGAACCTATTGGATGGATTACTGAAACCAGGGTTTAAATCCTACCTCTTCTACTCACATGATGCTAAGCAACCTACTCTTTACTTCACTCTGCCTTAGTTTCTTTATTTTTTTTAAAAAATTTCATTCAGTTGATATTACTCTATGACAAAGGAGGCAAGAATATATAATGGGGTAAGACAGTTTCTCCAATAAACAGTATTGGGAAAACTGGACAGATAACGTGACAAAAAATTAAACTAGACCAACGACTTTCTTATACCATATATAAAAATAAAGTCAAAATGGATTAAAGACTTAACTGCAAGACCTAAAACCATAAAAGCCCTAGAAGGAAAGATGCAATAAACTCTTTGACATTGGTCTTAGCCATATTTTTTTTTGGATATGTCTCCTGGGGCAAAGACAATAAAAGCAAAAATAAACAACAAACTAAAAAGCTTTTGTGCTGCAAAGGAAACCATCAATAAAACAAGAAGGCAACCTACTGAATGGGAGAAGATATTTTCAAATAATATATCTGATAAGGGGCTAATATCCAAAACATAAAAAACTCATACAGCTCAACATAAAAAAAAAAATCTGATTAAAAAATGGGCAGAGGACATAAATGGACATATCTCAAAAGAGGACATAGAGATGGCCGACACATGAAAAAATGCTCAACATCACTAATCATAAGGGATATGCAAATCAAAACTCACTAAATATTGATGAGCCTCAACCTACCCATCAACCCTCTACTTTACCTCTAGTAGAGTCACAAAAATGCAGAAATAACCCAAAGATAGGGGCTGGTGAGGATGGGGAGGGGATGTTTCACAAAGGAACTGGGCATTGCAACACTAGATCATTCACAGTGGAAAAGCAAGATGTGACAAAGGGTATGTGTGGTGTCATTCAGTTCCAGAGTAAACAAATGCCCCGACGAGCTAGGGTCCTACAAACCCCAACACTGCAATATTGTGAACAGACAGCTTCAGACACTTGCGGGGACTGCAGAGAAATACTGAAAAGAAAGCAGTTTGGTGGAAATGGAGACAGACTCGCCGAGTCTAATCTAGACTGCTATCTCATGCTAACCTAGTGCTATCTTTTAGTGTTATCGCAAGAGCTAATGGAGTTTCTCAGAAGTAAGCACCTTCATCAACTTAAAATCAACAATTTTAGCTACTCTGTTATATCTGAATTGTGTCCAAAAGGGTGTCAGACTAGAGGATGTCAGAGGAGGCACCATCCACCGTGCCTGGCACAAGGGAATATAAGACAACGCCTTTGTGCTAGCAGAAAAATTAGGTGATGGCTGAATTTCTGCACCCATCATGAAGGTGCTGAGCTGACGTCCATCTGCATCCTTTTGCTCTTCCTCACCTCGACTTATAGAGACTGCTCATCCTCATCTCAGAGTCCAGTACCTAACACTAGCTGTGCTATTTATCTAACACAGGTGGGCTAAGAACTGAGGTCTGAGTCCTTTTCTTTTTGTTGGTGATACCATTAAAACGTTTCCTACACAAAGACCTACGCATAACTCCTGAGAAGTACAGTTTGTGGCACTGAATGGCTTTTAAACTTATAGATTTGAAACACACACTTCCCTTTTTATGCCCTAAACTATTTCCTGCTCCAGAAGCATCCTGCCTCCCCTCTCAGCAACCCTCTGTCTCACCACCTTCCCACGAATCTGAGGGGAGCGGCAGCCTCCCAGCTGGGCAGAGCATGGGGAACGTGCCGACTTGTGGTCATCGCTGCTTTGGGACAGCGATACGGGGACAGGGTTTTGCAAGAGCTGTTGACACCTCTGCACACCCTTGCCAGTCATAGGAATCAGGCAAAACAAATATATGACGAAAGGAAATATTTCCTTTCTATTTCACAAGAAGATGTTAATTAGGCCCAAACTACTAGGTTACTCACAGCTTTCATTGAAATGTAAAAGCCTTTTGTTACCATATATAATCTGCTAAATTATTAGGGTTACAAATTATATACAGAATGGTTCATTGAATTAGTGCAAATTTCTGGGCTTAATAAATTTGCAGGTGCCAAAGCAAATGACAACAACAACAACAACAACAACAACAACAACAACAACTGCTGCTGCAAAAGTTATCAGGGGAAAAAAAAGAATTAGAATGGCCAGGGAACTACCACAGACACAGGAGCACAAGGAGCACATGGAGCAGTGTCTCTCATGGCTCCGACCTTGTCCTTTTCTCTTCTCACTAAACATTTTCCCAGGATGGTCTCATCAACTCCCCACGCCCGCCCTGGCTGCTATAAATTCCACATGGCTGTCTCTAACCCAGACCTCTCCACTATGCTCTAGGAAAGGAGTCAGCAAACTTTCCCTGGAAAAGGCTGCAGAGAAAATATTTTAAGCTTTGTGGGTCACATGGTCTCTGATGTACCTACTCAACTCTGCCCTCAGAGTGTGACAGCAGCCATGGACAGTATGTAAACCGTGAATGTGGCTGTGTTCCAATAAAGCTTTATTTGCAAAGACAAAGAGAGGATAGGATTTGCTTTGCAGCCATAATCTGACGACCCCTGCTCTCCACTCCAATTGCCTACTAGACACGCAAATTCCACAGCAGCCTCAAAATTCAATGTTACAAGGCTAGAGGTATTCTCTTCTACTCCCAGTCTGATCTAAACATACCTCTGACACTCACGTGTTCAGGGTTAACACTGGGGCATCATCACTTTCCTACCCTGACATCCCATAGTCAAACACAGATCCTTTTAACTCTAACTTTTAATATATCTCATATGGCTCACTCCAATTATGTGCTTCTGAAGTGCAGGGGCTCTGTCTTACTTCTGTCTGTAACTCTCTCTTTCTTTTATTGTCTAATCAAATGTCTGGCACATGGAAGGGACTCCAAAAATGTTTATTGAATGGATGAATAAATGAGTTAATAAACTGTTAGAACAGCTCTAGGGCAGTGCTTCTTAAAGTTTGATGTGCCTATATATCACCTGGAGACTGTTAAATGCAGATTCTGATTCAATAGGTCTAAGGTTCTGTGTTTCTATCAGGCTCCTAGGATGCTGAGTGTTGCTGGTCCACGGACCACACTTTGAGGAGCAAGGATCTAGGACACATCCTGTGATCTCAAAATGCCGTATACAGAGATTTCTTCCCCAATATTGATGCATGTGTTGATCCCTTTCCACAGTTGTTTCATCATATCATTACTTGCACTTATTCAAACCTCCAAAGAAATTAATGCAAAAGTTCATGGCCCCAAATGCCTTTTCAATTTACAGTTTACACATATTTCCATTTCTGTGCCTCAGACTATTTGCTGCTTCAATCACCTCCTCCTTTCCTATCTACTCCTATCCCTTCGTGTCTACTTAATTTA
Organism: Eidolon dupreanum; assembly: GCA_028627145.1. Classification (NCBI taxonomy): domain Eukaryota; kingdom Metazoa; phylum Chordata; class Mammalia; order Chiroptera; family Pteropodidae; genus Eidolon; species Eidolon dupreanum. Next base: position 7,238,604 of record CM053514.1, read on the forward strand.
ATTTAAGCATAACTGTGCTCATTATCTGTGTAGTGGTCTTTCTACAGATACTCTGCCAATGCAAGGCTTTCTTATCAAGACATGTAACTTATCACGATTGTGCAAATGTCTTAAACAAATTATTATTGTTTAGAAATTCAAAAGAACAGTCTGTTTTCCCAGAACTCTAGTACAATGACCAAATCGAAACCTATTTTCAGGCTACCTACGTCCCTTTTAATAGTCACAAAACACTTTTTTTATCAACAGAGCAAATAATTGCTTACAGAGCTCCTGGGACCATGGTCCCCCGCTCCCCCAAAAAAGAATATACCCAGGTTATCAGGAGAAACTTTATACTCCATGAAAGCTGAGCTATTCGCTTTGGCAAGTTAAAAGTATAACTCCAACATCGTGGCAAAAATCACATTTCTTAGTATGAGTTCAGTAAAGTTAGATATCACATTGGGGACAGCACTTCTGTCTACATTCAACTCTGCCTGGAAACTAGGTTTTACTCTAAAGATGCCATCATAGGCTACTTTACACCAAGCAATCTCAGCATTTTGGATAATTACATCTCTCCCGACAATTTCTGAGGATATTGAATTGTGTCAGAAAATAGGTGTCATAGTGAATAACTGGTTCTACATAGGCTTTTTCACTACTAAATTATAGTAAAATGCACTATAATCAACTCATATCATATAAATCGCTCTCTCCCTATATTTATCTCCAATGAGGAGAATCGAATTGCGTTACCTAAAATTATAGAAGAAACCGATTACAAAGGTATGACAGCTTTATAACTAATAACTTATAATACTTGTGTCTTAGTCCATTTGGGCTGTTATAACAAAACACCATAGACTGGGTGGCTTATGAATAACAGAAATTTAATTTTCATAGTTCTGGAAACTGGAAGTCCCAGAGCAGCATGCCAGCCTGGTCTGCTGGGGGCCCCCTTCCGGGCTGCAGACTTCTAGGGCATGAATGCCACTCATGAGGGCCCCACCCTCATGACCTAATCATCTCCCAAAGGCCAACCTCCTAACACCAGATACACCGATATTAGGATTCCAATATGTGAATCTGGAAGAGACCCAAACATTCAGACCATCACAACCTGATTTTTATTATACATTTATATATATGGCAAAAAAATCTCAACAACCAGCTCCAATAAAATGGGTTTAAGTGGGAGCAAGTAACATCTTTGGCCTTTGCACTGAAGAGACATCAGAGTTTGTGACTGGCCAGACTGGTGTGTGTGGAGTACAGGAGGTGTCTGCCACACTGCTGAGTATGGCATTTCTTCCAGCTGAGCTCCCTGGGCTGTGCACCTTGACTGCACCTGCCCCGTTTGCAGATGAAACCAGCTGCCAGTGCCAAGCACGCCATGAGAAACTGACCATCGCTCAAGGTCGTTTAGCAACATCAGTTGACAGGCCTGTCAGAGTATATGCAGATGGAATATTTGACCTCTTCCACTCAGGACACGCAAGGGCACTTATGCAAGCAAAACAGCTACTTGGTAGGAGCCTGCAGTGATGACCTCACCCACAAAGTCAAAGATTTCACCATGATGAATGAAGCAGAGAGATACGAAGATCTCTACGAAGATAAAGTCATCGGAGATGCTCCAAGGACACTCACACCAGGGTTTCTGGAAAAACACGAGGTTGACTTTGTGGCCCATGATGACATTTTATACTCTTCTGCTGGCTCTGATGACGTTTATGAGCATATAAAGGAAGCAGGAATGTTCGTTCTAAATGCAGAGAACAGAAGGCATCTCAACATCAGACATTATCACAGAATTGTCTGAAACTATGATGTTTATGGTTGAAGCAACCTCCAGAGAGGGTACACAGCCAAGGAACTGAATGTCAGCTTTACAGATGAGAAGTATCGCTTCCAAAACCAGGTAGATAAAATGAAGGAAAAGGTCAAGAATGTGGAAGAAAGATCAAAAAAATTTGTTAACAGAGTGGAAGAAAAGAGTCACAATCTAATTGAAAAGTGGGAAGAGAAGTCAAAGGAATTCACTGGCCACTTCTGGAACTATGTGGGCCGGATGGGGCACAGGCAGGTGTTCCAGGAGGGGAGGAGCCAGATGCTTCAGGCCTTGTCTCCAAAGCAGAGCCCTATGACTCTAGGAGCTGGTCTCTTGCTCACTCCCCATCACCCACCTTCTCATGGCTCCCAATCAAAACCTCACCCCCTCCCTCACCCAAAGTGGCCACAGCCTCCATCAGCAGCCCGAGTGAGGTGAATGAGGACGAGAAGTAAAGGCTGCTGGTGGACAAGAGCCATACCACCCATGCCGGGGAGGAGAGTGGGGTTTCTGGGAATGCTTGGGTGGTGTTTGAAAGGTAATAGTCACAGGAGCTGCAGCTCAGCAGGGAGACCCTGAGCTCTGCTAAAGGGAGGCCTTGGGACCAGCTCTCCCTCCATCTCCATTCAGCCCAAGACTTGGGGTCTGCATGGAGGTTTCCAGCCAGACAACCTGGACCAAACTTCTTAGAGTCATCTAGAATCACTCTATTTTAAACTTGTTAAGGAAAGATGCAGAACACCCCTGGAGACTTCCACCAAGTGAGGTGTTGTCTACTGTAGTCCTTACACCTGCCCTTACCAAGTGCACCCCCTGTGGAAGTGGCTGTTCCCTCAACCTGCTACTTCTAGCTCCTAAGGTCCCTGCACGTTGCCTCCTGGCACCCAACCTCTGCGAACGGTGTCTCCAATAAAAATAGTTGCGTTAAAGGCAATTCCAACCTCAGTTTAGTCACTGGAAAAAAAATGAGTTTAAGTGGTTTTCATATTGACAACTCTGGGGAACTGAAAAATCCTGAAGGGTCTTCTAAATCATCAAAGGAGCATGAATACAGAATTTCAGAGCTGAAAGAGATTTGGAGCTCATGTGGTCCACTGTGCACGTCTGACAGCTGTGTGCTCTCTAGTTCACTGAGAATGAACGAGTAGCAGAGCAAGGCCTAAACCCAGTGTGCCTCAGAGTCCCACAAATGTCTTATGTACTATCCTGATTGAATGATGTTAAGTATCATGATCTTCGGTGTGTCCAAATTCTTAGAAAGTTCATAATTCATGTGCGGTTCATCCTATCTAAAATAGCACCCAGCATGATGTTTCAGAAATCCTTCCTACTTTCTCTGCTTTTTGGCATTTAAAAAATTTTTTTTTTCAATCATTTGTCTCCCCCTTAGAAGGTAAGATTCCTTAAGATAAAAACTTTCTTCTTTTTTTCACTGTTATATCACTTAGAATAGTGCCCAGCATAAAGTCAGAGGTCGAGAAATACTTGTTGAATGAAAAGAAAAAGAACCATATATGATAACCCTCAAACATATCACTACAGGATCAGAATACCCATTTTATGTCATCTATTTGACATTTTTCCAGAACTTTGGCTATGCCAGGCATTTTATAAGACTGAGGTGAACCTCAGAGTAATAGGTTTATTTTATTCATTCAGGGCACTTTATTTAAGGTGATCCTATTACTGTAACCTCCTAATGCAATGTCATCGCTTATCAGCTTAATTCTGCAGACTGTACCAGCACATTACTCCCTGAAGGAATTATTTCACCTTCAGCTTGAAGATAGGACTCTTAAGATTCAGCAAGCTGCTCCTAGGATCAGATGGGAGGGGATCTTTGTGCTAGCCTGCCAAAGCTGAGAAAGACGGAGCAGATCAAAATAAGTTCGCTTTGCCAGGCAATTTGGACATATTCTCTCTTTCAGTTACACCCATCACAAAGGAAAGCATTTCATAACTATGGGAAGATCCTTGAGTTAGAAGCACATATGGTATCAGATATGTCATCTATTATATTTGCTTTTGAGGTAATCAAAAAAGTAGAAATGAATATAGGGCTTTGTTTTCTAAGACTATGATAAAAAACTGTAATTTCATAATAATTCAGGAAGTTGAACGGTACTTTCACAATCGAATGCTAAATTACAGTAGGGTTAACTCTTCTGCATTGACAACGCTCGTGTTTAAAAGTACGATGAGGTCTGAGGGGTCTGGTGGCACTTAGAAATCTCTTACCCATATAAAGTCACGATGTTGATTTAATCGAGTCATGCTTTATGGAGGGGATACCTGAGCTTATGCCATCTCAAAATGATTTATAAGAATCCAGAAAAATAAAGGGCAATAAAGCCTTAATTAGTTATCCTTCAATGCAAGTTCAAGTAATTTAAAAAAATGTTTATTTAACTCTAGATTCCTACTCATCCTTCCGAGTTCACCTTAAATGGTCACCTCAAATGTTCTACCTCTCACCAAATGCAAATTTGCATTTCTTGGAATTTTCGTCCGATTAATATTCTGTGCACATCCACTTCCCAGACCACACCACCATGTCCCTGGGGATGAGAATCATGCTGAATTTATCTTTATTATCCTTCTTGGCTCTCAGCTCAGGTATACTGTGTATAGCAATCACATTGACAAATAATTGCTGTCAGTGAGTTATAAAACTTTTTGTTATTGGTGGTGGTATAACTTTCCAATTCTTCTCAGGTTAATTTTTAAAATTTTTAGTTTATTTTTTATTGTGTCAAAATACACATAATATAAAATTTACCATCTTAACTATTTTCAAGGGTACAGTTCAGTAGTGTTAAGCACATTCACATTATTGCATCACTAACCTCCAGAATTCTTTTCATCTTACAAAACTAAAGCTCTGTACCCATTAAACACTGACTGCCCATTTCTCTCTTCCCCCAGTCCCTGGCCACAACCACTCTACTTTCTGTATCTGTGAATTTGACTACTCTAGGTACCTCATCTAAGTGGAATCCTACAGTATTTGTCTTTTTGTGACTGGCTTATTTCACTTAGTATAATGTCCTCAAGATTCATCCATATTGTAGCATGTGTCAAAAGGTCCTTCCTTTTGAAGGCTGCATAATATTCCATTGTATGTATACACCACATTTGTTTATCAAGTCATATGTTAATGGACACTGGCTACTTCTGTCTTTTGGCTATTGTGAATAATGCTGCTATGAATGCAGGTATATAAATATCTCAGTGAGATCTTGCTTTTAATTCTTTTGTATATATATGCAGAAGTGGAATTGCTGGATCATATTGCCCCAGGCTAACCTTAATTAACATTAGTTTATATAGTGACAAGCACTAGGGATAAGAGATGGACAAGGAGGATTCCAAGATGACACTGGGCAGAATGAAATGGGGAACAGCACCCCCTGGACATAATATTGAGACTGTGATTCTGAGAAGCTCCTGCATTGTGTACAGTTTCTATAAATGATAAACACCCACAGTGAGTTATATTCCATAAACTACCTTAAGACTCTCATCACAACCCAGAGGAAATTGGGGTACAGATATGAAGAGCCTGAGGGGAGAGGAAGGAGAGTTCCAGAATCGAGGTATCAATAAAACTTTCTTGGAGAAATTTTCCCAAGTGGAGGAGCATCATAGGAATGAAAGATTGTGTGTTTAGAAAGCCTAATTTCTGCTTCTTGTCCAAATATAATGGTCCTAAGGACAGCCTTTCTCTAAATGGGCTGCTCCCCCAAAGTGCAGCAGTCACCTCAAATCAGGTGTGCTCCCACCTGTGCAGTCAGTAGGGTGCTCGACAGAGTACTGCAGGGAGTGACGAGGTACCAGGGGTGGGTCTGCATTTTTGTGGAGTGAACTGATACCTCTGGGAGCTCAACCAGCAAATCACTTGCCATACCAGCTTCGCAGAGATTTGATCACTATTCCAGTGTCCCTCTGTTTCAGGAGAATCTCCCGGGTTGGGTTCACATCCAGTAACCTAGAGGCTCAGGCTTTGGGTATTTCCCCTCCAATCCTTTTTAAAATGTGACAATTTGTTCCTGGGGAAAAATCTGAATATAAGCATTATCCAGCAACTGCGTCTCTCCTGGGAATGCTGAGGAGCACCAGGGCTGAGGGAAAGGCTTGGCTTTGGCAATGAGTAGGTCCTTGGTGACCTATGGGCTGATCTGGCCAGGTTCGAGCCCCACTGCCAATGGTTAAAGAACCAAGTGGACTAACAGATACAGGGATACCGACCGTATTTTTGGAATAGAGTTTGACAAAAAGATTATCTGCAAAAAACAATGGTCTAGAAACCAGGGCTGTATGATTGCTTTAGATACAGAGAGACTATTGATAAATGCAGAGGCTTCCTATAGTCACACTCTAGCTATCAGAATCTAACATAAGATCTAAAGAATAAGGAATTTCCATTCGTGGAGAGTGCAGTGTGGGGAGGGAAATAATGAAATAGCATATTCTGGTAGTACATTTTTAAGCTAGTGTTTTGCAAGTATAATAGGTTATTTCTATTCCTGTAAGAACCCATTTGTTTTAAAATAATGTCATTATTTGGGAATAGTCTGAGTTTCTTAATACTTCAATTTCATTTTAATAAATGAGACCCCAGAAAAATGCATTCTTCGAGCAGATTTTTTTTCAATGTTCTTCTCTGTATAAGGGGGTTAGCAACGCGATGTTAAATAACGAGTTTTTCTACACGTTCTTCATTACTTAGGCAACTTTAGACAATTATTCCTTTTGAATCTTTCCTTTGTTATTAATAAAATGAAAGTGATTTCTACATTGTGAGTTTTCTCTGACCTCTAAAGTTAGCCTCGCTTCTTCCTTCTGTACCAAATGAGATCTAGAGCACTTGGTGACACAAATTTTGGTCAGATTAATTCTTCATCATTTTTCCCTATAGGTTGAAAGAGAAAAATCATATTACCTTTATGAGTTTTGATTAACTGTTCAAAAATACAAAGGCAGCAAAGGTAAAAGGAAAAGGAAACCGTGAAAAAGGGGAGGCAGAGAGAGTGGGGGTGAAGCAGCAGGAGGCACTGAGATGGTTTCATAAGAAAATAAGGGGAAAAGAAAACAGAAAAAAGTAAAAAAAAAATCGAGCAAGAAAGAACACAAAAAATGAGAGGTTATATTTTCAGATATGTACTGAAGTTTCAAAAAATGTATTTAGAAGCATTGAGAAGCATCAGGCAGTCATGATTCAAACACTGACAGATCACTTATATTTGATCAGTTTCAGAGCT
>CM053514.1:7246180-7289134 GCA_028627145.1 Eidolon dupreanum
AGGAAACCCTGCCATTCTCAACAACATGGATAAACCCTGAAGGCATTAAGCTAAGTGAAATAAGTCAAACAGAGAAATAAAAATACCACATGATCTCATTTATATGTGGAAGCTAAAAAAATAAAAACACGTACAGCATGGTGACCATAGTTACAATACTGTATCGTATACTTGAAATTTGCTGAGAGTAGATCTTAAATGTCTTCACCACACACCAGCAACGGTAACTATGTGAGATGATAGATGTGTTAACTAATCTTATTGTGGTAATCATTTTACAATACATACGTGTATCCAATCATCATGTTGTTTACCTCAAACTTACACAATGTTATTTATCAATTATATCTCAGTAAAGCTGGTTGGGGGGAGGGGAGGGAGAAGGAAGGAAGGAAGGAAGGAAGGAAGGAAGGAAGGAAGGATAAAAGGTAGGAAGAAAGGAGATTTTATTTGATGGATCATTTTTGTTTTTGTCCTCTTTTTTAAACGAGACATAATACCTCATTAGGCTGTTAGAAATGGATCCAGAAGAGGGCAATTGACTGAGCAGGGGGCATAGGAGGGAGATGAGAGAATCTAGTGAACGAATGAATGGGGCTGGCTTAGGCCACAACAGGGACAGTTCACAGTCTGGAAAGACGAGGAGGGGAGGCATCCGGTCACTCAGGGTGGGATGCAGACAAGCACCAGGAGCTCGTGAGGTCCTCCCCGACAGCTCTGCTGTCTTCTCGATAGAACGGCACAGGGGTCTGTGGTAGGAGAGGAAGATGTGGGGACTGAGGTGTTGACTCTGAGTGAGGAGGGGATGTGACATGATCCGACCTCCATTTTAGAAGCTCCCTGGGCTTCTGGGTTCAGAATACAGAGAGCCGAAGGTGGAAATACAGCAGCCAGTTAGGAAGTTACTGCAATAATCCAGGATGGAGATGAGATGTTTGTGACTTTTTTGGGACGACCAGAGCGGTAGCAATGGAAGCGGAAAAACGATTAGATTGTGAAAATATTTTGAATACAGGTTAAGTGTGAAAGAGTCAATGAAGTACAGGGTATTTTATTATTTTTCCCCAAAACTAATACAACAAAACCAAGAGACGTTATTACAGCATTTAAACCCAAAACCAATAACATTTCAGCTGCTTTTACTGACAACAATCCAGTTTTTAACTAGCAAAGACTATTCCAGAACTGTGGCAATATCAATAAGTGATGCCAAAGAATACATAAAAATGTGTTGGCATTGTAAAGCATTATAGAAATTGAAGCTATAGTTAAAAGCAAGGCGTCTGTGTCTGGTCCCATAAGCCGATTGTCAGGAATGAATCAATAAATCGCAAAATGTGTGTGGAAAAATATTTCAAGCTTTCCAAGATCAAAGACTGGATAGTAAAATATTAACTTGATGTCCTTTTAACTTTCTTTTCTCAATATTTATTAGTGTTTGACCTCCCTTGAAATGAGAATTCCATTATAAGCTCTTTTGATAAATGGATTGAAAGGTTGCTCAAAGCACTCCATCGTCACTAAGTATTTTCTATTCTCCAGTGAAACACCATTAGTCTGAATTTTACAGTAACTCTCCTCAGCGTATCAAAACCATGCATCTCTGCTCAACACAGAGAAAAACTCTCAGTAAAGCTTTCTTTCCCTCCTCGGCCACCCATAACAATAGTTACAGACATCCCTACAGATAAAGTAGGGACAAACACAGCAAGGTAAAAGTATCATTATAAAAAATGTCTACTCCTGGGCACCGAGGAGGCCCATTTTATGCATATTTAACCTAATACTTAGAGCTTGGAAAAGCCAAAATATATGAAGGACCCAGTTCCTTCCCTTCAAATTTATAACAGGCAATAATATACAAAAAACTTCTCAGAGAGTAGAGGCCAGAATTTTTTTTCCTCTTTCATTTTCTTAGGTTCGATTTGAGAAGCATTAGCTGCTAATTTTTGTCACCCAGGTGTCTTGTGCCGTCTCAAAGGGCATATGTATATGACAGATTCCTATAAGAATCATGGCAATTTTTGTTCCAATAATTAAACGTCTAGAATTTAATACTAAAGAAATAATTAAAGATACATAGGTTTAGCTACAAGAATGTTCATCACAAGATGGAATCAACCTAAATGTTTAACGGTAGGTGACTAGTTAAAAAATATAAGTTTCATCCATGCAACTGAACTATGCGTAGCCATTAAAAATGATGTCGATGACATAAAGGTATGGACATATGTTCATATTGAATTTTAAAATAAATTAATATGAATGTTCTGTGTTCTGACCATATTTTGTAAAAAAATATAAATTTACATGTATATATGTACATAGAAGGAAATTAGAAATATAAACATCGAAAGATTTATATTTCTAATATAGGATTTTCAGAAATATCCTTTTTGTCCATCTGTACTTTGTTTTGATTTTTTCATAGGTATCATTTTATTACTCGGGTAACTGGAAAAGTGTAGTAAGTGACTGAACATGTTCATGGTGGCACTCAAGTGTCACAAGAAGTCTGCTCGGCCAAAAGCACCCCCGTGGCTCCTGACCTTGCTTGCTTTCTAGATGTGTGGTTATGTTAGCGTTTAAGCCCTAATGTGGCCCAGAGATGGCCTTCTTCCATGGATCTGTGACAATCTGCTCAGCAATTAGACCGACTGCTGTCTTCAGGCATCAAGTGAAAGGCTACGGGAACAGCAGCAGAGATTCAAATACCCACAGAACCACACATATCAAGGGTTTACCTGTAAACTTCAAGTGGGATGGGTCGTAATGCCAGTTGTCTTTGCATGAAAGCAACAGGGACTGTCTAGTGACAAAATGCAGCCAGAACACCTATGGGGGATAGAAGGTGGAGGTGCAAAGGGGAGACAAGCAAAGCCCCAGAAAGATAGTAAGAACCCAGCACGTATTTGGTCAAATAAGCCTTGTGCTATAAAACAGCACAGCACAGCACAGTTAGGGAATTTCCAGGTAATTTCAGGAACAAGACTTCATATCTGGGCCCGAGCAATTATCAAAGATTCCTTTAAATCAAAAATAAAGTCTCCAAAGAACTAAATTCTTATACCTTGAACTTCAAACAAACTACTTTAAAAGCAACACTGAAAACATCAAACACAAAGTAGATTAAGCGCACGTTCCATCTGTAAAACCTTGCTTACCACAAATTCAATTACTTGTTTCACAATAAGATACAGGCCTGTTTGGATGTAGCGATAGGCTTGTCCTGATAAATGAGAATGACAGATCTCTTTCTTCGTCACACTCAAAACCAAACCTCCAGGTAAATGCATAAACAAGGAGCTACTCTTTGCAACGCAAAATAGGACCAGATCTACAGGCAAAGCCAACTCTAGTATTGACTTTTATCTTTTGTGCCATCTATTTGAATATGTAAAGCACTAGAGCAAATTTATCTCTGGAAATAGTTTTCCCTTCAGGATAAAGTTTATTCCGAATAAGTATTTTCTCTCTGCCATCACCCTCTGTTCAGCTCTGGATTTGCTCGTATTCGATTTTGGCCTATTTTTCAGTCCTGAGCAGAGGGCAAAAGCATGTGTGCCTTGCTCTCCCATTAGCGCACTCATGCCTACTTTCAGTCCTGCTGGCCTTTGTGAGGCTGCCAGCATCCCCCTCTCAGAGACATCTGTTGCCTTGCTAAACCAAGAAGCTTCCTAAGCATGTGATCAGGCCGTGCAGAATCAGAGAGTACCACCTCCAACAAGAGGCGTCTGTCCACCTCCTCTCTCCCCTGTCATTTCCTCCTCTAGCCTCAGCCTCAACAAGTGGCCGAGCCTCACACAAGCTGTCAGGGACAGATGCTATGTGAAAAGAGGAAATTGGACTCAAAGATGCTACAGCTTTTTTAATTAAGTCCAACCTAAAAGCCAAATAGTGAGGCATGAAATGAATACTTACTTGCAAATAAGTACCACGTTTTAAAAACAAATGTGCTGGTTCGGGTTAGCAGGCAACTTATTAGTTTTCTCAAATGTCGCATTGTTCCTCATTCAATGCCTGATATTTTCGCTTCTGCAGTGGAAAATGCGTTTTGCATTGGTACATCAGGTATCCTGAGTTTTCTTTTGTTATTTCCTTTCTCTGCTGTCCCTGGGCTAGTTGAGTTGGCAGGATGAAGTGCGTCCACACACGGCCAAATGCTCACTCTCATCTATTCATCACTTGTGTCCTCACTCTCCGACTCCATAAGCATTTACCTAGTGCCCACTACACATCAAGCCTAGCTTTACATTCCAAGAAAAAGGGAGAATGACAGCATTCTGGCTTCCCTCTTCCCAGCTCCCTGAGCTAATTCTAGTCATTTGCCTTGTCTCCATTTCTTTGTCTCCATTTTCTCTAGTTTACTATTTGTTTTCTATTCTGGTTCCTTATTGTTCCTCTCCCCATGCTGCCTGCCAATTAAAGCTGACTAGAGGCCCAGGACTTCTGCTGCAATTCTCAGCTTAAATGGCCAAGATCCTTGTTGATTATTAAGGACAGGGAGGACTCGGGGAGAAGACCACGTGGATTTTTAGAGAGAAGAAAATAGGAATAAAACAAAACTCCTCAGATACAGAAAGAAAATAGAGAGGTGAAACCTTAAAATATACACTATAAATTCTAAAGTAATTGTAAAATACAGATGGATTTCATTAAGATTTATTATTTTTTTAATCTCCTTTCCATCATTTCAACCACAGAGAAAATTAAGAATATTAATTTAAGGTGCTCAGGAAAGTTTCCATACGTTTCGAAATCCATAAGGAGGAAATCTCAGGTATCATCTTGCCTGCTCTACAGACGAGGTTCCAAGGAGAATGACTTGTCCAAGACCACCCAGCGAGGTAGTTGCTGAGGCCAAGGTAGAGCCCCAGGCTTTCTAATTTGCCTCCCCATTCCCACCCATAGCCCTAGCCAAATAATCTCTTCCCACTGAGTGTTTTCTATTCTATCACCATTTTAAATACTTGATGAACTGGAGGTAAAGGAGGTAAAGCATATGCTCGCTATGAAAATCTAATTACGATATTCTAAGTTTTCTTATCATGACATGCAGTACTTTTTAAAGAAATTCTGAAAAGTAAATTTCAAACAATGAACCAAGAAGATGGGAAGGAGAAGAAATCAGCCTATTCCACGATCATACTCACCATTGGATAATAATCAGGAAAGGAATATCTAACTTGGGGTTATTTTTATGTTAATCTCACTAAGGAAGACAAAACTTAAAACTGAATAAGAATTTCATGTCACTGAATTTACTCATTACGACTCTTTAGACTAAAGGATGAAAAACACAACCCAAATTTGCTCAAGAACTGAAAAATCAAGAGAGGAGTCTCATTTCAGGCATGGCTGGACGCAGAGCTCAAATGATGACCACCACTTGTATGGTCCATACTGAATGCTGGGTACTGTTCTCAGCATTTCATGTGACTCACCTAATAACCTTCTGAGTAAATATTGTGATGTTTCCTGCTTTACAATAAGGAAACGGAGGCTCTGAAACTAACTTGTCCTGAGTGACCTTGTTAGTAAATGGCAGAGCAATTCAAACTCAATCTGGCTTCAGCGTCTCAAAGTTAACCACTGCCTCCTCATATTACCAGAATCCAGTTTTGCTCTATCTCATCTCCCCTCCGCTATGGTTCCATTCTCTTTGAGATTCTCCTCTCCCGGAAGCAGATCGTTGGAACAGTTTGAGCCTGAAAAAGTGACAATTCCAAGTCCAGCATAAAAGATGAAAGGTTTCTTTTCCAGAAGTTCCAGCAGGAGTCTATCTGGATAGCAAAGCTCAAAACAAACATGAGCGAATGCTAATGTTCTGACTGGCCAAACAAACCTGGGTCATCGCCCCCCCACCCAGGGAGCAGAATGTGAAGTCAACTCCACCAGAAACACACGGACAGAAAATAGAGGTGAGCAGACCTCCTCATCCAGAGAAACTGAAATATTTAATGGCGATGGTGGATGAATAGTGAGTGAACACTATACTGTAAAATTTCACCATGATAATTAAAGTACTTATTTTTCTATAAGCCAAGTCTTCAGGTATTATAGGTACCTTTAGCAACTTTCATTTTTATAAAGGAGAAAGGTATATGAAAAAAGAAAAAAGAACCTAAAGATAGGACAATCGCGATGTATTTATAATCATGACTACTACCACGACCCACTCACATCAGTTTTATGATTCCTCAATGAATTGTGTAACCAGAGAAGCTTCACTTTATGCTAGATATTGGAGCTCGTCCATTCTAAGATCCCACAAGGAGCAGAGGCCACCCTCAGTACTGCCAAGGATGATGCCCCCCACGTTACAAGGCAGATCTGATTTCTCACCTTGCCCTGTTCCCACGTAAGGCATGACTGGCAGAGAAAGGGCAAAAGGACAAGTGAAAGAAAGAAAGGGCGATGCTGCAGAAGACACCAGTACTTACCTCCACCCCGTGGGAACCGCGGAGCATCCTCAGCCTTGGCCCTCCGCCTCCCTTGCCGCCCCATCCCCACATGCAGACCTTGCCTTTAACTACACTCACCTCAACCTGTCATGGTTTTCACAGCAGAGTCCCTGGCCCACTTCTCATTATAAATACTCAGGGTGGGCTCCTCTTTTGAAATAAAGGCGAGCTCTACCTCGGTCTCTTAGGTACCCCAAGATTTACTATTATCCTCCAAATAGTCTCTATACTTTCCCTTAGGAGGCCGAGTGAAAATAAAAAAGATGACAGATAATGGAGTTGTGGGAGGACAGGTTTATCTGCGGAGGAACCAAACTACAGATCAGTAAGTACGATGTACAACCTGGAAAAGATGCTACAAGTGTTTGTGAGCATTTGCTAGGAGCTACTGTGACTTCCTCGCTGGGAGGTCAGGGAGCTTGACTCAACACCTTGTACCTTGACTCCAGGAAATATTTCATTAGGTTTCTGAGTATACTTTTATGAGTTGGATGATAGCCAGGAGATGATACAATTAGTTGGATTTGTGATTGTTTGAAGGACCCAAACACTGGAAGTTGGCCATCACTATGGTGCCAGAGGGCCCTGACCTCAGCTTTGTCCAGTTCCAAAATTCTGTCAATAACTCCAATGAGGATATCTATGGCATCCTAATCAAGCTGAGAGTTGAGGTGATGCTCAGAAGAAGAGCAATATTGTTAGATGACATAATCAGGGTCAAGCAAGATATACCAGATCCCTGATGAGACAACAGTGATGAATGTTAAGCCTGTGTTCAGGTAAAAAGAAACTCACCCAAGTCCATGATCGTGGAGACACATCTTAGCAGCCACATGTGTGAGAGAGTTGTTTTGCTTGGCTCTACTTGAGCTATGACTCAACACTGTACTGTGGTCGCCCAAAAGCTAATGTGGTCTAATGCTGCACTGGTGGAAACAGCACATTTAGCCTGTGGTTTGTGTCTGACATGCTGTATTCTATGTGAAGCAGACCACACCAACGGTCCCATGCTTAGCTCCTGACCTTACTCTAAGAGAAACAGACAGCCTGAAGTTCAGTAGAAAAGGAGTGACCATTAGGGTGCAAGAACTGGAAATTCCTACAAAAGCGTGGAGATGTTTTGCCTGAAAAATGGAAAGCTTATGTGAATAAAACACGAGACTGTCTTAAATGACATTATATACTGTCCTGTGAAAGAAGGGTTCCATTTGTTCGGTGTTGTCACCTATGCCTGGACCTAGACCAACAGTGGGAATTATGGGGAGACAGATTTTAATGAAATAGAAAGATGACTTTCCAAAGGAATGGCCCCCAAATGCAAAGAAAAGTAGGAGGTCAGGAGATGACAAGGACGTTGCAGAAGGAAATATGAAGTCAGATGGGTTGTCGGATTAGATCGGTGGTTCTCACACTGTGTTCCTGAGATGCCTCAGGGAAGAAATGTAAAGAACAGAAGTGGCTGAGGGAATGGGGCTCCATTGTTAAGCAAGCTTCCTGTTCCCACACCCCATTTTAAGCAGAGCAGCTCCCCTGACCTGTTTATACAATGGGCTTCTGCTACGAAGGAAAGTTTATTAAGCCACTGAACTAGATAATCTCAAAGTTCCTGTTCAACCTCGAAGTTCCAGCAATTAATGGTTTTGAGACGTGCCTTCTCCTGAGAGGCATACTGGGGTGGTGGGGGAACATGTCAGCTCCGCGGCCAGAATCACGAGGCTCAGATGCTAGTGGATTCGTCTGCCACCGCTGCGTATCAAATTAACCCAAACTTAGTGGCTTCAAACGACATGAGCTTATAACCTCACAGTTTCTACAGCATGGAAGTCCAGGCAGGGCTTAATTCTGTCCTCTGCTCTGGGTCTCACACAGCTGAAATCAAGGTGTCAACTGGACTGTGTTCCTTTCATGAGCTTGGGGTCCTCTTCCAAACTGGCAGAATTCATCTCCCTGAGGCTGAACTCCTTACCTCCTTGCCAGCTGTTGGCCAGGAACCACCCTCAGCACCTAAGGGCACTCTCATTCTTGCCACACGACGGCTTCCACGGGCTTTCAGAATGTGGCTCTTGGGTTCTTCAAGGCCAGCAAAAGAATCTCTTGCTTTGATTCTCTCTCCCCGGGGAAGGCCTGGACCCTGGACCCTCTTATTAAGTCAGGCCCTCCTAGGAAGATTTTCCTTTTGATTAACTCAAAATCAATTGATCAGAGGCCTTACCTAGATCTTCAAAATCTCTTCCTCCTGGCCATATAATGTAACCTAATCAAGAAGAGGAAATCCCATAATGTTTACAAGTCTTGTCCACGCTGGAGGGGAGAGGATTCTCAGGTTGTGTACCCTAAGAGGCAGGAATTTGAGGTGAGGGCTATCCTGGAATTCTGCCAGTCACCTGGAGCTTTTCCACTCGCTGATTCCGATATCAAGTGACCCGCTCGTCCTCTTTGTAACTCAATTACTCCACGTATAAAATGGAGATAATGACTTACCACACAATCAGGTGCTCGATGAGTTAATGCACAAAGCACTCAGAACAGTCACCTGGCGCCAGGTTGGCACCTGAGGAGAATTGTCAGGTATGCCCGTGCAGGAACGCGTGGTTTCCTTAGGAATGACTGAATACAGTGGCGATCAGACGCCTAATGGTCAGCGTGCTCTCAGGTAGGGGCTGCTAAGTGGGTCAGACACGCAGCTTCATGCAAAGGTAGCTTCTGTGTTCTCTACAGGCCAGGTCTCCCCTTCGCTGCCATTTTCTCTTTTTGGCTTTCATCTCTTCAGCCACTTAGGGCATCCACCACCTGCTGTTATCCTGCCTTTTCTCTGTTTCCGCCCCCCCCCCAGTCTTTTTCTTCTTCCTCTTCTGCTCTCTCATTTTCATTTTTTTACAATGGCAAGATTTCTAATATTAGCTTAGCAAATAAGACGGTGTCTTTCCTTCAGATCGGCGAACATTCTGTCACGTGAACTTTAAGACACTGTTTTTTTTCTGTTGGTATTCACTACTCATAAGCTCTTAAAAATACCTTTTTTCTTTGATTTTTTAAAATTTTGACTGAAGTTATTAAATTTTGACTTATTTTCTCTTTAGGTTAAAAATTCTCCTTTATCAAACAGATAAATCAGAAAATAATGTTTCACCTTTCAAAACCATTCAGCATCAAAATTTCCTTTTAATAGAAAAATCCCCCAGTACAGTTTAAACATTATTCATTTTATAACAATTCATTTTCAAAAACAATTTCCAGGAATGCTTCTATTGTGCACAGTGAATCCCTCTTGGTTTGCAATCTAGTTTACCAATGAAAACTATAATGAGAGGCTAGCAAAGGGAAAAGGCAATGAAATTTCAGTCCGCAGAAGTCAACGTCAACAGCCAACATAGCTGTTGTTAGCAGTATTTAAATACTACACATTTCAGTCCTGTGCCCTGCACATAGTAGGTACTCAGTAGAATCTCCCGGGTCGAACTGAGGAGGTGTCTCAGTGACAATCTGCTGAACTGAATTGAGGAGCGGTCTCCATAAGAGACAATCATGAATCCACTTAATTAGTGTTCTTTCTTCTATCTAATACCTAACTCCAAGGTGAAATAGAGTTTTTGAAGCAAATCGAAGAACCATTCATAATAAACACAGTTCGATGCAGACGGCTTGCACGGACAAATGAGCTGACACGCGTTATCAGTTACGTCATCAATGCTCACTGAAAACCAGGTGAGGTCAAGTTCCCACGCTGACCTGTTCTAAGATCTTGCCGCTAAGAGTCCACACGGCCTTCTTTATGTTGCTCGTGTAGGAGGCCGGGAGGGAGTCTGGAGCATCCCCACGACTTCACCATCCCTGTGTCCAGGCAGCAGAAGCTATCAGCTGTCACCCTCTGATATTCAATATCCTGTGGCACAGCACTATATGCGCCCCAGGAGCTGACACCCAGGAAACAGCACTGCCCTCCAATGCCGTCTGTACCTCAGGGGAGAGTAGGCCACTGAGGCACCTCCCTAGCAAAACACCCCACTGATAAATATCTCCTCAGAGGGAATGGCTGGACAAGACTCTAAAGACTCACCTTTTACATAAAGACTCACCTTTTACATATAACTGTCACTGTTTTCTTGAAAACGTCTGTGTCCAAGTTTATTGCCGAATGCCTTCTCTTCTAAGCTCTGTGCAACAGAGCACAGGAACCACATCTACCCCCAATGACCAGCAGAGTGTCTTGTACTCAGTAGAATATACGTTCAGTTAATGAATGAAGAAAGAAATGAATGGAGTCTTATACCCTGAATGGTGGGAGTAATGGCAAGGTTCCCAGGGTATTCAAAATACACTGTAGCTCATCTAGTCATGCATCTTATTTTATTCCCAGGTGTTAGGTCCCCGTGCACTGGCCAGTGCTGCTCCATTCATGACCGATCCACCCGGAAAGGCTGTCTGCTCAGCTGGCTCTTCCTCCACTCAGTTCCTTAAATGCTAGTGTTCCCTCGAGTTTCTGCTTTGGACTTGTTCCCTTCTCTTCCTTTCCCTTCCCTGCCCTCCCTTCTTTTCCCTCCCTTTCCCTCCACTCCCCTCCTCTTCCCTTCCCTTCTCTCTCATGCACTCTTTGGGTTCACTCATTCACTTCCGTGGATTTTATTACCACCTATGTATCATTTTTACCTCCAACCTCCCATTTCCCACAGCCTAATGGGTAATTCCAATGGTATATTCTTTAGACCCCTCAAATTCAGCAGACCCGAATCCACCTCATTAGCTTCCTCACTCATTGTTCTGTGTTTCTGATCACAAAGAACTTGGCACACACCTTCATTACGCAACCAGTCTGCCTCCTCAGTATAACCACACCTTCCTGCTCCTTCCATCCTCGCTCCCGCATTCTTAGTTGAGGGCTGCTTTATTTTTAAAAAACCCTACTTCCTTTCCTACCTCCCACCCCAATTTGAGATCCCATGGCTTCCAGATCTTTCTAAGACAGAAACGGGGTTGTGTTACTCCTCTATTTAAAAGCCTTCTACTGGCCTGTATCATCCTGTAAAGTTGGAGCTCCCAGGCTAGTTTACAAATCTCTTTGCCATTTTCTAAACTCAACCCCCACCCCCTCTCCCAAACCACACCCTTCAGTCCCACGACCACACCACACTCCAGTCCAACGACCACACCACATGCCCGTCACATGACCACACCACACGCCAGTCACGTGACCATGCCACACTCCAGTCGCGTGACCACACCACATTCCAGCCACACGACCTCACCACACGCCAGTCACGTGACCATACCACATGCCAGTCACGTGACCACACCACACTCCAGTCACATGTTCTCAGCACACTCCAGTCCCAAGACCACACACTCCAGCCACACAATCACACCACACTCCAGTCACATGACCACGCCACACTCCGGTCCCACGACCACACACACCACACTCCTGCCTTCGACATGCTGGTCCCCCACCCAGTAGTGAGTTTCCTCCTGTCTTCTGGGTGGAGACCTTACTCAACCAACTCACCTCTCACCCCTGGGAGACCCTTTCCCTGAAACCTCAGGCTTCCACTCCACCCTCTCCGCCCAGAGAGCTGTGCATGTGCTTCTGTTATGGTATCTGATAAGGCTCTGTAGTTATTTCTTTATGTGATGGTCTCTCTCGAGTGAGGTTGGGAGACTTATCCTATGTCTCTGACATGCAGAACAAACTAGAGTCTCGATAAATGTTTATTGAACAAATGCATTCAACGTGTAAACAAGTAACTTACAAAGGTACTGTGTACATGAAATGTTAACATCTTAAGTGCCACCTGTATGAGTAGCCACCTTTCATTCTGCCATTTTT
This sequence comes from Eidolon dupreanum, assembly GCA_028627145.1. NCBI lineage: Eukaryota > Metazoa > Chordata > Mammalia > Chiroptera > Pteropodidae > Eidolon > Eidolon dupreanum. Next base: position 7,258,466 of record CM053514.1, read on the forward strand.
GCACTGTCTCTATGCCTTGTTACCAAGGACAGTTGACAGATGAGGGAAGATAAGGAAAGCACGCTTTGTTTTTATATTTTTAGGGGGTTGGGGCATAATTCTAATCACCATGAGCAATTCAGCAGCTTTACTTTCTAGATGCCCTTTTGAGTTTGTAAATACGAACAGTCTGAGACTTAGGATGGTTCGACTTACCATTTCTCAACTTTACGATGATCCAAAACTGATATGCATTCCGTAGAAACCATACTTCAAATTTTGAATTTCGATCTTTTCCTGGGCTAGCGATATGCAATACTACGCTGTCTCAGGATGCTTGGTGGTGGCAGTGAGCAGTAGCTCGTCAGGCCCGCCATCATGAGGGGCAATGACTGGTACTCCACAGTGTGCCGTAGTCACGGTTTTTTGGGCACTGTGATTAGTGTTTCCCACCCCATCATGTCTGTAAAATGCTTATCTGTGTCTCCTGCTTCTGGTGAGAAGAAAAAGAGGAAGGCAATGACTTGAGATGAAACTCAAGATAACGGCCCAACTGCAGGCTAATGTGAGCGTTCTGAGCACGTCTGCGGTAGGCGAGGCTAAGCTGTGATGTGCGGTAGGTCATGTGCAGTAAATGCGTTTTCTATTTATGATATTTTTAAGTTGCGAGTTTATCGGGCTAACCCAGAATTTCAGGAATATTACATTAATAGTCCATAAAAGAAAACTAATTGATATACTGAATTCCTCAAGCTACACAAGGAAAGGGCAGGGAGTGGGGTTCTGGGTGAGGAGGGGGTGGGGACCAGCCCTCCCTGGGGGTGGGCTCTGGAAGGAGACCGGCTGGGGAGGCATGCTCACACAAGGCCAGTCCTCCTATCAGACAGGTGGCAGCCTTGCAGGTCCAGCTAATCTTCCTAATTACAGAGCACCTGGCTGCTGGCCAGGACCAAGGGGGGCAATTTCAACTCCTCATAGAGAAGGACAAGCAAGCCAGAAAGGACCCCTGCCAAACAGGTGATGGTTCATGGCAGGATTTCAGACCCGGGGGAAAGTGGGGTCCTCAGCAAACAAGAGCCCATTGTAAAGTCTCAGTCACATCACGGGGCCAACACCGCCAAGCCTGCAGAGAGGCAGTGAATCGGAGGGTATAGAGGTACCCAGGGGTCCTCTTCCAAGACTTCACAAAAAAACAGACCCATGAAACCCAGATCCGCAGCATTCTCACCGGCAATGGGCAGAATCTACGAACAAGCTGCTTGACTCGATCAGCTGTTGGCAAACTATGGCTCATGGGCCAATTTCGGCCAGCCACCTGTTTTCATAAATAAAGTTTTGCTGGAACACAGGCATGCTCATTTGTTCTTGTATTGTCTTTGGCTGCTTCTGCTCTAAGAAGGCAGAGCTGAGTAGCTGTGACTGAGACCATATGGCCAGCAAAGCCTAAATATGTATTATCTGGCCCTTTATAGAAAGTTTGCCAGCCTTTGGTTCAGAAAATGCCCAGGCTGAACCTCTGACCAACTGAAATCAGAATCTCTTGTGGAGAGTTCCAGGCATGAGTATTTTTTAAAGCAAGGCTGCAAACCACTGGTCCAGCGTATGCAGCGATTCTGAGAAGCCGCTGAGCAAGTTATAGACCAAGTTTCCATCTGAGCTGAAAGTCACACAGAAAGGTGGTTTGGAGCTTGAGCTTTGAGAAAAGAAGGGCCTAATTTGCATCTTCATCTGCCACTAGCTATCTGACCTAAATAGCTCAACCCCTCTACACCTCAGTGTCTCCATCTATAAAATGGGCATAAAAACAACACCGACCTGACAGGGTTGATGGGAGGAATAAAGGGAAATATGCAGGCAGAGCTCTCAGCATTGTGCCTGGCACATGACTGCACTTCATAAGTGGCAGCTAAAATAGGGGATGGGTAGGCAAGAGTCCGGCCGACAGGCTGCTGACTCCATCCCGGCTTAGAGCAGCTGGAGGAACTGGAGGAAGTCTCAGGGCTGCCATATGTGGAGCCTGAAGAGAGATGTTCATGTGAGAAGCTGAGCAATGACTTGGAGATGCTGCTGGGAAAGCCACCGTGCGTGTGTGATGACCCAACGTCCAGCCTGAGTGGGCAGGCGTGTGGTCCAGGCAAGCTTAAGAGATCCCCTAAATGGCTGCGGTGCAGTTGTGGGTGCCTGATTCCTGCCCTGCAGATGCCTGCTTCCTGCCCACCTTTGCTCTGCCTCCGTGCCAGTCTGTCTGGCTTAACATCGGTCTGCTGCAGTCTGCAAACTTGTACCCAGGTAACACAGGAGGGCTCTGGTCTGCCATGCACAGAGAACTTCTCCTTAGGACAGACAATCTGGCCCCTAGAGATGCTCCAACAACATCCGTACCTCGACCATTCAATTAACAAGTAAAGGGCATGCATGCTGCAAAATTCTTGAGACATCTTATTTAGCTAATGACCTACATTGGAAGGGCGGGTGGCCCCTGCATTTAATAAACAGGCTTGGATCTTGCTCAGAGTTAGTAACCTCTCCCATCTGGTGTAAGATGAGTGCTTCCTCAAATGCATGACTGGAGTTCTTAGGAACCCTGGTGGGGTTTGGAGACTCACCAAATTAGGAAATGGTAAACCATGAGCTTCATCAGCTGAACCAGGGACATGGCTATATTTGCAGCGGGCCATCTCTTTCTGCCTACTGGCTTGGGCTGGAATCAGATCAAGCTGAGTGACTTGTTCCAGAAAAGCCTGGCTGATACCATTCTAAACTGAATACCTGTGTCAGCACCATACCAGGCCCTCATCCATAGGCCCTGTACCTGAAGTGGCACCACATATGATGATCGGAAATTGCTGGAGGTCAAGCAATGGTTCAGGGACAGCCCGTCAACACAACTCGAAAATCCAGTAACCAGCCCGTGGGAAGTTCTCATTATAATGGTAGCAGCAATACCAATAGCTGTCATTTATCAGGGGCTTACAAAGCGTTAACTGATTTCTTTACGTGCAATTTCTTATTTACCTGTTATGACCATCTTACGATCACGTGGAGAATTAAGTACTTGCACAGCCCCACAGCAGAACTCAGACCTGAATTCAGGTTTCTGACTCTACAGGTGCCACTCAACATTACTAAGCTGTACAGCCTCCCCTGAAGGAGCCAGTTGTACCTCTGCTGCGACATACTCTTGTACCCCAAAAAGCATTGGACCAAGACAGGGGAAGAGCATCTGGGCCCCGCGGCAGAGCCTCCAGTCGCTTTAAGAAAAACCGCATCCCTCTACCCTCCACGGTTCTGCCTCATGCCTGGCCCTCACTCCCTGGGTTGGATCCTGGGTACCTTCTCACAGAAACTCCTTATGGATTTCTGTTCCAGACCCCTCCTCACACTGTCCCACTGGCTGATCCTTGGATAGCTATTAGTCTTGCCTCCGATCTCTCCTATCTCAAAAATCTACTCTTGGCTCCATCCCTGCATGATGTCAACAACATATTCACCTAAGAGGCAGCCACCTCCTCTTCCCACATACTGATGATGAAACATCGTGTCTTTTATCTTATTGAAAGAGCACAAAACATCTAATTCTTTCACCTGCAGAGCACAACATTGTGGCCTGTTGAACTCAAACTAGGACGGGTCCCCATCCACGTCCTAGACCTCCAGGTCTGTTAATACTCTGCAAAGTGCACTGACGGGGACACCAGCCTGCCTGGGTTCACACCTGGCCTGGCCAAGCACCACCCGAGTGGCCCTGGGTGACCTCTCAACATCACTTTCCTCATCTGCAAACTGGGAGTAATAACAGCATCTTCTTCAAGGGGCGGTGGTGAGATGTGAGACTATATACTACACGTCAAGTATGCTAACTCAGGATAAACACTCCACAAATGTGAATTATTATTACTAGTTTTGATTATATTGCTGTTTCTCCTCTGGTCATTAGTATACATTCATTTAATCAAAATTAATGGCCCTATCTTCAAAATGGTGCAGAAAATCACACGTTACTGCTCAAGAACTGAAGTTTTACAATGGAAAAACACCAAGGTATAAAAATTGACTTGTTCTGTTGACCTGCCTCCAAAATATAGTGCATTACTTTTAATGATATGTGACATTTTCTGCAAGACTTGACCATATATTTTCTAACTAAATCACCATACCAACTAGGAAAAATATACTTTTCAGATGAAGAAACTGAGTTTCAGAGATGACAAATAATAATAATAGTAACAACAACAACAATAGTAATAATAACAACAACTAACATTTATTCTATGCTTCTTATGTATTATACACTGTTTTAATAAACTTCTTATATACATTTTTCAATTTTCAGAACAACCCTATTAGATATTATCAATATGCCCATTTTTCCAGATGGGGGAACTAAGATATGGAGAGGTTAAGTAACCACCCAAGGTGACAAGGATCACAGAGATAAGGAGAACTGGATAATTCTAATCCCCTCGTGTGGTGCCTGCGTTCCACAGCTAGGTCTGGCAGAGGACGAAGAGAGACGACGCTCACAGGCCTTTGCTGTGACAACGCTGTCTGTACCCTGGACCCCCCTTCCATACACGTACGTTGCACACACCCACATGCACCCTTCACTGCACACACCCACACGTACCCTTCCCACCTCCACACTGGGTGAGAGTGTGAACTCTCCTTCTCACTATAAAATTGCGTGATTGTAACAGAATCTACAGAGAACACGCACCTCTGTCAGTCTTGGGGTGACCACAGCACTGATGCTGTGTAGTTTTTCCAAGAGGCTGAGAATGAAGCTAAAGATTTTCCCAGCCACATTCAAACGATGTCCCTCTTTAGAACAACAGAAACATGGGTTTGGTTTGTTTCGTTTTCTAACAGTCTTTGATCTGCACGTTGGCTGCAGACTGGTCGTACACTGTCCTTCCCGAGAGGGCCAAGTCTAGGTGACAACACAATGCTTTGTAAGTCCTGGCTTTCCATTCACGCCCATCTCGCAAGTGTCACAGCTCTGTCACTGCCCTGATTCGTGCAGGAAATGTGGAGTTACGATTCAGAGGGATCTGTCCTGCCCGGGAGATACCAGACAAGTTGGTAAACTGCCCGGTTACTGGCCACTTGGAAAGCAGATTTCAGTTGCTCTGAGCCCTGGAAATGCAAAACTCAGAGAGACTGCAAGGCAGCCGCTTCCCTCTTTCAAAGCTTTTGGTGAGTGTGGAGAGGAAAACCGTCTGAGCTGTCCAGGCTAAGGGGAGCTCAGACAATCTGAGGTCTACATTTTGAAAAGCGTAGAAAGGCGACTGTCTCATGCTCTGGATTATCTTGTTTGCCAGTCAGTGAGCAAGAACTTGGCCAGACTGCACAGCAGGTCATTCTGCGTCAATCTTATTCTAGCTTGTCTCTGTGATGCTTTGTGGAATGTTCACACGCACTGTTCAAATGGCAAAGGCTTTAAAAAGAATTATCCGCTTCGCTCACCATACCCACTTTCTGCCAGTGCAGAAATGTCATCATACAAGATGGCTGCGTGTTAAACACAGAGAAAGGCGAGTTTTGTGGAGTTCACACCCAGGCAAGCAGTTCTCAAAGGGTGCTGTGGGAACCCTGGGAATTCCTGGGGTCTGAGAGATCAAAACTGTTTTTATGAAAACACTAAGACATATATTTGACTTGTTCACTCTCCTTCTCTCTCAAGTGTATGGTAGGGATTTCCAGAAGGTACCTGACATAGGGTATGTCAACAGGTTGGACGCATAAACAGGTAAGACGATCCAACCATCTCTCATTAAGCTGGACACTAAAGAAATGTGCAGCAAAGTAAAACAGTGCCACTATTCTCACTAACTGCTTTTGGAAAACATAATTTTTTAATAAAAATCATTTATGTTATATATGATTGGCATGTTGTTTGAGATAAACTAATAATTTTCAAAATTTCTTACGACAGGGAATATCGATCAATATAACCCACATGGAAGTATTTGAGGCCCTCAATAGTTTTTAAAAGTATAAAGAGGTCCTGAGTCCCAAAATCCTGAGAACCTGGAAATATCTGATAACTTTATTTTTTCCTCAGGGGAGCACTCCTTCTCCAGCTCAGCAGCTAAGCACTCACCTGCTTCACACTTGACTCAGCAGTTTCTTGGACTGGGATGAAAAGTTCTCTCCTCTGTAACCTTATTACCTGCTTTGCCCCAAATCCTTACGATTGAATTGTCTTTGTTTCGCCCATGACATGGGCCCGGGAGGTTCTCGGTTGTTCATTCTGCCTAGAAAGGCGGAAAGAGTGGCTTTCCCTAGCCTCTCAGCTCTCAGTGCCCAGATGCATCTGAGGACTGCCACTTCCGCCTGGGCTATCAGTCAACAAATGCCATGATGGGGCCTTCCGAGGTAGATGCACATCTATGGGATGACAATGGGAGGAAGCTAGACCTAGACCCGGGAGATGAGAGACAACCCTGAGCCTGGGCTACAGAGACTGAGAGGGAGCCCCACGTCTGGGGTGAAGGGCAGGAGATGCCAGCCTGTCATTCCGTGGGTGGTACCATACAGATCAAGTGTTCCTCTCCATGTGTAAAAAACACTGTGACTGACACCAGTGCCGCAGGCAGAGCCACTTTCTCTGCAGGGACCTCAGATCCCCTCCGGACAAGCAAAGCTGGAGCCCTGTCTCCATTTCTCTCCACCAAATGACAGTCAAATAGTCACTTCAATCTAACCCGCCTACTAACAATGACTGAGCTCCTCCTAGACACCTGAGTAAAGTGCTGGTGGGGAGAAGTGCAGAGAGTCATAAGAAATGCTCCCTCCATGCCCTTTGGGGCAGGAAAACCCTTTAGCGGAGCCGCTTATTAGCAGCAAAATGGTCAACTTGAGTTTTAACTCGTGTCTCTTACCTTGTCTGTTTTCTAGAGGGAATGAACTGTGCAACGTGAAAAAGCAAAGCTGCTAAAGAAAGCAGAGAGACAAAAACCCTAAATAATTCATAAGACTGGATAATCAACGTCTGAAATACAAGAATTGATTCTGCAAAAACAGATACTCTCTGTTTCTGCTTTGTAAATGTTATTTCTTAACTTCAAATTCAATTTTTGCCCTGGACACAAAGAGCCTGATTCCCTACTAAGCTGAAAACTCCCATGTCTGACCTGGTTATGCTCAGGCTCCCAGGTGGGGTTCACCCACAAGGCTCTTTGGAGGCATCCTCCCAAAGGGCCCGGACACCCAGCCTAGAGGGCACGTGAGAGCAAAGGGACTTGGAATGCTTTTGAATCGCAAAATGCTTCGTCTTTAAGACAGGCTCTGGAATCATAAAGGTTTACGTTAAAATGGGCTGCCTAATCGATACCTGTTTATTCAACACCCTAGAAGTAACCAAGGCTTTCGCTCCATACAGATGACAACCAGTGGCTGAAACTTACCCGCCTGCTGCCGGTCAAGCAGAGAAACCTGCCATGGCCAAAGCTAAAACCTGGAGTCATAGTGAAGACGAGGAAGGGGGAAGATGGCTAAAAGGAGAGCTAAAGAGCTAAAAGGTACTCTCTAAGGCCGTTCCGCCTTCCTCCTTCCCCCTGCTCGTTCCACTTCCTCTCACCTCTTCTACCCCATCTCAATTTTAATCATTTCTATTAAGCCAAGTTTTAAAATTCAGGGAATTGTCTCACTTTAAGCACCTTCTAATCTTTGATGAAGATTATCAAGATCATGTATTTCTAAATCTCATGCACGAGAACATCAAAAGCCCATTAACCAATTAATTATGCGATTTTGAGGATTATCTGCACGTAAAATGTTAGAAAAATCACTATTCTTATCATACACAAAAAATTATATCTTTTTCTCTTGGTCGTATATTCTCTTCTCTTTCTCCCTTCCTCTCCTGCTGCCTCTTCCTCTCTTTCTCTTTCCAGTGTTCTCTCTTCTCCTCCTCTCCTCTCCTCTCTTCACCTCTCCTCTCCTCTCCTCTCCTTTCTTCTCCTCTCCTCTCCTCTCCTCTCTCCCTCTCCCGCCTCTTCAGTAACCACAATTGTGTGCCATGCTTTCTGGCTTTATGGTACACTCAAACATTAAAAAATGATTCCAACGATTGATAAAATTTTAAATCACTTAAAAAGTGTCAAAATTGAAAATGAAGAATATAGCTCTTTCACTTAGACGGCAGCTAAAAAGGTAGTGCATGGGCTTTTCTAGAAGGCCAAGATAGATTCAGAACCCAGTGCTTATGTGAACTGAAGCAGTAAGAGTACCAACCAGCAAGTTGATCGTGAGGATTAAATAAAACAATGCCTGTAAAGCATTTAGCTCAATGTCTGGCACATTAAAAATGCTCAGCAAATGATAGCTATTATTATTATCAGGCAGTATTGACGATCGATATTACCCACAATTCAGAGGAGGAAGAGAATTAGACACCATACATGCCAGAGACTTTCTTAATTCATCTGTGCATTCGATTTAAATTGCTTTGACTGTGGACAAGGCACTTATATTAACTTCTCTGATCCCAGAACAATCCCGTGAAATAGGCAGGAGAGGTGGTATTATCCCATCTGATAAACCAGGACATGATGAAAGGCTGGAAAACTATGAAGATGGTTTTGGTGTAAGGTTTAACAGACATGATGTGGAAGCGCTGGGACTAGAACAGGAGCCGCACAGCTCAAGGCCCTGAAAGAGGACCGTTTTCCCGATCTGCCTGATATCCTCAGTCCTTTTAATGTATGGTCCTGCCTCATCTCAAGAACTGGCCTCTAAAGAATTTAAGATTAAAATGCCAAAGTCAATGCATTAAAAGCTATCTCCTGATTATCCAACTATGGCCCAGCTGGGTGAATCATGGTGTTTCGTCCCACCCACCAGGGGGAGGTTACGGACTCTCCTTCCTTTCTGGAGCAGTGCTCACTGCTTAGGGGGCAGAGTGCCTGCGGATGGCTGTGGGGAAGTCAGCAGCCCAGCTGTTATGTTGCCATCTGTGGCCACAGCCCCAATTTAGCGTAGAAGATTACAGGCTGGCAGCTGTCAATTATCCAAGGCAGATGGAATCCCCATGGCATTCCACATCTGGAAAAGCCTCCTTGGGACCTGATGCAAAAGTATCCACGCATTCTCACCTCTGTTATTATCTTCAAAGCTACCTAGAGAGTATTATCTTCCAAATGCAAAGTTTAAGAGAAAATGAAAATGCATAGAGTAGTAATTTTTATTTTAAAAAACTCGTAGTCAATGCTGATACACAGGGAAACACTATTTTTTTTTTTTAATGGCATGGAATACAGAAAAACAATCTGAAAAAATACATTAAGAATGGCTGATAAGTCATCAAATAATTCATACGTCCTCCTGTTACCTAAAATGGATGGCACTTTTGAGCCAATTGCATACACGAAATATGGATAATTTATTTCTCGATCTTTAATTCTAAGGTTTTAACTAAGCAAATAAAATAGATACTTAGAAGGACTTTCCTCCCATCACGCATAGGAGAACTATTCTGGGTATAGGGAAGAAAAAGGTTTCAGCTTAAAGCAGGCAGCCTTCTCAATGGAAAAGAACCTTCTACAACACAAATCAATAAGTCGGGCTGCATCCCTGTTTGCCCTGCTTAACTGGGAACTTTGCTATACGATCTGATTACTGTTATCAGCAGGAAGCTCATTTGGCTGTCCTGCTTCAAGGAGAGTCATCCAAATTACAGATCAGCCAAAACACGGGCTGGGTGATCCTGGCACACACACACAGAATGCTCCAGACCATCTCCTCATCCTGTGGTGTGGGGAGTGTCCTGTGGCCTGACTGGACTTAAACTGTTCATGCAAGTGACACACACCAGACTCCCCGAATAGAGACACACTGACATCCCAAGTCATGGAAAACTAGAGAAACTTCAAAAGGGTACGAGTGCCTGGCTCGGGGTTCTTGCACCCACACCCATCAAGTTTCTCTTGATGGAGAAACGTAGTTTGCTTTTGTACCCTTTGATTAACCATTGAGAAATGTGTATTTAGTGCCTAAGGTGCAGAAGGTCCTGGGTTGTCCACATAGAGATTTGGGGAGTGTACCCCAATGACATGCCTGCCAGGGAGAAATACAGGAGAGGTTGGAAGGCATCTGGTAATGCTTCTGGAGCCGAGGCGTGGGTGGGGCTTAGGCCAGGCAGGAAAGCGTCAAAGGGAAAGAAGGAATTAGACCCATATGGAGTCCTTCCATTCAGAGACAGGCGGGACTTCAAACAAAAAATGACTTGACTTCTCATGTGAAACAGAGCGAAGGGCCAAGACAGTCAATTTGCTATTTTTCAAAAGATGGTCACGGAAGAGCAGGCTGGGTTTGAGGGATACTGGTGCTGGGAGAGCTGGAGGCTTTCTAGAAGGGGGTCTGGTTCCTGTTGTTGGCTATGTGGTCAGCACTTTGGATAGGAAGAGATGGGAGGAAGGGGAATGGAAGGCAGTACTTAGAACCAACCTGTCACTCATGCTGAAGATGCGCTATAGTTGAAAGAATTGGGGAGTGGACCTGGGCTCAAAATCTGGCTCCACTCTCCCAGGCTAGGTGACCCTGGGTAAATTACAGTCCTTCCCACACCTCACTGTAAAATGGGGTAATGCCTGTTAATTAGGATTAAATAATATATTTCAAACTTGAACTACAATATCTTACACCATCCCTCCCTCTCCTCACACCATCTCTCTGCACACTGAAATAACAATTATTAGGATCACAAGACATGGATTTTCCACAAATATGCATAACTTCAAAAACTTGTCTTGACGGTATGTCCAACGGCCACTATGGTCAATTTGCAATTTAGCAAATATATTCTTTCCATTAGAAGGTAATACTATCACCTGATCAATGTCTTGTTGGATCTTCCATTCTTTAGACACTTCCACAGGGGATGGTGACAAGATAGAAAGGAGAAGGGAGAGAAGTTAGGAAAGAAGGAAAGATTGATTGAGTCCCCTCTCTCTGGACCAGGCTCCCTGTTGAGTGCTCAGTGAGAAAGGTGGTCCACTTTCCTAGGAAACTCCACTCACAGATCTCATAGTATAAGTATATTGGCCACATTGGCTTTGTAGAAGACATACGTATCTGGGCAGTCACTTGGGCAATATATCACACAACCAACGGCATGAATAATATCTGAATCAGGTCTTGTTGAGATACATCTTCATTCATGTGGCAGTCAAGTTTTTACCATTTAAAACAGACTTTAGAAGTTGACTCAAAACAAGCTTTTCCTTCTCGTTACACTCATCCACAGTGGCAAAGGGTGTCCTTTGCACTTACTCTAGTTGGCATCAAAATTCTCTGTTCCTCAGCAGTGCTCATCACCAAGGTCACAGAATTCTCCTTCTTGCATGCTAGAGGGAGGTGCTTGTGTGTTGCTATCCTGGACCCAGAGACTTCCCTTGTATTATTTCTCTCAAGAAGGCTTTTCCCATCTGCAGTGAAGTCCTTTAAATTTAAAGAGGGACAAGCAGGTACATCTATCCTAATAAGAGAAGATTTTTATTTAATTATCTTCTCTTTGCTCTAAGATTCCTTATGCCTACCCACATCTCTTAAGCAGTTTACAAACCTCCATCAGTTACTTAATGGCCTGTTTAGCTTCACAGCCAGGATCATAAAGAGCCAGGGGTAAAACTCAGAACAGATCAAGGTTTCAAGAGATTTCATGACAGTTAGTTTGGTCAGTCTAGTCTAGAAGAGCAAGCAAAAGTCATGCCCTCTTTGGCATCAGGTTATAAGTCTGATTCCACCTTCATGCTTGCTGCCTCTTCTTCCTGGATGAAAATGGATAGTTTTGTAAACGCTATTTTCATTCTTAACTTGTGTCTAGTCATTTCACAACTTCTTTATTTTTGCTCCTTTTTGTCTAAATGGAATCTCAATGAGGTTCCAAGATGCATTTTCTTAAGAGCAATGTCATTCTGCAAATCCTTTCATGTTATCTTGACTTACAGCCCATCCTTGATTTATTAACTTTCTCTCAAACCATCAGCAAATGAGAAGAGGAGAAACCCAACCTCAGTCAGAAACCCTAGGACGCAAAAGGTCATTTAACAGGATGAACACTAATGTGTTCCGTGAACAGAAGATTGAAAGGAAATCTAGGGCCCCCAAACAGTGCAGCTCCCCAAGGAAGCCAGGGGAGAGAGAAGAGTGCCCACAGGAAGCAGGGAGATGATACAGTCAGGAGGCGACTTGGGGACTCAGAAAACTTGAAGCTGAATATGTGAGAACGTGTTGTGGTGTCAGGAAAAGTTGCAGGAATAGAGACAGCAACAGGGACTGTGCAGATGAAATAGCAGTGTCACCTCAGGAGAAGGGCAGGGACCCAAATTGCTGGCGAGCTGACATGTGTGTGGGGGCGGGGGTGGGGGTGGGGGCACATCTTTGAGGTCCTCGGAGAATCCATTTCACAATATGTTTTGTGACTCTCTTCAGCAATGTACAGTCAACACTCAGAAAATGTTTGCTGAATCAGAACGCCCTAAAACTCAACATGATGGGGAAATAATAAAAGCTCTAGGCTCTGTCCTGACTGCTTTACATGTATTAACTCATGTAATTCTATGAGGCTGTATCAATGTGACAGGTGACAGGACACAAGGCACAAGCAGGTGTGGGGGTTCACAATGAGTCACCCCGAGAGGCGCCTCCATGGTATGCAGATTGTTTGGAGCTAAGAGGAACTTTGGTTTCGGGCTCAAGAGAAACTTCTACCTCTCCCTTAACTACCTAACTGAACTTGAATTAGAGGCTTTGCCCATAATAAGAGATTAGCAGAGATAACCTCTTTCGACCTACCTATATGGCAGGGAAAACTACCAATTACTGAACATGTGCTCTCCCTGAAATGACCTTCTGAACTGCTGACCTCATCCCTAGCTCAGGATGTCTCATATACCCATGTTCCCCTTCTGTCCCTGAACCTCTCATGCATGTGGGGTCTCTGACTCTCGTGTATGTGGGGTTCCCATATATATGCATGTATGACACCTGGTATTTTCTCTTGCTAATATTCGCATGTCTATTTGATTATCAGACCAGCCAAAAGAATCTTGAGCATAGAAGAAACCTTCTTCCTCCCCCACACAGGCAAACTAAATTGCCCTAGATCACACTGATAATCGATAATGGAATCTGGATTCAAACTCAGGCATTTTGGCTCCAAATTCTGTGAGTTCAACCGTTACACCACATAAACCACAGGGAATCCAGTCCTCTGGGTAATTCTTGGATCACTCTTTAAAACATAACCACACCAAATGAACGGCATGGCATCTTCAGGAATTATGCTGGTCCTTAAATTACTATAGCGTTATCGAATATGAGATTTTTAAATATTTTTGTCTAGGAAATAAATTTTAAAGGGGAGGAAGGACAGCTATGATCTAGTTACCATTAACTGAATTGGGCATAGATCGGGGTTTTTTTAGAACTTCGTGCTTGTTCGTGGAATTCTCCATAACAGCTACTTACTACCCTCATGATCTCACTGTGATTTGAGAGAAATAGGTTTGCTATCACTTCTCAGTGGGCTGAATTAGTGCTGAGAAACAACAAATCTCCTTTAAAAAGGGCAATGGTTTATCCCACCGAAACCCAGTTCCTTTTTTTTTCCTGTTACCAGTCTGTTGTCTTTTTAATGTTTTTAAATTTTTTATTTTTTTTAAATTGTGGTAAATACACATACCATAAGTTGCACCACCTGAACCGTCTTTAAGTGTACAGTCCTGTGGCATTAAGCACATTTACGACGCTGTAGAGCCATCATCACCAACTGGCTCTTTTCTTTTTGCAAGACTGAACACCTTACCCATTAAAATCTACTTTTATCTTTAGTAAGGAAGGTTCGCTTTAATAGACAAAAATAAAAGAAACGATTGGGCAAAGAAAAAGAGAGGGAGCTGAATATAGTCAATCCAAAGAAAATTATAATCAATCTATCCTCTATACTGATTTCCAAAATCCCAGATCCTTGACATCTGTAATTGACAGTCTAATCCTGGTAAACTACAACTCTCTTTAAGGTGGTATAACTTATTTTAGCCTAGTAAAGAGAATATAGTTTAAAGTATTAACGATAGGGTCATGTTTGTGACCAACACAAAGCAGGGTTAACACTTTCTTTGAAATGTTATAACCCCATTGGACCCCATGCCCAGGATTCTGATTCAATTGATTTGAGGTTAAGCCCTGATCATCAGTATTTTTTTAGATTCCCTGAAAAGCCTCATATGTGGTCAAAGAGGGGTCCTAGAATTTAAGAGACTGATAGGGATTGAATATCAATCTGAAGCCATAGAGTTACTATGAAGAAAGCAGTGGGTCTTAGCCTTTTGGTTTTTCTGGATTCAGAGACCACTTTGAGAATGTGATGACATCACAGGTCATCTCCTAGAAATACGTGCCTCCCCACGCATACTCACAAAATTTACATCACATTGCAGCACTCCATGCATGGTCTACTAGACGCCCACCTTGACATTCTGAGTACAGAATAAACAGGGACAATAAGCCAAAAAAGAAATCAACAAATAATGAGCCAGCTGAAAAAAAAAAGAGCCAGCCCAGGAGACTGAGATGGTGCAGCCAGGGAGGTGGGAGGAGGGATCAACTGAAGCCAAGGAATGCGAGAGTTTCAAGAGAAGAGGGTGTTGCAGAGTCAAATGTGAATGGGTCAAATAATGGAGCTGGAGGTGGTTTAAGAGCAGAGCAGCAGGACCTGAGAAACAGCCGCCAAGCTGCTCCGCTGGAAGACAGGCTTGCGGAAGATACCACGGGAGAAGTACGAGGGGGAGCTGCAGAAAGCCCAGCGAGAGCAGCCATTAGGATGGACCACGAAGAGGTGTCTATGTCAGAGGAGAGTCAGGGCAGAGGCCAGAATGCTGAGGGCTGAACTGAGGATGTGAGGTTGTAGACACTGCACGTGCTGGCGTGAACACCTGCTGGCCCCCTTTCCCCGGACCTCGTCCTTGTCCTCCCTGCATCTACCTGTCTACCTCCATTCTCTAGTTCCGTGTGAGGCGCACCCCTTTTCCCTGACACCCAGATTCCAAAACATCCAACTCTCTCTCTCTCTAACCCTACAACTTCATCCAGTTGCCTAGTTCTCAGTAATTCTATCTCTGGTTCCTATCACTATTTTTCCAAATGTCCATATCCTGTCCTTCCTCCCTTGTCCAAGCCTCATCCATAAATAACTTGTCTTTAACTCTATAGCACTTCTGTTATGCTTTCTACCTTCTCTGACTGCTATATGTGGCCTGCCAACGTTCTTCGGGGACAGATTGTATTTCCCCAAAATGGCCACAATGCTATTTCTTCCCACATGATCTCCTATAATGTCATATTGACATTCCTGCCATGAGAGGTGGGGTCTAGATCCCCTCTCCCTGGACAAACTTATGACTTGCTTGTAACTGAAATACTGTGGCAGGAGTAACAATGGGTAGTCGCTACCAGAAGAAGACCACGCCAGAAAAAGGCAAGGTAGCTTCTACCTTGTTCAATGGAACTTTGTTGCTTGGCGCTCTGAGCTATCACATAAGAGGTCTGATTCTACTGTAAGGCTGAATCATGCTGTGAGGCAGCCCAGTGCCAGTGAGTAAAGACACTCTTAAATGATCCCAGGTGAGCCTTCGAGTCTTCCCAGCTGAGGCCCTAGACGTCACAGGGTAGAACAAACTTGTCCCCTCCGTGCCTTTCTGAAATTCCTGATCCACGGAATCCATGAACCTAATAAAATGCTTGTTGTTTTATGTTACTCAACTTGGGGAGGTTTTGTGGCAATGAGTGGCTGTTACACTTCTCCACTGGGCTGTTAGTGTCCTGAAGGCAGAGTCTATATCTAATTTTCTGTGAGTGGGACGCTGTTCGGACACGAATATAAGGTGACCCTGGCAATAAAGCAGCTGTCCATTTTCTCAATGAGGAGATAAAGAAGTTAGGTTTTTGGTCAGTTTAAGTACATAAACTTTTAAGGTTAAAAATGAAATAGTTAATTTTCCACTTATAACATTTAATTTACATTTTCATATTCATAATCACATATTGTATAAGATGATACATTTCAAAATACTGCTCTTTTTCATTCCTACATTTTATAAAAGAATTTTATTAAATTCTTGACACATCTCTCTCGACAGTCTCTTAGTCACTTTTTGAATCATGGAACAGATTTCTAGAGCCCGCCGTCTTCAAGTCACTTACACAATTTGAGATAAAGCACTTGGGTATCAGCGTATGATGTTGTCACTGGAAATTTTACCCCAGACACAATGATTTATATAACATGAGACTAGTTTTTATTTGATTGTCTGTGGATATGTATTCATGAGCATCACAAAATAAGTGATCACCACTGTATTGCTTTTTAAAATAATCTGAAAGAGCTTGCATACAATAGTATCTCATGTGCATTTCTGTGAGGGCAGAGCCCATGAAAAATCGCTGTGCAATATAAAGCTGTGCAAATTTGCTTCCTTTGAAAAGCCATCCCATCAAATGACCTCTCTGAACATCCAATGCTGGTATTTATTTCAGATACTTTGAAGCTAGTGAGTCCTTCCCGATGTTTATAGTTCAAAGTAAATAACTGAACCATGTTCTAGTAAATATAAAAGACTTTGTGAGAACTCAAATTTAAAATCTGAGGAATAACTTTTTGAGAAAAAAAAATCACTATGTATTTGGGTAGAGACTCCTGAAAATGCATGTGGAGAGGAGGAATGATACTTGTGGCCCTTTAGGGAGATTGAGCTTGAGATGGTAAGCAGGATCTCTAGGATATAAGAGAGAAAATGTGGAGACAGTGCCCTGCTGGGAGGAAATCACTGTGCTTCAGGCCAGAGGTGGTGATGACACTCATAACTGTTCCCAGTGGGTTTGAAAATGATGTGAAAGATACTAACAAAGGCCAAGTTAGGGAGGCAGTGAATACAGTGAAACACCTCTACAGACTGAGGGACCCGAGTTCAACCCCCAGGCCTGTCAGTAAGTGGCTGTCTGACCTTGAGCCAGTTACTAACCCTCTCTGAGCCTCAGTTTCCTGCTCTGTAAAAGAGTTGTTGGGAGGATAACAGGAGATGATGTATAAAATATAAGAAAAGTAAAAAGCCAGCTGGATAGGCATTTCCTGAAGACCCTTGATCAAGGACATCTATTATTATGATTGACAGCTGATTGGATGTGGGGGCCGAGGGAGAGGAATCATTATTGCCTGTAGAGTTTCTCTTTGAGTTTTCTTAGAATGAGTGATTCCAGATGTCCGCGTTAAATAAAAAAAAATCATGTTCTAACTTTTCTTTCCTTCACAAGAGTCAAAGTGTGTTTGAAGGAAAGAAGAATACCATTGCAACGCGGTTTTTAAATTGGGTTTATTTCTAAGGGACATTCTCAAAGAGCTGTAAATTACATTTGTCAGAATGAAATGTGGTGAGTGAAACAAAAGGTCTCTTTCCTCCTGTCTCTGGCGTCGGAAGAAGCCACCACGTACGTTGTCAAATAAAACGAGGCTGGTGTCCACAATAATTGAGCTGGGAAACTGCGCTGCTCAATAAAACGTTCACCCGAGGACGCTCCAAACCCTGAAGGCCAAGGCAATAAGAGGGAAATGCTGAGACACGGGGCCAGCCAACGACACCGCGTCTTACCAGGAAACCTGGTTCACAGAGCAACACGCAGGGTGGGAGGCTGGGAGCCCTGGGCGCTGACACCACCGGGGTGTCGCCCTGCTGCAGCCCTCCCCTTCTCTTGACCTCGTCCCAGGGTCCTCACTCAGCGGCCGAAAGAGCTTTCCAAAGCGTAACTCCGATGTTCCTGCCTTGACTTGACAGTTACTGAACCCCACAAACTCGGGAGTGAAAATACTGCTGATGAAGGAAAGGTACTTCAATCGCACTGTGTACTACTTTATAAAAGAAAGAATTTCTTTTATAAAATAAAGTACTAAAATATTAAACTAAAAGCATTTAAATTACTGAATCATTATGGTGTATACCTGAAACTACTATAATGTTATATGTCAATTATACTTCAATAAAACAAAAATAGAGAAAATTATAAACGGATATTCTTCCTGGTTCATTAACTTGCATGCAAGCTTAGGCTGAATACATAATTACAAAAAGTACTTCAATTAAAAATACTTAAACAGTAGCACACGATATCCATGCTTCTGCACCTTGCTTTTTTTCCTCTGTGCTGTAGGTCTCTGCATATTCATACACAGAGATCTTCTTTATTCTTTATAGTTACACAGTTTTTTAAACTAATGACACAGTACTCCATGTGTGCTATATCACCGTCTACTCAGCTAGTTCCCTAGTGCTGACACTTGGTTGTCTCCATACTTTTGAGATGACAGTAACACCACCAGCAATAACCTAATACACATGATGTTTCACACCAGTGCAGGCAGAATTAGGATTGCATTTGTACTTCCGTTAGATAATGCCCAATTCTCCTTTGTAGAGGTTGTATGGCTTTACACATTCCTAGTAAAATAAAATTCTATTTTGAATATTTTGCTCATTTTAATATTTCCCCTCTGTGTTAATTTCGTGGTCTCGCTCTCTCTTACACAGCAGACATTTACAGAGTAACTGATCGGAGACCATATCCTCATTACGGAGGGGAAAAAATCAAACCACCTCGTTTTGCCACTTGTACGTGCCGAATTAGTAGTATAGATAGCAAGTGCATGACTTTGGGGGAGCCACACATCCTCGGGAGATGAAACGGACTTAGAAGACTGTATGGGAAAAAAGGAACTTGATTAGGCCCTTTAAGAAATCAGAGGAGTTAGAAAAGCAGAGAAAAAGTTCCAAAGCAGAAATATACATAAAGTATACCAAGAAGGATGAGAAAGTTGGCTGGAGCAAAACGCTGTGTAGAATAATTGAGGACAGGACTTAGAAATGTAATTGGGACCTGAATGTGGCAAAGCTTTCATTCTAGAGAGCAAAGTCTGGTCTTTACGATTTAGGCTCTATGACATATAACCATCCGTCCTGGTTTGCCCAGGACTGTCCTGGTTTATGTCCATTGTCTCAGCATCTCTTTCACTCTCAAGAGTCCCATTTTGGATGATAAATTATATAGTTAGTTGCCCTAGCAAGAGAGAGATGATAAAAGAAATATTCTGGCAAAATAAATTTGAGTACTGAGCACAGATAATGGATGAAGGGAGAGAGGCTGGAGACAGGAGGACCAGGGCGTCACCAAGCAGGACAGCAAGAATACGGGACCAGAAAGAAGCATGCCGGGCCTGGTCTAAGTAGTTTGAAACAGAGTAATTTGTTATCTAACCTCTCTGGAGCTGTTGTTTCCTCGTTTTTAAAATGAAGATATTGAATTAGTCGCAAAAGGACCTTTTCAGTTCTAATACTCCATAATCGAACAGATTATTGCTGCAATCTGTGGGAATATGTGGAAGAGTGAAAAGGAAAAAAAAGCATGGAAGGATGGTGAAGGACAGGGAACAGTTAGAAATGACAAGGAGAACAGAGTTTTTGCCACTGACATATAAAGGTTTGCAGACTACTGAGCTGAATTGTGAGACAGTCCAGGAGGTCAGTTTTACATGCGCTGTATTTCAGATGATAATGTAGTGATTTAAAGATATGTATAGAGGGACACAGTGATGTAACCAAGTCAAATGGAGACTAGGGCTGGGCTGGACCACACTCAGAGACTTCCGGCAAAGGGTCCGATGGATGGTGGTCACTCATTCTTGGTGCTCAGGTGTGGTCAGAGAAGATGGGTACAAAGACAACAGATAAATAAACAAAGGTTGGGGATCTGAGTTTCAGGCTAGACAAACCAGAGTAGATTCTTAATGGCAATGCCAACTGTGAGTCCCAGTCTTCATCGCCAAAGGCTCTGAAGGAAATTTATTACTTTTACTCAGGACATATTTAAGAAAAACTCTACCTGGGTGGCTTTGATGCCTACGAAGTACCACATCTACTCCTTTGTGTTTTTCCCCTCAATGACAAAGGAGATTTGCTTCCAGAACTCCTTATTGTTAGAGTCTGGCCAAGGGTGTCAGTTCATCCTCATATGCTATAGCATTGACTTCCTGGACTGCTGAAGTTTCCCTACCCTGAAGGTCACGTGTCCCAGTCTCAAAAGGTCACTGAAGAGCATCCTTGCCGGGCTATAATTTATGGTGAATAGAAAATGGGCTTTAAAGTAATTCCTTGAACAAATGATCCATGAGCACAAGCTTCCTAGCAGAAGATATTAGGGAATGAAAAGTCTCTCCCCCAGGCTCCACCATTTCTTTGAGATGAGATCAGAAGCAGATAATTAAATCACCCAGAGGCATGCTGCACTACATAAATTCAAAACCGAAAGGTGAGAGTTAAAATATTGTAATTGTGTTCAAGGTAAAAGAATGGGAAATGGCTTTTCCCTTCCTTTTGAATGTTCACGTGCTAACTTTTTCTTTTTAAAAAAAAACACTTTCAATTGAAAAAGAAACACTAAAATCATAGGGGAATGAGTCATTAAACTCCAGGCTTATTAGAGAGAAAGTGTTCTCAAATGATCATAGGATTCTGTGATTCTAAAATAGAGTGAGAAGTAGCCTGGGACCTGAGGACAAGGTTATGTCCCATTCACTTACACGACAAACATCTGATACATTCGTGACATTGGCATCAAGCGATCATTTCTGATACAGTATCTTTCTGTGTCTAGAATAACCCAACAGTTAATACTGACTGTAACATCACACCAAGATGATACCAGGAATTGAATGAAACAGAAGAAAGGAAGGAAAAAGGCGCCTGTTACAAGCCAAAGTGCTCTGTCTGAGAAATGTCTATTCCAGCTGTCAGGAACTTAAATACCAAAGGAAAAGTAAATTGGATTAGGTTACATTTGGAAGAGAGTTCCAGTAAGATACTTGGTAACTTCTGAGTGCATTTAATGCATTAAACTGAATCGGTTTCTAGAAAATGGTTTTTGCATACCGCAAGTTGCATTTATAGATTCTGTCCTGACCAAAAAGGTATACCTGAGTAAAGGACTGAGGTGGATACAGCCTGTACAGAAAGAAATGATGGCAGTAAACCAGTCAAATCCTCCATGAGCCTACAAAACAGAATAAATAAAATAGGGGTGGCGGCAAATCATGGCTGGGTTGGGTGGGTGTTTTTGGTTTTTTAATTTTTAAATTTTTTCTTTGTTTGTTTTGGGTTTTGGTGGTGGTGTTTTTTGTTCTACGAAAGATCCTTTCTGAATTTGGAATTATTCAACTTGCCACCTTGGCTGTCTACCAGATCAATTCCTGTCCCATTGCCTATATCACACAGTCTGTAAAACACAACTTAAATTTAAAAGAAAGACAAAAGGAAAAGAAAGAAAATGAAAGAAAAGGAAGAGCACATTCCCTAACCAAGTTTTCAGGTTTTATTTAGCGATCGCT
This sequence comes from Eidolon dupreanum, assembly GCA_028627145.1. Taxonomy (NCBI): domain Eukaryota; kingdom Metazoa; phylum Chordata; class Mammalia; order Chiroptera; family Pteropodidae; genus Eidolon; species Eidolon dupreanum. The sequence continues at coordinate 7,279,875 of CM053514.1, forward strand.
CAGCTTCTTTCCAGTCTTAGGCCTAGGAGGTAGTAACAAAAAGTTCCTAGGTTTGGAGGATGCTCCTTGTTCCCCTTGCCTCTTGGTTATTCCCTCCCACCGCTGATGTTTCAGGACCACCTGGAGGATCATATAGGCCAGGCCATGGGAGCCACATTCCACAGCTGCCACAGGAGGCCCTTGTTTGTCATCCTGCTTTGTTGGGATGGACGGGCATGATGGGCAATGAAGCGAGCTTGCTGCCCTTGCTTGGAGCCACACCTCTATCTGTAGCTGAGCAGCCGGGACAGTGACCAGGAAAGGGAAATGCAGGAGCAGGTATTCCTTTGTACACAATTTACCCAGCATGCTCAGGGACATTACATCTGCCCCTCCTCCTCCTCTAACTCTCTGTCCCCCAATCAGCAGCACACAGTCCATTTCAAGGTGCCTGCTCTGCAGGCTCCTGGGGTCTGTGGGCCTGAACTCTTCACTAGGTTCCCCTGGTCTTTCAGTGCCTCCTCTAACAGCCTCAACCCTCTGTGACCTGTAGGCTCTCATGGTGGGACAGCTGCACATAGCTGCTCAAAATGACTTCTGTGCTAGACACTGTATTAAGTAATTCCCTTTTGGCAAACCTGCCTGGACTACATTTCCCAGTCTCCCTTGCAGCTACCTGTGAGCTAGACTCTGATGAGAAGACCCATTCACATGAAATTCGGAAGGAGGAGGTGTTGAGCATTGGCTTTATAGAGAGATGAGTTTCTTGCAGGCCTGGTGCATGCAATCTGTCTAGGGCAGCCATGGAGAGATTCTCTTGTCTAGAGCCTGGTAACACCAAAGCTGAGCCTGGGTGGTAATGGCAATGGAGTGACTTCTAAAACAGTCCTGGTTCCTTAAGGTTCTTAATAACTTGTTACTAAGCCATTTTCTGCTTAGAGGGGCTTCTGTTGTCTGCCAATAACTACAATGATCGAAACAACTTCTTAACTTTCTATCTTTGTTCTTTTCCCTTAATGTAGAGTGTTCCCATCTCATACTTACAGAAGGTGCTTCAGATACATGCATCTAAACCTCAACTGAGAAATGACAAATCTCAGTTATTTTGAGTATTCTGTACAGTAGCCTTATCACCAGTGATCTTGACCATTTATTCACTTAACAAAGTTGTTAAAGAGTGACCATGTACTAGGCACCCTGATGATCATGGCACATATGTTAGGCACAGTCTGTGGGGCTTACCACCTACTTGGAAAAGCGCAGCTACATTTATTTAGTCTCTGCTAGTGCTGTCCTCAACACTCGAGATGACTAAAACTCTGCTTAAGTCTTTCCCATGATGAGAAGTTAACTGCCCAAAAGATGCCATTCACAGTTCTGGATGGTCCTGTAGAAAATAGTTTTTCTTTTCCCTAAGCTGAACTCTCACCCTATATAGAGGTAGCAATTTGGTTCATAAGAATGTAATTTAAGAGAAAAAACATGTATTAAGTACTTGTACATAGACTAGCTCACGTAATCTTCATGTAATACTGTGTGATAGGTTTTACAGTGCCTGCCCCCTTTTAAGAATAGAAAATAGGACATCGGTGCATTTAAGCGCACTTCTGATAAGTGGCCGTATTAGCACCACGAATGGGCTGGCTTAGAACAATAGAACTATATTTTTTCACAGTTCTGGAGACTAGAGAGGTCCAACATCAAGATGTCAACAGATCCATTCTCCCTCTGAAGACTCTAGAGAAGAATCCGTCCTTGCCTCTTCTAGCTCCTCATGGTGAGGGCAATCCTTGGTGTTCCTTCTCCTGGCAGTATCACTCCAATCTCTGCCTCTGTCTTCACAAAGCCTTCTTTCCTCTGTGTCTCTGTCTACTCTTCTTATAAAGACACCAATCATATCGGATTTAGGAACCACGCTAATCCAGTGGGACCTCATCTTACTATTTACATCTGCAAAGACCCTATTTTCAAATCAGGTCACATTCTGAGGTTCTGTATGAGCATGAATTTGGGAGGCAAGGGAGGGCAACTATTCAATCCCTTACAGAGGCTTTACTTAGGGCTTTTCTACAGCTGTCTGGGGGTTAAAGATAATGAGTTTGTGTCTAACCCTGTATATATAGCGTGTTAGATTCTTGAAGTCGATATAAAATTTAAAGCACCTTCAAAAAAGCTAACATAACAAACCAGTGTCACCTGTTTTTAATTGCTTGAATCTTTAAGATAATACTTATCTTAAAGATCCATGCACCAAGTCTATCATTGTCTTGATTTATATATAGGTAGGTTCTGCTCTATAATGAAACCATACTAGTACCAAATTTGGCTTCACTTTCACAGTTGAAAATCAACATTCACAAATTACATGGACTTACACATTTCTCTTCATTTGAATCTTAGAACCCTATGTGGGGAGAGTGAAATCTCCGTTGACCCAAACATTACTGATAGGTCTGGATTGTCTTAATTCATTCTCTCTGAAATTCTGCACATACCTTACACAAAGTTACCTTAAAAATACTACCTAGCATTTATTCAGCACTCACCAGGCTAGGTGTTTTAGTGTATCTCATTCCTATAACACCCCTGAAAGTGGTCTTATCAGAGGAAAGTATTTTGAATTATAATCCTTTGCAAAGTATCCTCCATAGTAGATACATAGCAAATGTTTGTTGATTAACTTTATTCTTTTCATTCAATTTTGCTATCCTCGCCTGTAATTCATACATAACAGTAACGTTACTAAATTGTAAAGAAGTTCTAGGCGTTCAAAAGTGGAGGAGAATCTACATAGCAGGAAGCATCTTAAGGTTTAACAGGAAATCAGAGTTCCTAGTCTAAAATACTGAATTACTTGTAAAGTACTTTTATATCTCTTAATGAGTCATGCTATGATTCATGCAAGTCTCAGGTCTTCTGTACATTCCTGAATCAGAAACCTCTGCTGGCATCGCCTGATTCCCCGAGACACGCACTCCTTCTATTGGCGAAGCATAACTAGGTTAATATCCTGTCCGTAACATTTTAAAATAAAAAAGAATTTTACTGTCTTATAGAATTATCAAAGAAGAAGCTTTTGGTCATTTAAAGATTAGGAAGAAAACACTTCTAATCCAATAAATCTCCTATCTAATTTTGGTAATGGACATATAATTTCATTTTTTTCAATGCAGATAAAAGGATATTAAAAAATGGGACTATATCAATAAAGGTGTTGCTATAAAAGCTATAAACAACTGACTCCTGATGTCTTCCTTTCATCTCAGAAAATGCCATAAAACTATGCCTGTTAAACAGAAGCTTGAGCTAATTGGTGTTTCTGCTGGTGAACAAAAGCAAATATAACAGAAAAAAAATGGTTGCAGATGAACAATAAAATCATAAACCTTATGTTATATAAGGTTACGTCAGCAAAGTCTTGGCAATACAGATACTTTCAGAAGCCTGACACTCTCTTTACTAGGCAAGGCAATGAAAAAAAAAATTCTTATACAAAGTTTAACAACTAAAAGTGCAACTTGTTTAAATTCACATGTCTGAGTTTTTTAAAAAATGGAGTTCATTATAGATATTCATGCCATTCCCATTCCCAAGATAGCTTCTTTTTTTTCTCGTAGATATAAAATAGCACATAAGTGGGTATAATATCTATATTTTTTACTTGATTATTTGATTGTATGATATCTTTCACATTTGAGCAGCTATAAAATATAAGTTGGTTTCCTGGAAGCTGCAAGATACACACATAGGAATAAAATACACTCCCTACACTCAAGGAACTTAGATAATCAAGCAGGGAAAAGATGAATGGCAGGCCAAAGGGCCAACCTATAGGGTGGAAAAAGAAAACATTTTCGACTACTGAGCTCATGGAGCTCTTCAAGGAGGAAGTAGCCTCTGATGTGGATAGAGAAGAGCAGGTAGAGTTCCAGTAATGGGAGGGAGCACGTCAGGACTCAGGAATAGTGGGACAGAACAAAGGCGACGGTCCCCAGGCCTGGCTCACCCAAAGAGTCACTGGGACCAGAGTTTTAAACATGAAGTGTCCAATTCCAGCTCCCAGTGTATTGGTGAGCGCCCCTTGAGGTGGAGCCTGAGAAACTGTAGGTTTAACAAGCCCCCCAGGGGGCTCGCTGGACAAAGAGATGAGAGTTGGAATGTACAGGAAATATTCAGAGCGCAAGAGAATGGGATGGAAGGTGGTGTGAGGCAAGGCAGACTGCCTGAGTCCTTGAAACATCGGGCTGAAGAGGGTGGGAACTACTGAATATCTGTCAGGTAATAACGTGATCAGAACCATGTGTCAGGTAAAGACATCTGGCACTGGTCCAAAAGGCAGACGTGATGGGGAGAGACTCCAGGCAGGGAATGAATTCATCACCAGGCCAATAACGGCGAGCTGGGGGAGGTGTGGGGCCTTCACGGACATCCCAGCCGCAGAAGCGGAGAGGAGGAAAGGCAAGCTGGATACAATGGGTGAGCCTTGGACAATGAGCTGGAGGCAGAAGAAACACAAATTTGCAGGTGAGTAAGCTGAAAAGGTCTGACTGCAAGGCCCAGTGTCCCACGTGGCCATTCTGGAACTCAGGTGGAAAAACTGGGGGTTGGTTTGGTTTTTGTTTTGCTTTGTTTTAATTGGAAAGCCAAGCTGCAGAAAGGGAAAGCTAGCAGAGGAAACAATAGAACCATGTCAACGCTCCTGTCTCAATGGATCAGGCTGTGATACAGTGAAGGTCAAGACTGGCTGGTTAAAAGTCAGGACTTGTGATGTACCATCAAGGGAAGCAAGGCTCCTATTTGTTTTGTTTTGTTTTGTGTAACTCGGGGACTGGCAATCTCTGTAAAGGGGCCGAAAGAACAAGTTCCGGCCCATCTAGGCCACTGCGCAGGCACCCCACGATGCAAGGGCGCCAGGGTGGTCTGCATGCACGGGACTCCTGCAGCTGCACAGCGCAGCCTCCTGCATCCTCCTGGCGAGCTGAGTGCAGGAAGCAGGGCCGGCCGGCCGTGGGCAGGAGGCTGGGGAAGGATGGGGACGCAGGACATATGGACAAATGGGTACTTGTTCTCTGGAGGGTGCTGGACAGCCACTTTCACAAATCACGAAGAGGGAAAGAAGGAGGCGTCCGTGTGGCTGATGTGGCAGGGAGGAGATGCCTGTTCTGGCATCTCTGGGCGACCGTGTTACTTGCATCAATGTCGGCAATATTTGAAACTGAAAATCCGGAAGTTGTGGTTGTTACTGGACCTCAGTCCTGCGCCCCCCGAGCTTTATAGTCCTGCCCTCTCTATGCACCTGCTGTTCCCTGTTCCTGGAGTGCCCCGCCCCCCACCCTTTCTTAGCTTGGTCAAACCCCATTCATCTTTCAAGTCCAGTCAAGGGCGTTACCGCTTCTGTGGCATCCTCTCAACAGATTGTTCCTTCCCCTCTTCTCTAACAGGATTAGTGCACACTGCCACCAGAACCCACGTACACAATGCGTGATACGTAAGTTACGTGAGCTACTATTTGGCCGCAGTTTGCCTTATTTACCTTTGAATCCACAGCACTTGCAAGCAGTGGTTCAACGGGCCCTGTGGGAGATGTAGAGACCACACACCAACCTCGTCACTTACTCACAGCAAGATCATGAATATAAGCTATTCCAGTAGCGGCCTCACTTTGACCCTTCACTCCTGGATGGAGGAAGAAGCTCTGATCCTCCTCCAGAAGCCTATTCTGGTTTCGCAACTCCCAGCAAGTAAGTTCCTTCTGAGACTGTTTGCTCCACCCCAGTGTCTATCTCCTCCGACCCCTCAGGGCTGTGTGGACCAGGACCAGGAGGAGGACCAGAGAACTCTGGGAACCTCTCTGCTTCTGCCCAAGGCAAGAAGTAACTCTCTTCATGTCACATAAATGGCAGACGATGGTCTCATCATGGGTGTCACTACAGCCTCTCCTATAAAGCAGAGGACAGTTGTTCTAACACTGGTAGAGTCTCCCTCTGTTGCCAAGTCTTTGCCAAATGCTAAAGAGGTGTTTGTTGAATGGAACGGAATTCTCTGGTCGTTTTTCATTAGATGCTCTTACCGTACCCTTAGAACACTTCGCAATAAAAAAAGAGAGATGAAGTTGGCATTAATACATTCATTTTACATATGTTAGACAGTCTTACATATTAGAGGCCCAGCTACAAAAGGGAAGCAGGAAAGACTTCAAGAGGGAGATATCTGAGATGTAGTTAGAGTATGGAAGGCACTTCCACAAGACAGAAGGGGTGGAAGGGGAGAGCATTCTAAGTGGCCTGAAGAGCATGAGCAAAGGCTTGAAGATGAGAGAGCAGAGTATGTGCAGGCCCCCTCATCATAGGATCCCCACTAGAGAGGCAATGTCACATGCTACAATCAGCAAAGGTTCTGAAGTCAGTCATTGCCTTACCAGCTGTGTGGCCTTGGGCAAGTCCCTTAAATTTTCTGAGCCTTAGCTTCCTCATCAATACAACAGAGATGATAATACCTTGAAGGGATGTTCTGAGAATTTAGGGTGTAGGTAAAGGATATGGTAAAGAGTATGCATTAAATAAATGAAAGATATAATGATGATGATGATGATGCCATAAGCTTCTTGAAGACAGACATTATTTCTTTCTCTTACTTGCCCCACTGAAATATCTGCCATTTTGTGTTTCTCAAATTTCACAGGTACTTAAAATGTGCTGGCTTAAATGAATCTCCTTGACACTTTATTTCTATCACTGAGCCTTTTTTTTTTCTTTAATGTTTCCTATAATATGTAAGCCTGATCGGACATGGAAGAGAGTCCACATGGACAGTGAATGAATGAAATACAGATCCTGACCGTCATGAATTTTGGGCAGAATCTATAGGCAATCTGGTGAATGCATAGCCAGTTGGAATAGCTTGTCAAGTATTAAAGGTTACACAAGGGAAAAAGTTCTATAAGACTCAGAGTCTAAAAAATATGAGTAGGATTTTGATAATCAGAGAATAGGGGAAGGCAGGGCATTACGTTTAACAAGATTACTGAAAAAAAAAAAAGAGATCAAGATAAGAAAAATCTGGAGTATGTTTGGGAAATCATGGGTATCTGGCCTGGCCAGTAAGTATAGGAAATTGAAGACATGGCTTTAAAATTAGTTTCAGGTCAGACCAAAAGGGACTTCAAGGCCAAGATCAAGATTCATGAGATACTTATCTCATGAACAGTGGATACCCATGAGTGACCTGGCCTGGGATCACAGAATTTGAGACCTGGAAGGCTCACAGTGTCCCCTCCCCTTTGAGAGACCAGAAAAGCAAGGCCAAAGGAAGTTAACTTGCTCAAGGCTACAATGCTCATTAGGGCCAAAACTGGGAAGAACACGCTGGTTTCCTAATTATTAATCAGGAGCTGGAGCAGCCATTGCAGGGAGATGACAGTATACGGCATATACACCACCTCCTTCTCCCTCACCCAAGGCAGACGTTTCTAATCGATCAGGGCACTCTTCCTGCTGAGTCGAGACCTCATCCGCAACACAGCCTTCCAGTCTTTGCCAGCAGACTGCACTGCTCCTGGAGGCGAAACCCATCATCCATCATGCTCTGCTCAGCCTTGCTGCCTCAGTACAAGAACCCTCGCCTTGAAATTCTTACAGAGAATAAGGAAAGTGGCTGAGGAGGACTTAGTCACTTATAAGAGTCACCTGCTTAGTGCATCTCTCTGTATAAGAGGTGAACTGTGTCCTTCATAGTCTCAGACATTTTGTCCCCAATGAGGGTGATTAGCCACGGCCACCTCTGCTCTCTAGGCCACCTTCTCTCCCCAGCAGTTTCTCTTCTACACCAAAATTGCAATCAAGAAGGAGAAGGGGGAAATCCTAGCCTCGGCAATGAGAGCACAAGAGCATAAATAAGTAAACACACCACTTAGGATATGGCAGGGAGAGGGAAAAGTGGGTGTGGGGAAAGAAAATAATATATTAAGCCATAGTCTTGAAATTAAGCACCATTCAATGTTTCCTTTTTAGTTTAGAAACCACTAAATAAAAATGAAGAAAAAAATCAGGAAGTTCCCTCCTTAGTGTTAACAATAGAACAATCCAGGGTGCTGTAACTCAGGGCAACTTATTTTTTAAAAAGAGGCACTGAATGTTCAGATCCCTTTGGACCCTGCCTCGTAGTCTAACTTGGGTGCATTTGGGGTGTCTAAAAATAGACTAGTTAGTGATGGCGATGAACTGCAGTTAACTTCAGATTTATTTAAATTTTGTAATTTTAGATATACTGACAAGCATACTAACAACGAATGTGAGCATTTTGGATCCTCTACCCTCGACAGCCTTGAGGCTTGGCAAAACTCTTCTTGTGTCTTTGGTGTAATTTCTTCCACCCCAGTGAGTGATAACAACTACCTGTATATATTTTGCAAGCAAATTTCTGGAGTATTTTAAGCTTCTTCTAATTCAGAATCTGCATAACATACACAAAGTAAAATTATATCACTTATAAGTATATAAACATGCCTACTTTATTAGTAAACTGGTATACCGAAATCTAAATTTTAAAAACAGGGAAATTAAGATATTTTCACATAAAATGTTTTATTCATTTCCCAAAAAGACTCCCCCTAGAACCCTTTTCAGATGAGGAGTTATTTTTATGTGAGTGCATTTTAAATGATTCAACTTAGGAAACTCTGATTTGTACATAACTGTGCAGGATTTCACCTGTGATCCAAAGTGAAATGCACCTGCATTAGGGAGATGGTAATGGTCTCAAGCTGATGGAAAATGCTAGAAATGGGATTTGTTCTATGCAAAATGAGACATAAGAACATCAGCGGCAGAGTTTTAAAAGGTTGCTTTTTCTGTTCTTTGTATTTCTCCACAGCGTGAAAAAAAAGTTCCATTTTCTGAAAAGTAATTTCCTCCTCTTACCATATTTTTAAAATGTCATAATTAACTGATTATATCACAATGGAATTCCAAAATAACTAAGCCACCTTACAGAAAACAGAAAATATGGCTATTTAAAATTTTTACAAATATCTTTCACTGATATTTATTTCAAGGCTTATTTGTTGATTATATAAACAATAGAGTCATTAGTGAAAACGAATTTATTTCCCTGCGCATGGGAACATTTTTAACATGTGTGGAAGGTTTGAAATTCGTTTCCAGAAAAAAAGGTTGTCATGATTTAAAAAGACAAGCATTCACCCTGAAAACTATAATTACTGCTTTCCTCACAGAAATACCATCATCTGATTCTTTCGCTTTTCTTCTCATTTTTTTTTTTTT
>CM053514.1:7289634-7315750 GCA_028627145.1 Eidolon dupreanum
CACACTTGATTCAGCCCCTTTTGTCCCACGGGCCTCCTCTGTGCATCTTCTGCTTCTCTGGCTTTGGAACTTCTGCTGTCTGGTCCCGAGGCTTCCAGTCCCATTGCCTAATCTGGCTCACAGCTGATCTCCTGTGTCCAGACTCAGCCATGAGACCTGTTTTCCTCTGCTTTAGCCTGGAGTATAAAAATTAGACAGGAACCCAGGAAAGTTGTTGGCAAAGGCCCCTGATCCATTGTGATGCTTTTTTTTTTTCCTTTCTCTTTTCCACTAGACTTTTGAAGTTGTCTGGATAAAAATATAAAGCTTTGTAATGATACCTGACTATGAGAACACAGAGTTGAAATCTTCACAACTGCTTTAGATAAACACATGTTAAAAAGGTATGTCCTATCTGTTTAAAAATGCACTATGAAGCACATGCTAAAAGGCAATAGGATGAGGAGTTACTGAAACAGTCAGGAATCTGATGAGGAATTTATAGACCTGCAAAGGCAAGGCACAGAGCCTGAAAATCTGCTGTTTTCCACCAACTTTCCCCACTGAGCCAATGGTGAGATAAGACATTGCTAATTCTAATCACATTAAAACACTTTATATCACGTACATTCTATTGGAAAATGGACAATAGGCCATCTTGAGGTTATAAAGATTTATCTGGCTCCAAAACTGGATGAGGCTGAGGTGTTGATTGGAAGGCCTTTAGGAAAGCACTTTGGCTGTTTTTGGTACTGTCATCCTTGACACATTGTGGTAGGCAGAATAATGGCCCCAAAGATGTCCATATCCTAATTCCTAGGGCCTGTGAATATGGTAGTTTATATGACAAAAGGGACTTAGCAGGTCTGATTAAATTAAGGATTCTGAGGTGGGAAGATTATCCTAGATTAGAGGTGGGCCCAATAAAATCATCAGAGTTCTTATTAGAGGGAGGTAGGAGGATGGAGAGAGAAGGAAGTGTGAGAATGAAATTAGAGGCAGAGTGACACAGGAGCCATGCGTCGAGGAATGAGGGCAACTTCTAGAAGCTGAAAAAGGCAAGAAAATAGATTCTACCCTAGGGCCTTCAGAAGGAATGCAGCTCTGCCAACCTATTTTGGAATTATGAACACCGAGAACTATAAGATAGAAAATGTGTGTGTCTTTAAGCTACTAGATTTGTTGTACTTTGTTATAGCAGAAATAGGAAATAAATACACGTCTCTTCTGTCACCCCCACATCTATTCCTTCAGCCAGGCTTTGTTCAGAATGTTGTAGGTGTTCCAGCAACCAGGCTAGCGTAGAAGACGTTGAAGTTGTTTGCAATATCATAGCTCATTTAGCGTCAGCTCTTAATCACCTACAAAGGAGCAGCCTTGCAAACAGCCATGGCTTGCTCCATGCAGAGGACTACAAAAAGTGCCAGACACACTAGGTGCAACCTAAGTATTCACTGAGTCACAAACCAGGTCTGAGCAGGTCACAATGACCACCTGTTGTTACCCCATGCCCTATCACTTAGACATTCTTTATGGGGACTTTCAATGAATAGTCTTGATCCATCGGAAGAGAAATCCAAGATGATTGAAGGTATTAGTCCCTGGCCCCATGCTGCTCTTATTACCCTTTCTTATCTTTTCACAGAAATCCTACTCTTCCTCCCAGGCTCTCATTGTATTCTACTATCTTGTCCTCTTCCAGCAGAAGCTTATTTTCAAGACAAGATCTGATCAACTCATTCATTATGAAGTACACAGAGGCTGCAACATTTAAACCACACTTCCATGGGGGTATTTACTTTCTAATAAAGATAAGAATAAGACTGTAAGCCTGTGGAGAACAGGGTCCACATCCGACCTCTCTATCATTGGCATCCCTCATCCTTAGTATCATGTCTGGATTTTAGTTGGCCTTGGATCAAAACCTATTGAATGAATGAATAAAATCATACCAGCAGACAGAGCACCTATGCTGTCTCCTGTGAATGCGAGTACTTCCTATGTTACAGAGATAAATCTGTGTTCACTGCCGTGAAACAAATGAGACCTTGGAAATAAGGCCTGCTAAGAGTAACCATCGCTCTAACGTGATGATAAATCTTTCCTAAAAAAGGAGACTATGAGTACAGAAAGGTCATATGACTTGGGACGTAACATTGCCACAGCAGATTGAGAAACAGAAGGTAAGGTTCTAAACTCTCAATTTAACTAAAAAGACAGCCCGAATCTCTGAATTATCATATGCTTCTCGGCTCACCATTGAAACTTGTCATTGGTTGTCTTAACAAATCCTGTGTGAACCTAGCGTTGTAACTGGGTCGGTGGGGGTCCTCAGTGTGGTTTGTGGGCCCCATTAAATTTTATGTAAAACAACGTTTCTGTGCATCCGAGTTGTTTTAAAGCAGTAAGTCTGATTAAGGAAGGTTGAGGATCCACTGCTTTAAGAAAAGGTCCCAACCAGTACACCTTGTTAATATACAATTTCTGACATTGGTATCTTTCTTTGGTGTCATTGTCTCAAACAATTAATGTTAATTCAGTCAGTTGGTCAGTACATTAGCTTCCCATTGCTGCTCTAACAAATTACCAATACTTACTTGCTTAAAATGTCACAAATTTATTATACGACAGTTCTGAGGCTCTGAAGCCTGAAATGGGTCTCATGGGACTAAAATAAAAATGTTGGCAGGGATGTGTTTCTTCTGGAGATTCTAGGGAAAGAGAATCCATTTCCTTATCTTTTCCAGCTTCTACAAGCTGCCAGCAACCTTAAGGCTCCCTTGCCGTGTAATATGACATATGCACAGGTTCTAGAGATGAGGGTATGGACATCTTGGGATGGGGGACATTATTCTGCTCACCACTGCTACTTAACATATTCCTTGAGCACTCACCCTTATTACGAGGTTCTGTAAGAGATTTTGAAGGTAGATTGCTTTCCACACAGTGCTTATGCTTCAGGAGACAACAACAAAGGAGATGATAATGGCTGCCTTGTGTGAGATCCGGACGTCAGCAGAAGAGACACATTTAATGAAGTCAGACACCAAAATAATAACACCCTTTTCTGGAGAGAGAGAGAGATTAAGTTCTCTTGTACTCAAAGAAGAAATCTACCTGCAAGCATTTGGCAGACCAGCATTATTTCCTTCTTCACCTTGGAGCCAGGAAAGACAAATAAATGGTGGTGATCAAAAGAGTATTTCATCTCATATAGAAAGACCAATAGAGAGTCTAAGAAAAGATGCAACACAGCTAGACCATCTATTCCAAGACTTGGGGGATAATTGTGTGGCACCCTCTTTAGCCACTTCAATCATTGCAGACATCCAGGAAGCTTTCTCCTCAGTCCCTCCAGGCTTCTGGCTGTCACAGAATGGGAACCCCATTCTTGACTGTGCTGTCTTTGTTCCAGTCTGATACCTTAGTCTGTGCTGGAGAGAGCCAAGACTCACTGGCTTGTTCCTTCACCCAGGACTTGGAAGTTTGTGCTTGCTGGACCAAAAAGAAAGAGGGGATTCTTCCTGGAAAAGGGAATGGCTTCATGGATCTAAGAAAAAGAGTTGCCAGGATATGGAGAGACACAATAAACCACTTGGGGGCAAGGGTCATCAGTCTTTGGACAAGACTAAATTGGAAAAGTTGTTGGCCAAAGAAAATAGGTAGGCCCCTGCCCCCTTTCAAACATACAGGGATTTCCAGGGTGGAGAAAACACAGAAGTAGTGAAACAAAGCTCTTATGCTGCTCCTGTGTTTTCTTAGGACAGTGAAAAGAATGACAGGGACTCTTGGAGTCAGATTTTCACTGAAGATTCTCAAGGTCATTGCCCACAATCCTACCGCTCCTTTTCAAGATGTAACCAACAATCGGAATGAGGGCTGAGGGCAGTTTCCTGACAGCCCTTGGGCTCAGTGCCAGGATAGGTCCACTCAGTTAAATCTGCAGCCTGATTTGCCCTTTACCCAGGACTCGGAAGGTAATCAACTGATCAGACACCAAGTCTAAATGTCTTTGTGTTGGGTTCTAAAAGTACCTTGAAATGACAGACATAGGAAAATGTCTTGGGGCAAGGGTTGTTGAGGGAAATATGTTTCGGTAGGAGGGAGGTATGGGATGAAGCTGTTATTATTGAGCATTTTCTCTGTGTAAATAAAGCAAGTGGTACACTTGGGGAAAAAAAAGCTGCCTTGTTGAGCATTTACTATCTGCCAAGCTTTTTTTTAAACACATTGTATGACTTAACTCATTTAATCTTGCAACCACCCAAGAAGTTAGGTAATATTACTACCAGCATTTTAGAGAAAAGGAAACTGAAGCAGAGAGAGACAGTGTTTCTTGCCCAGATCACACAATTAGTTTGGTGGTAGCATGGGGTTTAAACATGGGCACTCAGCCTCTGGGATTCAAGCTCTGAAAACCTCCATGATTAGTTTCTTCTTTAATGTAATGCTGAGAAAAATCAAAGAAAAAAAGGGCATTAACTGGGTAAACAAAAACCATATAAAGTGTAGAAATAATGAAAATCTTCAAGCAAAAAAAAAGGATAATGGAAATTAAACAAGTCATAATAAGGAATGTTAAAAAGATAGGACCATATTATAGATAGATGAGGGCAATTCAATGAAAGTAATCAATGAATAGTCATTGTCACCACTGTTCCTCTAAAATAATGTCTGTCATAAAAATAACTGAAGTTTTTATAGGGTGTATAAATAACGGTTTAGAAAGAAGACTGCAAAGTTTAATGGTATCTTGCATTCAATGGACATTCGACAACTCTAAAATATGTGAGTTCACATCACAGGGATACACAGTCGGCTCAGATGGAAAGGAATGGCCTCGGCCAACTCCCAAGATTATGAAAAAGATGTGCCTCTGGTCTCAGATGGAAATAAATATCAGGGTGCCCATGCTGTTTGCAGGTCTGAAGCTAGCAGAATGAAATTAAGTTTGCAAAATTTAAGGCTGACTGCTTCTTAGACATGAAAATTGTATCTGTTGAATGCAACTCTACAGCAAAAAAAAAAAAAAAAAAAAAAAAAAAAAAAAAGGAGAGCTGGAGTATAGTGTTTCTCAAAGGAAGAAAGCAGCTGTGATGCTGGGAGAGTGATTTAGAAAGGCTTCCTGGCTGGACACATGAAAGGATGAGAAGAAATCTCACAAAATGAGAATAAGAGCTGGCCACTCAACTAGTGAAAAGGTTAGGGAAGTACAAAAGAATTTTTTTTAAAGTAGCTTTTAAAGGAAGCCTGGAAGAAAGGGTCAGAAAAGAGAAATTCCTATTTTAAAGTACCATCTCACTCTGACTATAAAAATGACAGCAAGGTCCCGATCTATTCTGTCCAGTGATGTCCTCATAAAATACCCTAGGTTTACAAATCTGTTTACAAACCAAAGACAAATCTTCTCACTGTTCTTTCTCAACCACAACCCGGGGTCTCAGCAATCGAAGGGTGAATTTTCTGCTCCTTACACGATCACCAGGAATTATGACTCAGAAAAAGACATTGGAGGGAAAAGTTGCTGCTGTTTGTGTAAAGAAAAGTGGTTTATGCTTCAAATGATCACTAATATTATTAGTAATAAAAACAAATACTTAAACTGCAGAACCTGTAGACACACGGGAGACTCAATCAGAAAGATGACCTGTGTATCTAAGGATCACGATTGTGCACCATCATAAAAGGTGAACGATGAGCAACATACAACTAAAAAAGGAAACCCTGTTAAATTTAACTAAACATGCAGAATGTTTAAGGAGTTGCCTACATCGCCTTTAAACACTGCAACCAATAATTTAAAGTGTTAGTGATAGTATCCAAGCTATAATTTGGTTTCCAAAGAAACATCTGAAATGCTAAAATAAGTAAGTTGGAAAACATCCATCACCAAAAGTGCAGGAATGATTGTTTAATATTTCCGTAGTAGTGCCCCTATGCTTTCTTTGTGCTTTCTTGAGAATATGTTGTTTTTAAGGAGATATCTCTTTTTTCTGTTGCTTAACATTTTTATTAATGACTCTAAGAAAAGAATTTCATGTTAACACCCAATGGTGCTGAGAAAAGACAGCAGAGGGTATCTCCAAAGATAGACTCCAAAATCAAAGTAATTTTGGCACATTGGGCTACTAAATTCAGTGCATCACAAGAGGAAATCAAATAGCACAACATGAAATATGGGGATGGGCTGCTATGAGTGATGCAGAAAAGATATGTAGATAATATTTCCCTTTATATAGAAAAATGATGCCACTGAACACTCTCCACCCCACAAGGCACACGCATTTTCTCCTACTGGTGATGGATTTTTGTTAGTTTAACCACACTCTCCTTCAGTTTTTCTGCTAACTCATGACCTTATCAGCTGTGGCCAACAGAACACAATGACAACATTTAAATGGTGGACTGAGGACCCACTTCTCACTAGTCTCGTGTACATCTTTGAGCAGAAGCTGAGCCAGTAGATATACAATGAAGGATTGAATATCTCTGCCCCAAAGCAAGCACAATATTGTGCCAGACACGTGCCCTGTAGCTTATGGGAACTGCTGCCGCATCCTCCTTCCAGGCTCATTACAAAGCAATGGACAGCGTGGTCTGCTAGGAGAGGTTTATCCATTCCTGGCTGTGTGACCATAGCCCAGATATTTAACCTTGCTGAACTTCATTGCTTCTCAGCCACAAAACGGGCATAGTAAACACCCTAGCAGGCCTCACAAGAGGTTTTGTAATGCAAACTTATTAGACACCTGGATGTACTTTGTAATAGGTAAATATGATCAGTATGAGGTCCCATTCTTTGTATAATAATTTTAAAAAATGTCAATACAGGGAATGGAAAAGATTTTGTGGGTAAGTCACAAAAAAAGGTCAAGATTTGGGAATGTTAAAAGGAGGGGAAAAAACAAAATCTGAGCCCTTTGCTACTCTTTAAAGCTATGAAAAGCTTTCATTGAGGAGTTAAAACAAAAACAACAGAACTAAAGATAAATGGGTTTACTTTGTACCATGAAGGATTTAGGTGAAGTTATCTTTACAAAGAATTTTTCGATAGTGAGAGTTGGAATACAATGAGACAATACTATCTTCATCCCTAGAAATCTTTACTAACTGGGCAAATACTTTTCCGAGGCAACAAAAATACAACCATTCCAGAAAATAAACAAATGAATTTAAATTGTCTTCCAAAGTCAAGTTGGCAAATTTTCTCTGCAAAGGGCCAGAGAACAAATATTTTAGGTTTTGTTGGCCATACAGTCTCTGTCATAAGTACTCAGCTTTGCTGGTGTATGTGAGAACTGCCACAGACAAAACTTACGCGAATGGCTGTGGCTGGGTTCCAATAAAACTGTATTTACAACAGGTGGCAGGCTGGATTTGGTCAGTAGGTTGTAGTTTTCCAATCCCTCTTCTAAAGGTTCCTTCCAGTTCTAGGATTCGAATCTATAAAACCCAGCTATAGCAAATGGTGACAATCAAACCAAGTGGAAAATACCATCATACTCACTATACTATGCCACTGGATTGGGTGCCACCTTTTCTTTACCTAGATCTTGAGAATATAACAAGTTGATCTTCATCATCAGCTCATTAGGATAATACATCATTGGTGATTTTTTTTCCTTTTTAGCAAAACACAAAAATGTTTACATATGTTTATGGCTGTAATATCCAGACTTTGTAATCCAAGTGTATAATATTACAATCTGGTGCGCTAGGAAGCATATGCCATATGCTCTGCTTTTTCATCATTTCTGCCAATGGGAAATATTTTTTTTAAAAGGTAAAACCGTGTGCGGGAAGATACTCCCTTTGTCCTTTTTTTTCATCTGTTAACTCTTTCATCTCAATCTTCTTCCTCACCGTACCTTACTCTTGCAAACAAGATGGAAAGAGCAACCCCAGCCCAGGCAGGAGGCCAAGAGGGGACAGGAGCTGGTCAGACCAGGCTAGGGGACCTGGGACCTTTAATAGTTAAAGCTGGATACGGAGTCCAGTCTTGACTCCACGGGCCAGGAAGGAAAGCACGTCACTTGGCTTGGAAATCAGGCCAAACTGGAGGAGATTGGGAGCAAAAGGAGGAGTGGGCGTGAAACGCGAGTTCAGGAAGGAAGAATGGGCTTCAGTGCCAGAGGTCCATCCACCTGGCAGCCTGCCCTGTGGTGTGTGGGTGGAGTGGCCTCCTCGAAACCCGAGGTCATAGGAGACAAACAACCCCCCTTTATTTCTGTGCCTGCAGCCAAATCGTCTTAGGCTTTGATTGCGTCAAATTCTCTACCTTGGTGTATTTATTTCCTGCTATTGCTCAATGGGAAGGTCTGTTTTTTTTAAATCTAACAATCTAATCAAACGTTGCTGTCCTAGTCATTCTAAAGATGTAACACACATGGCTGTGTGTCTGCACATATATAATTTATATTACTTTATAGTTATATTTACATATGTGTATACACATATATACATCTATATATGTATTTTCTGTATATGTACATATATGTTTTTTAAGATAGCTTCTCTTTAAATGAGAAGCAACGACCCGTAGGTACCTTAATTTTAGCAACTTGCTACCATGTTTACACTGAAAAAAGACATAGGGCCAAGAACTTATTTGTTGTCCAACTTGAGGCCTCGAATTCAACAATAAGCTTGTTAAGCGCCAGCATCCATGGGTGAAGAAAGCTTTTGTAGACTTGATACATTAGTGGGAACACCCAGGATAAAACAAAGAAGTGAAATTCTTCTGAACTTGGATTATATAGATACTAGGCTTATATTTCTTAGGGTTATTTCTGTTGTAAATGACAGATGACAGAAGCTCCAATTCCAACTGGTTTGAACTGAAGAAAAAAGGCTATGGGAGCTAAAATGACAGGGGTAGAACGTCAGGCACTACTGGACTCAGGCTCAGACATTGCGAATCAGAACTCAGTTCTCTATCCCTCAGCTCTGTGCCCACAGGGGTACAGTCTACCTCGGGTCCCAGACGGGTGATTGCAAGATGACTACAGTTGAAATCCAGCCAGCAAAAGCCAGAGCGAACAGCTGATGGTTCCAACGGGGTCATGCGCCCTTTCTGGCCCAATTCCTCAAGCTCTTCTCAGTGAAGCCGGGGTCACAAGCCACCCTCAGAGGCTCTGGAACTGTGTGAACTGAGAAGCTTAGGAGAAAGTGGGCAGCCATGAGAAAACTGGCACTTTCACCACAAGAATGGGGAGTAATGCTGGACAGGCGACGACCCTTGTGAAGGAACTCAAAGTTCCATTTCTGTGGAACAACTTAATGGACAGAGTGCAGGTGGCTGATAGAAGAAGGCGTCCTGCAATACTCTAACCACATGGTGACATCAGGCCACAGCGCTAATGACTTGAGATCGGAGAACTCCCATCCCTCCTTTTAGAAGCACAAAATAATTGGCACCTAGTGTACGTAAAATTACGACTCACTTCTGAAGCCGTGAAAGCCCTCTCTACATTTCAGAGCTGTGGGCAGCCTTTTTCCATTCTCCATTTTGTAGACAGGAGAAGTAAAGCCCGGATTATGAAATTCATTTCAGGAGGGATACAGAAAAAAAGTCGGGGGTCATCAAACTCTCTTTTCTCTCCTTACCACAAAATTATCTTCTTTATGTTAATCATTTTGGGCATACCTTGAGAAAATTAAAAGCAAAATTAAGATCTCCAGGATAATGCTAGAGAAAATCTGAAAAGTCGTACCATAGGTAAATTGGCATGAATTTGATTCTGATTTGTATCGATTTTTTTTTTTTACTTTAATGGTATAAATTGGGTGACTGATCAACTCTCTGCTTTGCTTAAGAACGTAGGACGCTTTAGCCAACATGTTAAAAAACACACAGACCCAAACCTATGCTCAGCACCACTATGCAGTTAACACACAGGATGAAGCTTTCTGACGTCTCTAAGGAAAAACTAAGACAGCGACTGTCTTCACATCAGGAAATACGACCTAGTTTTCTTTTTTAAAAGTCATAGTAACTGTGCTGCTTTTCTAGCTGACTATACAGATCACGTTAGTCATGTTTGTGTTTCACGCTGGTCTACCTCAGCCTTACCTTGCTTACTTACATCATGAAGTTTCCAAAAAAGTCGAAATGTTTTAGGACTTTAGTTCACTTCCCCCCCACTCACAATAATAGATTTCTGAAAGATCATTTTTAAATGTTAAATTTCCCTTCATTTTTCAAAGCCTTTAGAACGCTGCAATCAATGCAGAAAAGACAGCTCATTGTTCCATGTTTTTTCCCCACAGAGAATTTATGTCTCAAAAGATATTTTTAAAAAAGGAAAGTTATTTAATATGTCTCCTTGGCCAACCCAGAAACTGCTATAAATTCAAAATTCATTCTTGTCCAACGTTCTTAATTATAAGATAAGTAATCTTTCCGTGTTAGTTTAATTCCGTCCTATTTATCTTCTCAAGTGGAATGACACATAGCAAATACCATTTGGGTAGTTTTATTAATAAAAGCTTAATCCCATGGCTTGTAGGACACGTCTCAGAATTATGTTTTAACTACAGGAAAGCTCAGTGATTGTAACATCCACTCAGTAATTATAACTGTCCCCCATGTGAGGTAAGTCGTCTTTTCTAGTGTAATTAGTGGTGATTCCTTAAAATGGGTCTCAAAGAGCTCACAGCGGGTGATGGGCTTCAGTCTCCTCCGGTCTTAGAGGTGTAGCAAGGATTATCAGCTTTGCTGTACCTCTGCACTAGATTTTCCATGTCATGGAAAATCAGGATAGGAAGCCAAGAGAGATGCTAAACTACAGCATTAATGTCCTACAGAATTTGTTTTACAAAGAGAATTTTTGGAGATTTTGCTCTAAACATACATGCATATAATTCTATACAGATAGATAGTCAGAAGGCACACGTGTACACACACCTGTGCACACAGTTTTTCGTATGTTAGTGTTGGTTGTCTGGTCTAAGAAACTTAATCACAATTTATATTATTGTCTTTCTTACATGTCATATGCATATAAAAGTCTTACAGCTATTTTACAATAAAGTTTGCATATTTGATAGATAACAACTCTCTCTGGGCTAACTTGCCATGTCCGGATACAACAGGACAATATTATAACTAGGCCATCTTTCCCCCCCCCCGCCCCCCGCTCCTGATTTGGACAAATTATGGATTAATATAAATAATTCATAAAGTGTGTGATGACAATCAGGAAAGATCACATTCTTATTCCATCTGCTTTAAACACATAAGGAGTTTGCAAGGGGCTCAGTTTCAGAGTTTCAGAGCACTGGCTTTGACAATTCCTACAACTAAAAGCAATCTTGCTGTGATTGAAAACGAAGGTGTCAACTCAGGCAGGCTGCAAATTGCCAGCAGAGGGGATAGCCATTTTAAATTACTTGCAAAGCCCAAATAAATTCTCCCAAATAGAAATCTGCCTTTATCCTTATTTTCTATCTCCAGGAGATGATATGTGTTTTACTCATTATGCATCATCCTCTCCATTCCTTTCTGCTAAGGCCAAGGAGAATGAGCAAAATGTACTTCTAGACTGCGTGCACTACCTGGGCTCTGCTTACGGCATAAGATGTGTAACAAATAAGACCATCGTGTGAAAATATGATTTATCATATAAAAAAAAAAACCTTACCTTTGAAAAGCACATTACCAACTCTAAGATTATTTTATTTATAGAAATGAAAATATGTGGAAAATGCTTTGACCTTAAATCTCCATATAGATTAGCCGCTATAGGCATTTCGGTTGCTTCTCACAATAACCTTTTTGGTAAACAGAGAAGATACAATGTTCCATAGCTTTTGCAAATACTTCAACCTGAGACAAGACATTAAGTGAGTTCGTTCACAAAATTACTAATGACAGAAATGGCTTTGGACTTTCTCTCCTGTGATTTCTCTTTAAGCAATGCAGGGTTTTAGAAATAAACTCAATTTGTGCATTCAACAAACAGAAAAAATATTTGTATTGTAAGGTTTCTTCTCATCATAATTTACTTATGTTAGTTATGTACATACTTTAGTTAAAACTTAGTAGCATCTGATCATGGCTTGAAAGTTTCTCAATTATATTTACTGTGTTCACATATAGTATCACTTAATCAAGAATAGTTGCATAGTTTTTCATAATTGGGACATTTCTGGGGGAAAAAATAAGTTAATGATTAAGTAGTAAGGGCTTCATAATTGGAACAGTAATTCCACCTAATTGTTCCTCCTTCAGAAAGTGGCCCTTAGGATCATCTGACTTGTGAATATCTGTGGGAAGTGTCCCTTCCATCATGTTTGCTGTTTCTGCTACTGCAATGGTTTTAACAGTCTGGTCAAATGTAATTATCTTCCCCTTGATGAAAAGCTTCTTGTTCTTGAAATAGAAAAGCACTGAATTTTACTGCCTATACAGTTTTAGAGAACCAAGTTGACAGAGTTTTAAGCCACCAAAAAATGGGGGCATGGGAATGGTATAGGTACATCACAATTGGAATGTTGATCCACTGCTGGGTGGAAAGTCAAACTGGTATAAACCACTTTAGAAAACCGTTCGGTAGTATCTTGGATATATACATACCCCGTGACCTAACGATTCCACATGTAGATATATACGCAACACTTAACTGCCCTAGGACGAGCATTTCCTAAGTCATCAGAAACTCTTCCCAAACTTCATCTAACTTAGAAAAATTCCATTGTATGGACATACTTTTCCTCACTTAACCATGGGCGTAATCCCCTGTGGTTTTGATCCTATTTCTCTCATTTATTTAAGGGTTTTTAATGAATGTTTCTGAAACTTTCAAGTACATAAAAATCTTTTGAGGATCTTGTTAAAACTCAGATTCTGATACAGCAAGTGTGGGGTGGACCTGAGATCTGTAATTCTAACACGCTTCCAGGTGGTGGAGGCATCAGGGACCACCTCCTGATTGTTCAAGACTCATCGTTTGGGACGTTGGGCAAACACTGAGTGTTTCACTACCTTGACTACAAGTGAGAATCACTCAGTTGTCTCTTGGAGATTCTAATCCTTTAGGTCTGGACTGTGGCTCAGGCCACTGTTTTTCAAAAATTATCCCTGGTGATTCAGGATTATGAACCACTGTATCAGTCTCTGACAGAGCCTGTCCTCATCAAAAACAAATTAAACATCCTGCCTGTGTTAAAACATAACTTTAAAAAGCATATCTTAATAGGACACAACCTTTTAACACAGTTATTACGTGATTCCACCACTCTTCATATTTACCTCCACTAAGCATGACTTCGGCTGTCTAGCATTGATTGGTTACAGTACAAACTTAAGAAGGAACAGGAGCCAACTCAGGAGCTGAGCACAGAAGGTGGGGCTCTCCTGGCAGGGCTCAGGGTCAGGGGGCAGATGGGAGGGACTGTCACTATCCCAAATAAGACTAGAATCACCCAGGGCCCTTTCCAGCTTTGTAATTAATTTCAATTCATTGTTTCTCTTGGTTGTCTTTTTTTTTTTTTTTAATGTAAGATTAAGAGAGTTGAAACGACAAGCTAAGCCTAGTTTTATTAATATCTAAACTCCATCAGTCACTATTATGTTTCAAACAAAGTTAAATGTCTTCTAATTGCAGTGCTGGCTAATCAGGATGATAAGCCACGCGGGGTATCCTGATTAAACTGCTTTGCTGCCAGTTCATTCAAACCCAGGAAAAGACACAGACTTTTTCTTGCACTAATGCGTTAATTCACATTCAGGTTAAGTTATTGCATTGCAGCCTGCTGCCCAAGGGATAAAGCTGAGATAGCAAATTATCAGAAATATATCTTCCATTCAGATAACCTTAGAAGCATGCATACAATCTAACGGAAATTATCCTTACTTGCTCCAAGCAACTAAAGAAAGAACCAGAATGAAAAACAGGACACCCAAAGGGACCTTAGGCCTGTAAGACATCCTGTAACCTATATCCCCACTAAATATTTATATTCAAATGAAAAGCATTGTTAGGACTCTTTCATCTTGAAGATTAATTTTCTATTTTAATTAAAACTGATACATCACCATTTCCAAGACATTTTTCAGCTCATAAAAGTGCCAAATGCTTTTATTCTCCCAACGGCCCTCGCAGTCTATAAACGTCACTGGTCTAGACTTAAAGTTTCTTTTCCATACTGACTGAGAGAGACTGACACAGAACACTTGAGCAGCCTCCAGACAGAAGGCTGCTGAAGTTAAGGAATGTTCCACAAGCAGAGTTAGTGAAAAACATGCTGAGTCTCACATAATTACTGCGTTGAAGAGAAGGCAATGGTAGAACAATAGGTCAGATAACTACCGTGGTTTACTTTCTGCAAGGCACAGCCTGAGATAATATAAAAATAATTATACTCGCAAACCAGATTTTCCAAACCACTTACTTAGTTTTCTAGGTCAGGAGAGCTGGTCAAATCCCTCTGAAAGTTAAGTTTTCCAGCTGACCGCAAATGGGGAGTTCGCTTACATTATTTCTCTGAAGTGCTGCATATATTTAGAAGTTCAAGAGATTATGATGTTTATTCCCCATTCTCTGAAGGGTTTTTCCCTCTAATAAGTACTGTTAGTAGACTGGGGAGAAAGATCAGATCAAAAGCCATGCTACTGTAAAAGTTTAACACCATCTTCATTACCATGTCATTAAAACTTCAGGTACAAACAAATAAGTTCAAATGGCTTAAAACTGAATCCACTCTAATACAAATTTATCATTTGTATGTTGAAAT
This sequence comes from Eidolon dupreanum, assembly GCA_028627145.1. Classification (NCBI taxonomy): domain Eukaryota; kingdom Metazoa; phylum Chordata; class Mammalia; order Chiroptera; family Pteropodidae; genus Eidolon; species Eidolon dupreanum. Next base: position 7,304,350 of record CM053514.1, read on the forward strand.
AAGTATAATTTTCAACACCATCTTCATTACCATGTCATTAAAACTTCAGGTACAAACAAATAAGTTCAAATGGCTTAAAACTGAATCCACTCTAATAAAAATTTATCATTTGTATGTTGAAATAAGTATAATTTTCTTAAGTATAGCCAGCTCGATGAGAACGTGCTAATTTTCCCTTCGTTCCAATTTATCCTGTCCTCAATAATTTGCACCAGAAAAAAAAATATAATGGTATTATTTTCCTTTACAGAAATAAAAGTTGATGCATCGATGGGTCCTTGTGATTTCCAGGCGACATCAGTGATCTCAGAAATTGAAAGCATGCATTATCATAAATGGACTTGAACCGACTCACTGAGATGTTGATTGTTTGGGAAAAGAAAGTCCCAAGTTTGCCGTGAGCGGAAAGCAGGGCAGGGGGCAAAATCTCTGCCTGCCGAATGATGAGCTAAAAGGTGACAAAAAAGCACTCCAATTTGACAGCAGAACTTATTTGAGCATTTCCATAAAAAGACAAAAGACAGTTTTACGAAACATGGCCAGTGGGTTTCAAAATGGACACATTTGTCCCATTAAGGAGAGCCAATGCTAGTTTTTGGCAGGCTTCTAGCCTTGTCAATTATCTCAATCCTAGTGCAGTCTTCAGTCCTGGTGGGATTCCCACCTACCCGAGGGTCCCCTACCAATTTCCCCAATCCTAATTGTCTTTGCCTTTCTCTCGGATATGCTGCGGAGTCTCCCTGTCTCTGGAAATTAATCACTATTTGAGAGATTAATTGGAATTTTAAGACTATTAATTGTAATTTCCTCTTCGTCTTGCTTTTTTAATTTTGAGGGAAACCTACAAGGACTTTTTCAACAACTAAAATGTCTATTTTTTTTAAAAAAAGGATATTCCGAGACCCCAAAATAGCTGCTTTTCTGACATTTTGACTCTATGGTGTGTCAGTCATTACACCTGGAGAATTACTTAGGCTTAGTTACAAACTCCACCTGGGGATTAAAAATAATTGGTTTACACAATAAGACGAATTATAGATAACCATTAAAATATTAAATGATACCGTTTCCACTCTCTAAAAGAACTCTTTCACATTCAGAATCAGTCATTTAAGGAAGAAGAGTAAATAATTTAAAACTAAAAGAAAAGACAGTAGCTAAAAACTTATCCTATAGGTTATGGTCCTCTGAAAGCCTTTTTTCCCCTAGAAACTGAATCTGCCTTATCACGCCAAGACACACACATATGCCTCATGTCCCACAAAGACACACTGACACACAAACACAAACAAACCTAGACACAGATACACGTGTACGCACACAGCAACTCACAGACACACCCACATATGGTCTCTCTCTCTCTGTCTCTCTGTCTCTCTCTCTCTCTCTCTGTCTCTCTCTCTCTCTCTCTCTCACACACACACACACACACACACACACACACACACACGACACTACTTTCCGCCAAGCAAATCTTTGCCCTAGAATGACAGAGCAGCAAGTATTTTTAACTCCTCTTTAACCAGTAGTAAATGTCTCCTGGCACCACAGAAACCCAAAATTGCAACTGAGATAGAAGAAAAAAACTTTGGAAAATAGACTTAGACTCCTGTGCTGGCTTTCTTTGAGGTAAGGAGTTACAACTACAGGCCTGCCTCCAGGCTAAACAAGGCTAATAATCAGGACATCCGGGAGGCCTCCCAAGACTGACATTTGCAGAACCAGAGAGAATGAGAAACTGGGAGTGCCTCATCTATCAAGCACTACCCAGGCCGGGAGAGGTAGGCAGTGAAGAAGTAGACAGCCTCCCTTTCAGTCGTCTTGTTTTCAGTTTAGAAGCCACACCTGTGCCACTGTTTCTAAGGATCTCCATGTAGAATTTCTGGCATCTTTAAGAGGGTACCAAAAAAAAAAAAAAAAAAACTCAGAAGACAGTGCTCCAGGGGGTAGCAATTTAAGAGAAGCGTTCCAAACTACAAATATTTATAACTGATGACTTTAAAAGTTCTAAAAAGTTCCACAAAGTCCACACTCACTATCAAGCCTTGGACCATAAACTCCTTTGTGGTAAGGCTCACGTCTCCATTCATTCAGTCATTCATTCAAAAATGTTTTTAAGAAGCTATTATATGTAGGCCCTCTGCTAGCAGCTGGTGGCCTGAGGGTTGCTGCTTTATGCAGTAACAATCGACTGGGGACGGACTGAACAATACCTTACAAGGAGGCTGCTTCCTATCTCCTTATGTCCCCAGAGCCACGCATGCTGGCTGGCGCCAAGTATGCACTCAATGTTTATAGAAAAGAGAAAGGAAAAAGGAAGAAGAAAACAAGGATGAGAAGAAGAAGGCTCAGAGTATGGCCACCTCCCTTACCAGTTTTTCACATAAAGTATCGCGGTAATTCAGTAAATAAAGAATATGCTCACCAGTGGATTAGTATATACTGTACACTCAAACATAAAAATATTTACCTACCTCCATCTGAAATTATGACTGTTAAACATACTCAGAGGTGACAATGTTTCCAGTAATAGAGCCCATATCAAATCAGTCTCTGGTCAATCAGTTGGTGGTGATTAGGGCTGATATCATAGGAAGGCAAACACCACACCCCGTTGATTGAGGGTAACAGACCCATAGAACACAAGGGACAAAACTGCTCTGTGAAACACAAGATGAATACCTTGAAGGTTCCTGTCAGAGTCAATACTGACCCAGGAAGCTTTCCATCCTAGCAGAGATGACACTTCCTAGAAAAGTCAGGTTTGAATGGGGTTACAAAATATGGCCAAAGGTATAACAGGCCAGAGGGCCAAGGACAGGTTCCCTCCTCCAGCTCCGTGTTCGGACAAGTAAAACATTAACAAAAGTGTGAGGGCTGCTGGGTTCTGGGACTCATGTTAATCCCCTGGGTGGTACAAAGATAAGACACCCATGACCTCCTCCCGAGGCGCGTACCATCGATTAGTCAGAAGCCATTGGAAAGGAGGCCATATTTAAGTAGAAATGAAAGTACAAAAGATATTGAAATGGCTCATTTTTGACAGTGAGAAAGAATTTCTTCAGTGGTGGCTCTGGCAGCGTCCAGAAATACGTCTTCAGAATCAGGAGCGAGAAGGCATGGCCACAGCTTCATTTCATTAAAATTGCTGGTATTTTCTTCCTCAGATTAATGAACAGAGATACTGCTGATCAGACAGAAAGAGAGGAATTATTGCTCACGTGTGTGTGTGCGTGCACGATAATAGTAATTATATCTAGTAAATGAGATCTAGTTTTTAAAAAGAGTCCCCATCTTTTAAGATACCAACCGAAATATTTATAGATGAAATGATACCGGGCCTGGGATTTTCTTCAAAATACTCCAGAGGAGGAGGTTAGAGTTTAGATGACACCAGGCCATAAGCGCATCATTGTTGAAGTTGGCTGATGGATTGCTCATTATATTTTTCTCTTTAAATATGTTTTCAGTGCTCTCTATAAAAAGTTGTTTAAATTATAAATGGGCAATAAAAAGCCTGCTGAATATGTAGGAAAAGATAAAACTTTTAAACGATCATGCAATAAAATAGTGCTATTCAGTGTAAGTTAAAATAATGAACAAAAGCTCCTTGAAAATTATTCTTCAATACGAACACAAAGCCTGCACAGGGTGCCATGTATACCACAGCCATGCTTTAAGCAAGGAAACCCAACCTACTACATCTCTGCAGTTCTAGGCCATTTTATAAATGTTTTTCCAACTGTCATTTGCCACCCTATAGTAGTGGATCCTGATATCAATCCAAGGGGCCTGACCAGTTTCTAAATGAATGAATCAGAAAGTAATAGAAAGTATCAGAGCACATCACAGATGCAGGGGGAAGCACTGTTTGTGTAACTTGTGTCTGCATGCGTGTATGTGTGTGTGCATGCACACACACACAGTATTTGTGTTCAGTCTACTCTCAATACGATGGCCAGAGCGGTTCTGTTAAAATCCCAGTTAGATGGTGTCACTCTTCTAGAACCCTCTTGGGACAACCTTTCTCACCCAGTGTAAAAGCCGAAGTCCTTACACTGGCCCACAAGACCCACCACGATCTGCCCCACCCCCCGTCTGTTCAGTCCTGTTTACCCCTTACTCACGCCAGCCCACTGGCCTTACTTCTGTGTGTGGAACGCACCAGGCACACTCCTGCATCCGGGCATCTGTGACTGCTGCCTCCTCTGTATGGAATGCTCCTTTCTCCAGATATCTGTATGCCGGCTCCCTCCCCTCACCACCGACTGTCATCTCAGTGAGGCCTTCCCTGACCACGCAATGTAATATTCAGACCCCCACCCCAATATTTTCTATCTCTCTTCCTCCTCTATTTTTCTCCATAGAACCTATCACTTTCTAATACACTACATGAATTACATGTTTTATCATTATATATAATAATGACATATATATTTGATATATGTAGATAGATAACATATAGTTTCTTTTGTTTATTATCTCTCTATATTCAGAAACTCCATGAAGACCAGAATGTTATCTTTTCACTGCAATAATAGCTCTAACACTTAGCATACAGTAAATACTCAACAAATATACAATTATGTGCGTGTGGATGGTGTGTGTGTGTATGGGTGTGTGTGCTGATGTAATATAAAATATATTTATTTCTTCGTGTGAGTCACATTCAGACAGGCTCGCATGATATTGCCCTGGAGCACATTTGGAACAGCTCTGGGCTTAGAGTGACGGCTGAAAAGTAAGTACAGCCCAGGCGCCCAGCAGTTCATGCCTTCCAAACCAGGGGCCTGGAATCGGCGGTGCCAATGGTAATTTCCACGTGAAGTATGTGTGTGGGGAGGACCAGCTGTTCCCTGGGGGATACCACCAAGGCACCGTAAATTGGCAAGAGAAAATAGGCAGTCGGAAAATCATAAAATTTCCAAGACCCTCAGAGATGATCTGGTTCAGCCTAATAATTCTACAGATGAGCATCAGAAACTTACAAAATGATAATGTAATTTGCCCCAGGCCATACGAAAAGCAAATTCTGAGATGGAACTGGCATTGACTTTGTTCAATGATCTTTAAATAAAAGATCCTGCCATAAAAATGAAAAACAGAAATCTGCTCCCCCAAAGCCTTCTGCTTATTCTTTTTTTCTTTAGAAATAACCTGAAATTCTCCAATTAGGTGCCAATCATTCATTCCACTCAAGCCTTGACAATTTGCAGGGCTCTCTGTTTTAAAAACAAAGAGCTGCTAATGATTGCCATTTCCCATAAATCAAAGCTTTAAAAACTCCTTACCATAGCAACCAGGAGTGGTTGAATCATCTACTATTATTCCCTGAATTTCTAATAAAACAATTCTGACACCAGGTCCAGGGATATTCCAGTCAGTTAAGAATCAAACCTTCAACCATCACTGTGCTACTTTGCATTAAAGTTAAAGAATCTATTTTTGAATGAAAAAATTTCTTTCTAAATTTTTCTGTAACCATAAAACAAAGTGCTTCAGACTGTAAAGTGCTAACAAGTGCAAACAACGCCATCAGTAAAAGCCGTCAGTCATCTTAATTTGGATGGGAAGCAGAAACATTTTTGTCAGGTAGTGAACATCATTAGAGAGTGAACTGGGCACTGATTGGCTCTCAACTGGACTAATAAGTCCTTCGACTGGGAGAGGCCAGGTTTCTTAGAACTCTCAGTATTTCTGTGGTAGCCTCAGGGGTTCCATGGGCTGAGGACATTCATGACATAACTGGCAGGCATCCTTGGTTCCTACTTCCTCCTCCACAGACCCCTGCTCTGTTCAGGCGTCCTCACTCCTTCAGAGAGACTGACCCCACCCCCATTCCAGGAAGGGGTCATGACTGGACTGAGTACATCATGGGAACCCTGTTCTCCTTGACAGTGACTGGCTCACATACAAGCATGTGACAAAACTGTAGCCAATGAGGCCAGGGGGAGTCTACCAGGGCCAGGGGTGCTTCTGTGAAAGGTTTTCTCACTTTCCGCCCATCCAGGAGGAAGAGACTACTCCTTTTCTCCTTCTAAATGTGAGGCTCAGGACTGCTGTCATCTCTTGACACCATAAGAAGAGCAAGGCTGAGAATAGAATCCTTCCGCCAAGTCAGCAGAGTTGTGAGAACTGCAGAGAAGGGCCGATTGCCACTGTGTGTGGCGTCTCCATCTCCTACTCCTTCCTAGGATTTTCTGTATTTATAGCAGAAGCCTCCTAATCCACACAACAATTGCAGCCTGGAATGTTCTGGTCAGGAAGTGAGGAGGTGTGAACGTGCTACGCATATTGGCATCAGATGAGAAATGTGGCGGGAGCAGCAGGTTCAGGAACAGTGCATCTTTTGTTAGGGAAAACTTGGCCTGTGACATCAGGAAGTAGAGGCCCAAGGTATAATAAGATCCACACCTGGAGTGAGATGTCAGGGCAGCTGCAGAGGCCAGCGCAAGGCACAATACCTCGCCCATGTGTGCTCTTGTCCTGAGCAACTCAGGGTGGCAGGATTTCCCCCGAGGGAGGACACTGAATGACAAATCCCCTGCAGCCCATACCCACTTCCTCCTCTGAGTGCCAGGAAAATACTCTGAATGGGAGCTTAAGGAAAGAACTAAAGAAGATGTTCCAGCACTTGCTGCTTTGCCTTCATGCTCCCATGAGTGGGTAGTTACCTGTATTTGTGTGGGTGCTGACCTTCATTGTCCCATGGGCAGAAAGAGGGAGGACAGGCCATGGGCAGTTTGATGGGGAGCCAGTCATCCTATAAACTCATACAGGCCATTGAAGATTGAAGCCTGCCCATGAAAGTGACCCCCCAGGGATTGTCCCCTGAAGATACCAGTCTTTACCTCTTTAAGCTCCCACTAGAGCCAGATCGGAGTCCAACCTACAGAAGGTATCTTGCTCCAAGAGACTCCACACCTGGGGGGAGAGGATGACTTCTCCAACAACCTGGCACTCAGAACCAGCAGGTATTTTTAAAATGTTTTTTTGACTGGATTCATTCTGGTGAACTGTATGTGGTTCTAGGAAATTTCATTTTTAACAGTCATGTTTTTAGATCTGATGACATTCATTTTTCTTTACTTGTTCCGGGCAAATTATGTAAACACTATGAGAACATCCGAGACAGCTGTACCTGTGTAATAATTTAGTCTTCCTAACAAAGTACTTACAGCACAATACTGTGATCTGACGTGATCAAAGGTGTCGGCTCTTTGATTAGAAACAACAAAAGAGGCAGCAGATGACACTCTTGGAAACGTCTGTGCACACATCCACCTAGTGGGGCCGACGCAGGCAGCAACAGAAGCATCTCTGATCTAAGAATACCAGCAGCACCACGTACGCAGTGGGAAATCTGGGCCCCGGATGACTCACGTTCCACGGTGAGGGCATAAGGCTTGTGCCCAGGGCTTGAAAAGCTGCATAAGAATCTAATTAACTAGTCGTGAGAAATGCATTAATTGCTTTGCCCAGCTCCAGCAGAGGAGACCTACTGCTCTCCTTCGTGCCTGAGCTAAGAGGAGGATGCTGCGACCTTTAGGGGGCACTGGAGAAGGTCGAGCTGACCCTGCGAGCCAGCCACTGAAACACCTCTCTCTAGAACCTTCTGAGGGGATCGGGGCTGGCAGCAGAAAAAAAAAGACAAATGTGGAAATAAAAATGGGGAAAGGAGGGCCTCCCCCATGTGTCGATCAAGATATCAGTGACTTCGGAGGGCACGTTTCCTATCTGACTCTAAGCATCCTGTCCAGGCAGGACTTGATTTATGGGGGTTTCCTGTCTGCGCGCTTTACAGCCTTTTCACATTCTCACTCTTACTATGTCAGTTATTTATTTATTTATTTCTTTTTGGTCTCCTAAATAACAGCTTTATTGAGATATCATTCACATAGCCTACAATTCACCTGTTCAAAAGTTTACAACTCAATGGCTTTTAGTATATTCACAGATAGGTACAACCATTACCACAATCCATTTTAGAACAATTCATCAGCCCGAAAGAAACCCCTACCCATGACCAGGCACTCCGGTTTCCCTCCAACCCTCTCAGCCTGGGAAACAACCCATCTACCTTCTGTCCCTCTGGGTTGCCTATTCTAGGCATCTCATATAAGCGGAATCATATAACGTGTGGTCTTCCATAACTGGCATCTTGCACTTAGCATAATGTTTTCAAAGTTCATTCCTGTAGCAGCATGTGTACCATATCGCTTTTTAAAAACTTCTCTGCAGCCCTCCCTGATGAACTATAGTTTTACTTCTCATGTCCCTAGAGTTCTTATGTTTGCTATTTACTCCTGAAAAGTGCTTGTGAGCTAGAAATCAAGTTTAAAAAGTCCTGCTTCAGAGAAGTTCATGTGATTTTGCTGGGGGTCTCCTATTGCAACGATGTGCCAATAATCCATATTATGAGTTTTTTTTTAAACTTATTTTCTAAAAATTATTAAAGGCATGTGGCTAATATGAACCAGTGACAGGGTATTATAGAACTGATTTACATACAAGAGGTAAAGGAGAGGCTATGGCAGCAATCCTGTGATAGAATTTGAGATAGAAACATATTCATTCACCCAACAAGTAGTTATGGACGGGCTACTGCATGCCACATAGTACCCTAGGCACTGGGGATTGGTGGTGAACAAAGACAAAAATATTTGCTCTCGTGGGGCATGTGTTCTAGTGATATGTAATAAAATTACTTAAAGAAGGAAAAACAAGGGAATAACAAGTAGAAAAGGCAAAGTAGTGGTTATAGCTGGAGGGAGGGAATGAGAGAAGATGGAGGAAGGAAAGGAGAAGGGAAAGGAGTATCCAGGAAGAGGCAAGGTCAACGTACCTAGGTTGGGTGGTGGCTTTTCCTATAAGGGTTATGTTGCTGTGCTTTGTAACTTGCATGTCTGGTACAGATATTCATTTGCATATATTGAATCTTACATCAGATGCAATTTTAAAAAGAACCACTCCTCTGAATTAGAAAGTATAAACAGTGGTGTCCCTTTGGATGAGAGATTTGTCCAGGCTAATTTAAAACGTTTATGGGAATATGTAATGGACCATGGAGTCTTACACTGAGTAGGGAAATTCTAAACTAGAAGGATTAGAATTCAAGGTTCAGAAAGGCTGTTTAAGAAGACCAAGGGGAGATTTTTCCAGTTATCTTAGAAGATCATGAACTCTGAATGATCACTGATCACCCAGGAAAGAAACCTATGGAGCATCTAGATTAGAATGGGAACTTCATAAGCCAAGAGATTTTTAGGTTTTATTTACAAATGTTCCGTTTCCAAGTTTTGTTCATAGACATTATCCCACTGGATTCTTATAACTAGTATTCTTGGCCCAGTCTATGGATAAGAAAATGGAAATTCAGAGAGGCCCAAGTTAACACGGCCATTGGTGCTGGTGTTTGGGCCAGATTCTCAGTGCCCCAGCACCTGTCACACAGTGCCATCCTCGAAGTCCAGGGTTCAAATGAACCCACAGTTATTTAAAAAAACCCAAAAATGAACGTTAGAAGTAAGTAAGTTTCAGAGAGTTAAACTGAAAGTGATAAAAAGAAATACCAGTCTATGCTAGGGGTAAAAAATGAATGGAACTTATCGCCATAAGAAGGAGCACAAGCTGAGGCTTCATGCAGGCTCAGAAACAGGCTTTCATGAATTCCTGAATGACAGATTTACACTCGGCGATTTACGAAAACTATGATGTCTGCAGGGCACCTCGTCCCAGAGAGGTTTCTGTGCACTTTTACAAAATACCCCTCAGTACTATCACTGGGCTTAGACTACAGACCCAAATAAGTACTATGGCAATTATGTTCTTATGACGGATTACGCGGTCGAACTCAAAATCCTGTCTCCCATTTGTAACTGCCTAGGATGCACTGTGGTTATGTTCCTAATCTTAATCTGATGCAATTCAAGACAGTTTACAAAGTCCCTGTCAACAGCTTTTTCCTCTCAGGAAGAATTTATATTTAGGGTTGGGGGAAGGGGGGAGGGTGTGGGTTAGTTTGGCTGCCTAAAGCAAGCACAGGGCTCTCGCATGGTATATTAATGTCACAGAAAAGAAAAAGTTGCCCCAGTCCCTGTGAGTACCTTCAACCCTGGACATTGGTCACTTGGGAGATAACAGAGAGGACACTTGGCTTCGACTAATCACGGCCTCCATCAGAAACTAACAACTCACAGGGCACTTCCTGAAGGAGACGTAATATTGCTCTCTTTGCATATAAAAGTCAGCAAAACAGTATTATTTACCCAATAAACATGGTTTAATGGTCTCACAGTCTGCAGGGACAAACACTGTCAAACAAAACAAACTAATTTTTATATAGTAAAGTGAATTTGAATGAGCAACTTAAATCAATATCAGGAAGCCAAATTATGTGTATTAATATCTATACATCATTAGCACATCCCAAGTGAATTCTTTCATTACTAAAAGTAATGTTAGGCTTAACTTTTCATTTCCCTTGGTATTAATTTATATATTATATATTCGGTTGGAAATCACTCTTGCTTGAAACCTAATCCACTTCTGCTTTCTGTGTATGTATATACACACAAACTCACACCAACAGACATACATTCCCACATACAGACATCTGCATGGACATGTGTGTGTATACACATATACATATTCATGGCAAGAAGCCTCAGTGTAAAGACTATCAGACAAGAATTTTCTCTTCTGGTCAAGAAAAAAATGTGTCCCTTGTTCTCTTACCTTCTCTTCCCAACTTGATAGTATTATAGCACTGCAAGCTTTCTTTGGAAGGAGGGGTATACATAAACCTAACAAGTAAATATGGAAAGTCTAGAATTATATAGTGAAGGAAAAAACAGAAACAAAGCATAAAACCTGTATAAACAAGAATCTAATGAAAGCCCCAACCTGTCCCTCTCTACAGTATTTCATTGCAAAATCACTGTACAGACCCAGAAAAAGGAGGAACATCTCTCAATGCCTGGGACAGAACCAAAACAGGGACCTGAGAATCAATGCTGAACTGGGCCTCGGTAGAGGGAGGCGAAGTATCTGGCCAGGAAAGTGGACAGGACTACAACTGTGGGAGCCGCTGGTCAGTGAACCAGAAGGTTCTGTACGGTGGAGTCTGTGATTAAGGCTAGAACGTGCTCACTGGAGTCATCCCGTCCAGTGCTGTCTAATGCAAATACGAGTCACATATATAATTTTAAATATTTCTGGTAGCTACATTAAATATTTTTAAGTAGAGAAATTCATTTTTAAGATATATTTTCTTTACCTTAATATCCAATAAAAGTTATCCTTTCAACATATAACCAAGGTAACATTTGTAATTGTCTTTTTGTTTTGTACTAAGTCTTTCAGACTCTGATGTGTACCTTGCAGTACATCTTGGTTCAGA
>CM053514.1:7316250-7335866 GCA_028627145.1 Eidolon dupreanum
ATGAAAGGTAAAGTCAACCCAGCTCGGGAGAAAAATAATTCTTAGGTGGGAATTGTTGCATGCGATCTACCTGAACTCCTTCTGTAACCCAGTTCCTTTACTTTTTCCCTTAAGACATTGGCTAATAAACATATTTTGCCCCCTGAGGACTCAGAATCTCGGAGTTTCATGAGGTGATAACGAGACTTGATATGCTCACCCAAAATGGAATGCTGTTAAAACTCCAGTGAAGATAATCAACGGAGTACAATGTATTTCCATTTCTTTTTATCTTTGCTTTTTTTCTTTTATTTAGAAAATTTTCAAGCCTTTAGAAAGTTGCAAGACTAGTGCAACGAGCACCTATCCACCCTTTACCTGGCAAGAACATTCTTAAGTACATACACGGGCAAGTCCAATTCCCTGGGTGTTCTCCCTACTGAATGATGACTTGGCAACTCCTCCTGATACTGGTGAGAATAAGCTTTAGTCAGGTTGAGTGAGGGTCCAAATGACTACTAAAGGCGACAAAATAAGGCACAACCATATTACTGTTTTCTCTCTTAAAACTGAACGTGTATATCAGATTTAAAGTTTAGATGTCAGAAATTTTCCAAAGAGAGTTAGAAACAAACCAATGCTTTCTGTTTCGAGAGGGGAAAGAGTGACCTTTGGAATTTGGAGGACTTTGTTGAAATCCTAGCACCTCAAATCCAAGCCCTGTGCCCTCTCTGCACCCATTTGTTTGTTTGCAAAATGGAATATAATGTCTACTACCTCAGGGAAATACTGGGAGAATTATATGAGAGAATGTAAACGGAATGACCCGTAATAGCCATTCAGTACTGTTAGTGGCTTTTATAGTTTATAAGCATTTTTCCAAGCAGTGCTTCAGGAACGATAACCCTGTGACATAAATTAGATGTCGCTATTTCTGGTTTAAAGCCAAGAGAACTGAGGCTCAGAGACATTAAGGGAAGGAGAGAGGGAAGGGGGAGAATTGGCATCTAAGGAGCAGACGTGATGGCCAGGTCTATGCTTCGATCACCCCTATCAATGCTCACGTCACCTCCAGGAAACCGGCTGTCACATCCGCAGCTTGAGTGTGTATTCAAGGCTCGGAAAGGCTAACATCACCAAAGGCCACACAGCTGGCTAGTTGCAGAGCTTGGCTGAGTGTCTGGTTTAAGTGGCTAGGTGAAGAGTTTAGGAGCCTTGGTTAAGGGTTCGAGGGCCCTTGTTAATGGTTGTGGGGTCCCACTTAAGAACCTAAGGGCTCTAAGGGTTAAAAGGTCTTCAATAAGGCTTTAAATGCTCTGGCTACAGGTTTAAATGTCCAGATCTTCTGGTTCCAACTTTAGGGCCCTTCCTACAGCCTCTAACAAAGACCCATTTCGGACTGTGGTATCTCTCACCAGCTCAAGGAAGCAGACGTCCTCCAGATCTAGCTGATTCTGCCAGGCAGCTGGCATCCAGCCTCTCTTCTTGAAAAAGTGCTCTCCCCAACAGGCCTGCCAAGGCAAGTGGTGATTGGCAGCCTGCACAATGTGTAGGTGATATCTCAACTCCAGGCATCTAATCAATGCAACCTCTGACCTAAGGCGATGATGATATTTTAAATAAGGCTATAATATTAGAAAATGTCTAGGGGAACTTAGACGTTGAACGATTTAAAATAACACTTTATACTGTTGAGGTTACATTGTGAATGGGCCGAGGTTGGGTGACTTTGACAGGCCACACTGTTGAAGCCAGGCAATGCTGTAATTAGACCATACTGTAAAGACTCTATTCAAAGATCGGCCCCCACAAAGATGTCTGATTAATAATAAATGAAGGAACAAGTAGGCTATTTGCACAAGCAGCTGGCGGATGGCTCTCCCTGGGTGCACAGATGAAAAAGTTTTATCGATACTTGGCAACGCACACATGCCAGGCCTTCGGCCTCGGACCCTGATGGACAGCCACGTGGGCCCGTGGTGGAGCAGACTGCGTGTGGGCCAGCACCTTCCTAACGGGGTTTTCCTCTAGCCACGGAGACTTTAAATAAACCTCTGCTTTTGTTAGTAACTTTGAGACACGTGTGTCTTGTCACACCAATCAGCCTGCACCAGAGAACAAGGCACCCGTCTTAACCCTCTGACCAGAATCCACGTGAGAAACAGAGTCCCAGCTTCCTCCCCCACTGGCCAATGGAAGGAGAAGCAGGACTAGAGGATTTGGAAACTATTCACGAACAGTAGAGTAGACCAAATGCAGGGTTTATGAAAAAAATCTCGAAACAGAAATCCGACCAACATAATAACAGGTGAGAAAAGAAAAAGGAAGAGAGGGTGGGAGGAAGAAAGGGCGGCAGGAAGGCAAGCCAACAATTCATTTTGAAAATTAAACGGCATATTTCAGGAGCCATGAAATGTGAATACATTCATAAAAGATAAATGATTGGTGGGTGATAGATGGATGCTATTAATCATCTGTCCATCACTAGGTCCGTTTCTCTTTCTCAGGCTGTATCCAAGTATCTTGGCAGGAATCTGGATCTCCTGGAAGAAAACTCTTTTCCAAAACCTACCACTGTGACACTGTCCATGTACAGGCTTTCAAAACCCAATGTCCGGTCATTTTCGCCATTGTGCAAAAACAGGAGACCCTGCAGAGCAGCAGACGGCTCTCGGCAGGAATGACACTCCGGCCGAGCCATGGGTGGCAGCTCAGAGAATACACTGTCCAGTTAAACCCTACGCAGCCTGGCTTCAGAAAACACCTGGCGTTCGCATCTCCCAAAAACTGAACAAATGACAGAGACATTCAAAGCACTTCTCAGGGTTAGTTGGAGTGGGAATACTCTGGCATTTTAGCAAAAATACACAAGTCAATGGGTCCGTGTCAAACACTGCAAACTCAGAGTCACGCTTAAGTAGGGCCTCCCTTCCTCTTAGACTCTACATCCCTGGGTTCATCTGGGTTACCATGAATGGACAGCAGAAAAACTAATGAGTTAAAATGAAGTGTAGAAAGGTCACCAGAAAAACAGCAAGCAATAGTACTCCGCCTCTGAATGAACGATTTCTCTTAGGGGGTTCACTTTAGCTTTGTGATTTTTTTATTTGCGATTTTTGAAATAGCTATTTTTCCTTTTTGTGTGTGTGTGTGATTTAAAATAACAAAGGTAATCAAGTCTTCCAGTCACTTGAGGTAATTATGAAATTAAATCACAGTGATTACCACTGAAACAAAGGTAAGGAAATTGCTTTTACATATAATTGGATACTTCGGAAGAACCCAAACATCTAGAAGAAGACTTCTCATTGTGAAAGTCTGTTTCAACAAAGGCACCCTGTTTTGTAGTGTTAGGTCCATGGAGTTTCTAATCACACATATGTAAGTCTTGGCAGCATTATTATAGCTCAGTTTTACCTTCTGCATCTAGGAATATGAAAGATTTGTATATGTCACTGGTTGTGACCCTCCAGTAATGAGTAATGACATTCTTATTTATCATCTCTAGGATCAACCTCAGTGTGACAGCAGAAAATAGCATTACAGTCGGCCTTCCATTTCCATGGATGTGGAGGGCCGACTGTATGCATTGATCTATGTGGTTTTATAGAAGGGACTTGAGCATCTGCAGATTTTGGTACCCATGGGGATGCTGGAACCAATCCCCTGCAGACACCATGGTATGACTGCATTTACCTAGTCCACGAACTGTTGCATATAATCCACTCAGGAATGTTCTCTTCCCAATTAAAGTTTGATGATTCTACACCTTATACTGATTTTTACTTTTTTCCATCTGCATTTTAATTTTAAAAGGTTATAATATAGGGTGTTTATCTTCTCAAAATCTTAACAACTTCTTATCTCGGGGTATCTTTAATATTTAATTTTTTTTACCTAGTTCAGTTACTGAAAAATATCTCATAGTTTATTATTTTACTTGCGTTGATTTTTTTTCTTTACTCTGTGAAATTATCCTTTTGGCAATCACATTACTATGTGCAAAAAATTCTTATTTCGATTATAAAAGTAAATATAACCCATGATTATTAAGAAAACTATTTTGCAAATCAACCATTGTTTATTTCTGAATATAATCAAGTACCACAGGCTAGATTAAAGGCTTATGGATAGGGATTTTTTCTCTATTTAAAATAATAAAGGTAATCAAACCTTCCTGCCAATCTAAGTGATTGTGAAATTTAATTACCAGCAGTTATCATTAAAACAAAGGCAAAGCAATTTCTTTTACACATAATTGAATATTCCAGAGGAAAATTTCTGAACAGTTCTCAGGAAATGTATTTAAAATTAATTTTAACCTGATTATTTCATTTGTTATGTCTCGATTAGTAACAGAATAAATGGCACACACAGGTGACATGACTGACCAACCAAAAGTGAGAACATATTCTCAGCAAAGTCAGGTAACTTTGGGCTGAATATTGAGTAAATTATTAGATCTTTACTCCTTGTGCAAACACAACCAAACCGAAATCTCCCACAGCTATTCCTCTGAGAGAGGTTTAGCCCACTTTATTTGAGTTTACCTCTTGTATGCCGGACACTACAGAATTGACTGTTCATTTTTTAGTGGTCAATTGCCCAAATATGTCCTAAGGCATCTAGAACTGTGCCACCAAACCCATTGCTACCCAGACAGAAAGAAAGCCTCCTACATTAGCAGTAGCAGTAAGCGATCTGGCAGCTCTGGGCTTATAAGTGTAACTGTGCAGAGAAAAGAAACCAGAGAAAAAGGATCAATGGCCCTAAGAAAGGAGATTGAAAACTGGGTCCTGAACTTCATCTCCAGGCCTGTGCCTAAGCTCTTTCCTCTTCTCCTTCCTTTTCCTGAAATGCCTTTCCCTATCTCTGCTATCTGGAAAAATCCTACTCATCATCCTTCAAGGCCCAACTCGTAAGTCACCTTCACTGACCCCTCTAAACTGAGGTCATCCTTTCTTCCCTGCACTTTCCTCCACGTAATTCGTTTCGTCCAACTGGAATACAGATTGATATTTGCTCGTCCATCTCTGCTGCTGGATGGTGAGGGAAAGTATCTTGATTCATCTTTCTATTCCAAATACTTGGGACTATACCTGAAATCTAAAAGACACTAAATAATTGCTTGTTTAATGGAGCTCCAACCTCAAGATCAAATTCAACATGCAACGTTAAGAGGCAGATTGGATGAGTCTTGGACTTATTTCTGCACCTAAAGTCTGAGCCAGTGACTGCTTTTTTGTATTCCTCCAAGGAGCAAAAATTTATTCACGCCAAGCACTTAAGTGCCACACCGTGTGCTAAATGCTCTACACATTATCTCATTTAATCTCAACATTTTTATGAAGTAGGTCTTATTACTATTGAAGAAATTGAGGCTTAGAGAAGTTAAGTAACTCACCCCAAGTTACCCAACTCATCAGTGGTGGAGCCAGAAGTCAAGGACAATAATCTCAGAACTTCAGAGGTGGAAGGAATCCCAAAATTATCTTCCTCACTTAACCCCCTTCAAGCTGAGGTTTATGACTTACTGCCTGGAGCCTAGTAGGCCCTCGAAAATGGTGAGTCATTGATTGATGGAGTGTCCTAATTTCTCAGATTCTGACCTTTGCCTGGAGGAACCCAGCTGCCATCACAAACAGGCTCTATTCTTTCCTGCCCAACACCTCTCACAGGTGTGAATTGCTTGTGTCACCTGAATTATTCATGATCCACACCATGAGAAATATACTTAAAAAGAGAACTATGGTTCTCATTATTTTTCAAGACAAAGTGCCTGATTAAGTGGTGAATTAGACAATATAAGCTCATGGCCCAGGTTGATGCACACCCAATAATATATCCATGCCTACTTTTCGAATTTCAATTTTCAAGTAATTTCCCAGTTTCCATTAGGATTTGAAATAGTGGTAACTAGGTAGGATAAATAATAAAGCACTGTAAGCACCTCTATCCTATCTGCAAAGCAATTACCATCACCTAAAGCTTATACGGCACTGCTTCAAACCCACGTATTCTTCCTAAGGTTGAGTTGGCTTTTTCAGTGAGTTTTCTTAAACTCCATCAAGACTGAAAATGCAGATGCCACAGCCATCTGCAACTTATGCCATCAGTAAATAATGCGACACTACTGTCTTCCTGCCCTTTCTCCACTCTTCTTTCCCTTAGCCACCTTTACCCTACAAGCTGATTTTCTAGTGGGAAGTTTTCTGACAGGGATGACCATATGCTAAGCATGAGCCAACATCACTGTATTTTAAATTCAATGTTAGTCAACCACTGCAGCAGCAGTGGTTTGGGGGCACTAAAAATAAACTGTAACATTTGCTGAGTTCTCAGAATTAAAACCACAGGCGGTCAACTTGTTGCTGCTCTTAATAAGATATGACTGTTCTGTCCCATTGGCTGCTACTATGTGAAACTTGAACTTTACTGTATGCCTAACAACACTGTGCTTTTGATTCGTTGATGGGGATCAAGAAAGGAAGTGCCATTTCCCTGGAACTAAATTTGCAAAAAAAAAAAAAAAAAAAAAAAAGATATCAGATGGCTTTCAAGTGATCGCCTTGCGCCACCTCACAATTGCACCTTAGTCAGATTCACCTCGCATTTACGATTTAATTAGTCACACATGTGTGGGTATGGTTCCTGATGCCTGCCTTGCTGTCCAGTATCTCCAACAAGGTGTTTCTTCCTTTGAGTTTAATTTTTCAGTAATAATTTTTAAAAATACAATAAGAATTAATACAATAGTAATACTTTGAGCATTTCCATTAGGACTTCAAGACCTTCTTGACCCCTGAATACTGTATGCTACACTAAATGTCTTACCACCTATCCCTTTAGGGTTTGTCATTAAAGTTTCTAGGGACCGGAGAGGTAGAAGAATTCTACCTAATGCATCATTCTGATGAGAAACCTGTCACACTCAAAACTGGTGGGTCTGCATCTATTGATTCCTACTCCTTCAGAATCATTAGCAATTTTTGTCTCTTCAATTAGACCCACTGATGAACCATAGAAAAGCTGAAAAGCCCTCCGTTGGCTCAGCCGCACTTGAAAAAAAAAAAAAAATGTATGCCTGGAAAGTAAAATTACAGAGCGTATTCCAAGAGGCCATACAGGAAAATCCCTCATCCATCCATCTCTCTCTCTCTCTCTCTCTCTCTCTCTCTCTCTCTCTCTCTCTCTCTCTCTCACACACACACACACACACACACACACACACACACACACACAACGTATAACCAGGCAAATTGTCAGAGGCTGGGCTCGACCTCCCGTGCCCTACCTCGCTTCAATCAGGACCAGAAAGACCCAATCCCTTCCTTACTTCTATCTCCAACCCATGCCCCAAGCGAGTCTCCACCGAGCTAATTTCTGAAACAAACAAAGAAAATCAAGTCTGTGAGGAGCGAGGGTTTGCTCCCTTCTGCCTTAAATTCGGGCATCCAGCGTAGTGGACGCCTCACCGCCAGCGGGTCGGGGCGCCCAGCGTCACCCTAACCTTCCCCGCCCCGCCAGCCCCGGTTCCAGCTGCGCCGGAAAGTGCGAGCCTGCCCTACTCCTTTCGCTTCTCGCCTGCTGCCCCCCATGTCCCCAGAACACCCGCGACCGCACACTAAGGGCGCCTCCGCTATCCCACCTCTGCGCTGTCAGACGTCAGGCGCGGAGGTGCTGCGGGCACCGAGGGTGCTGGCAAACCAAACAAGTGTCACACAGGACAGCTGCCCTCACTCCGACAGAGCCGGCAGGACGGCCACAGGTAGGCTCTACCCATCCCAGGGCGCAGGGCGAGAGCAGGGGGCGAGAGACCCAGCGCGGCAGCCGCGCCCGACAGGCTGCAACTCACCCGAGGACACCGAGGAGCCGGACAGGCTGGAGTTGCTGGACGCTGCCATCTCCGCGCACCCTGCGCGTCGCCGCTCGCTCAGCCCCGGTGCCCACGCAGCCGCCGCTGCCCTCGCCCGGCCGCTCGCAGCCTCTGCGGCCCCCAGCCCATGGCAAAGTCCTGGGGACGCGCAGAAAGCACCAGCCCCTGGACTCTGCCTGCACTTCCTGCTCCACCAGATGACGCGCTGCTGCCGCCGCTATTTATGTGTGGTTTCCGTCCCTCTCGTTGCCTTTGCACGCTTTTCTCCGGGTGTCGGAGGGTAGGTGGGAGCGGAGAGGGGGGCGAGGGGCAGCCGGAGCGGACCGATCGTGGCTCCAGCTGAGCCCCAGCTGCGATTAGCGCTCCCACGCGCGCCGCTGGGACCTGGGAGCCCGGGCGGCCCCGAGCCGCCCCGCCAGCTCACTGCACCCTCCGCGGGGCTCCCGCCTTCCCAACGGCACTTCGAGCAGCCCGGGCAAAGGCGGCGGGAGACAGACAGACAGAGCGACCTCCCCCTTCTCCCTCCGCCCCAACTCCGCTCGCGCGCACACAAAGGAAGGAGAGGAGACGCGGGAGCTGGGGGGCTGGTTCAGCTGCTGCGGGCTTGACAGCTCCTGCTTGGGTGGCTGGAGGGGGAGGCTGAGGACGGCAGGGCGGAGTGGGAGGGGGGCGCACTGGACAGAGCAGCCCGACCGCGAGGTGCTGGGGAGGCCGCCGGGGGGCGCGGGGCTAGCGCGGCTGCTGTGCGCAGCGCAGCTGCAAGGGTTTGAAGGCGACCGTGAGCGGGGGTGGGTGGTGGGGCTCGCTGCGCCCAGCCAGGCTAGGGAGCAGCGAGACAGCCGGGGTGGGATCCAGAGGGAGAAGGTGGAGTCACTCAGGACACGATGTTAGACAGAAGGGGGTCTGGGATGCCAAAGCGGGCTGTGGCAGACCCCTTCCACTCCCCTCCAAATTGTCCTTTGTTGCTCTGGAGCCGATGGTCCCAGGCCGGCAAGATCGTGAGTTTCCTAAAACATCCTCAAAACACCCAGCAAGCCAAACCAGCTGCACTTAAGTACCCCAGCCACGGACCGAGCCCGACTGCTCCACTGGGCTTTTGATCTCGGCCTTGAAGAAATAGAGACATTCTAAATATGTCATCAGGCCCACACAAAGCCCGGTGTCAAAGAGAAAGGTTCTCCGACTGCGTCTTGCAAAGGATCCTCACAAAAGACATAAGACTGACAGCAGGGCCGACTGTGCCTTTTCAGGATAGGGGACTGCTTAGGTGTGTGAGAGAGACCAGTACAAGGTGTGTCCCTTCCCCTCGTCTCCCCTTGTATTTAAACCTAAATTAATTTCACTGGAAGGAAATATCATGCAGATTTTTTAAAGTCTATTTCACGCTCCCAGCAGGATAATCGGTTCTTTCAATCCTGAAGCAACAGAAAACTGTGAAATTTGAACAGAAATTGCTAGATCAGAGGGAAAAGCAAATATTAAAGGGATGAAAGTACTCTCATTATGTCGCAAAGTGGAAAGTGTTCACATTGGGGAAGTTCAATTTTTAAAAACATGGTTATAAGGACACAGTTTAAAAATTATCAGGAGTGACACAGGAACAGCAGCCAGTCCTAGGGGGATCCACATGAATCAGGCACCTAACATACAGTGAATAATAAATGTTGAATAATCACAATATGCACCCATGTCACACTTTCTAGTTGATTCAAACTTTATTTTTCAAGTCTCTCTAGCACGCCATCCCAATGTGTCTTCTCAATAAGGCTCATTATTAAAAGTGCAGCTCAATGAACAGTTGAGGGCTCATGAGCACTCTCCAGTCACATCGGACCAAGTTTTCCTGACCCTCATCAAATGGAACTTGAAACATCCCCACCTAGTGTAAAGAGATCTAAACACCCCCACCCAGCCACCATTTTTCTACTTTTTGTGCAACGCAGCCTTGCTTGATGCAGCCTAATCTGGAGCCCTTTGGGGGCATAATGGCTCTTCACAACCTTGACCTCTCTATCAGAATGGAATTTGCTGTTTGCCCAAAATTCTTCTGATCAAAGGCAGCATCTACTTATTTGACAAGTAATCTTTGTGTCTCTCCAGATGGGCAATATCTGATTTGGCTATGTTACCTAATTGTCACCATTTGGGGCTTCGAAGAAGACAACATCTGGGTTCAAACTCCGGTTATGCCACTTATTAGCTAGGTGACCTTGAGCAAATTACTTACACACATTGAGCCTTAGTTTCTCCCCCTGCAACCAAAGTCCTGCTAACATAGGGTGTTGTGAAGATTAAATGAGATGCTATATGTAAAGCCACAGAGTACCTGGCATGAGGTTCAGGCTCCATAAGTGATTGTAAGTTGTTCGCTGAAAAGACTGAATCTACGGCTTGAACAATGTTTGCATTCTCCATTGCATCTGGAAATAACTAGTCAGCAGTGACTTGTTCTATGAGGGGAAATGCCTAATCTTTGGCCCAAGGTTAATGTCTTTCTTGTACCAAATCAAGCAACAGGTTTCAACTCTTCTCAAAAGTCTCACAAAAGGATGCTAAATTCTATTTCTGCAGTTTGAATGCTAATATTTACCTTTATAGAGCTTTATGGTCCTTAGAGAAAGTAAAGCATGGCTCTATGAAGTAGATTATTTTTATTATCCCAAATTGACAGATGAAGAGACAGAGGGAAGGACCACCCCCAGGTGCCCTAATTTTTTCCCACTGTGTAAAGGCCAGAAGGATATGAGGACAACAAATGTATTTGCTAAATAGAAATGGGATAACTGGGGAGGCTTATCTTGTTGGCAAGAGGTGGGTGGTAACTCTGATGTCCATTATTTAAAGAATACACGAAATGCTCCATTTCAGACTTAAACTCTGAAAGCTGATCAATAATCTGGATTTTGAAAACCATAACCAATGGAGAAAACTCAGCTGGCATGGTCGCTTACTGTCATTTTTCTTAGATTCAAAGGCCTAAGGTTCTTGTCGCTCCTGGAAAATGTTTACGATCAGTAAATGAGCAGGAAGTGGCTGAAGGAAGATGCTAACTCCCTCCTCAGTAGGCTCAGGAACCTGTTTGTGGACCTTCCAAAGTGTTTTTCCAAATGCAACAATAAGAAAATTAGTTCATATATTTTATTCATTCATGTATGGCATTAATTCTAGGAAATGCCCATTTGCCAGTGGAAAAGGAAACGCTGGTGCTAAAAAGATCTTAGGTCTGTTTGAAAAGTACGATTTTTTAAAAAAACATTTCTACCTTTTTCCTTCAAATACGAAAAGACTTGTGAGATAAAAGGAGTTGTGTCGATAATTTGGTCTATTTAGGATTAAAAACTGCCATCTTGTTTTACCTAAGCTTCCATGCAAACTTAGTATTTAAAGCCTTGCCACCTTCCCTTTCCAAATATGTTTCCATTCTCCCCTTTGCAATGCAACCCCTTCTTCTCTGTGCCTGTACCACCCAGGGCTGGCAGCACCAGCCCTGTCCCATGTCCTCCCTGCGGGCATCCTCCATATTGTGAAGGTTCCAGGAGAATGCACCTTCCTGGAGAACAGCCCTTGACCCCCAAGCCAGAAGCCAGCTCTCCTATTGAATTCCTCAAGTCTTTTCTCTATACCCTTCAACTGGCAGATGCTCTGTCTTGTTCTAATGGTAATATTGAAATAGGTTTTATCTCCCTACTCCATTAAAAGCTTCCAGGGGACAGGATCCCTTTGAATTCTCTAGCACGATTTGCACACAATAGGCACTCAATAAATGTCTGTCGAATAAATGAGTAAACAAAGAAGCAAACGACTCTATACTTGGTTCTCAAGGATGCCAATTACATATCACACCAGTAGCTGCAACCACTAACACATCCGCCGACAAAAAAAGTTGATGTGCGTGTCATGACACTTTTTCACTGTGAACGAGAAAAACTGCAATAGTGAAAACATAAGAATAAAATTCTGATGGAGTAATGTTTGCAATCCACACCCCCCCCCATCACTGGCTGTTTCAACTCATGTAATTTATTGTTTACAGAGTAGCTCTTATGTTACTGTAATTTGTTTATTTTTGCTTTACTGTTCCTTTGAAGTTTAAAAGCAGACATCAAAACACTGCAAGGTGAATGTAGCTGCTGTGGCTGAAGCTGGGCTCCCACGTTTCAGGCACCCAGGGGTGTCTGTGAAGGTCATTCCTTTTCTGTGTGCTAAACACAGAATGAAATATTTCTTACTTTCAAGATTAATCCAGTGACCAGCACTCACGGGAGACTCGTGGGGCTGTCAACTAGCTTTAAATATTTTATGGCAAATATTCTACTCTACCCTGAAAAGTGGTCCTTTCGCCATCAGTTTCTCAACATCGATATATTCTTTGTTGCAGGGAGGAATATTTCCCTTTGTACTTTAAGCCGTGTTTCTAAATACAAAGATACCTAGTCCTGTTCAAGAAAAAACACTGGCTCTTCCGAGTAATGCCAGGCGTTAACTAGAGGCAGAAGGTGAGAAACGCTCCATTTCTCTACAAGAGGTGTGTAGGCAGCCCGGGGCGGGGTTCCCCAGCAGACAGCTCCGCGGAGGCGAGTAACAGCCCTGCCTCTGAACAAAAGGAGTCCACACCTGGGGTGCAGACAAAGGGAGGCCGCCTCAGCTACCCAATTCCCGGTTCGCATCGCCTGATGCTGGGGACCCCTAGTGGCCACACGTGGTGCAAGCACAGGTGTTTCCAAATCTTCACTGGAGTTATGAGGGGTCCAGGGGGGATCGCCCTGAGTGTCCTATTTGTCCGCCTACCTTGCCAGATCAGACACCGACACGTGCACACTTACGCCACGTGGTCAGCTACAACCTCTTTGACTTGAAAGAGAAAGGGGAGCAGGGGCGGGGAGGAGAGGAATAAATAATAAATGAGGGTGTTTCTTTCTGAAGAAAAAGGAAAATCAGAGTTCAGACTTATGACAGAGTTCAGAAACACATTGAATATGCTTTCTTCTGCATATTGCATTTTCTGGCTTTGCTCCCTGGCATTTTAGATTACAGAAATGTTTTCTGCCTTCAGTGTTCTAAGGGAAATATCTAGGCTGTGAAGAGAGTTCTAAATCCGTTTGGGACAAAAGTGTGCAGTGAGTTTGTTAATTGCATCTTCTGGGGTACCGACGGCTTTATGCTCTTTTATTATCAAAATGTGCTTTCACAAAAGTAGCCAATGGATTTATTCTCTGCTGTTCATTCGTGCATTCATGAATTCACTCGTAGTGTTTACTGAGCACCATGAGTGGGGGGGGGGGCGGTCCCAGGCCCTGATGAGGAAACTGTAGTCTTGGCATGGGCACCCTACAGTATGGCCCCCTGCACCCTTCCTGGGACATTTACATTTCCACTGGGACAAGGTACAGAAAGGTTCTCTAACTGAAAATTATGGTTAGATATTATCCATGCTCGTATCGACTTTCTTTTAGCAGGTTTAAAAAAAAAAAATCTCAAAAATTAAGCCTCAAAGTCTATTTCCTGATAACTGGAGTTTTCTCATCCACAGTTTTAGCTTGTCAGCTCAATGAACCAAGCAGATAAATACTCCGAATGTTTTGTGCCATCACCCCAAGAAAAACTTCTGAATCAATATTTTCATTCCTTTGCCTATGGCTGCTATAGATCCAACAACAACAACAACAACAAAAAAAAAATAGGAAAAACCTTTTTCATTTTCTTTTTTTTAAGGAGGGACGGTAAATGGGCATTGGAAGAAAGCTAACAGACACAATATCTGGGCCAATCTTCTGATACAGAAAACATATTTTAGCCTTCTGCAAATATTCTAGATTTGTTTATAAAATGAGGCACGAAGAAGTGATTTCGAAAAGTTTAATGCTTATCTACGGAGTCAGACAGATCTGCTTCAATTCTACTTCATTGATTGATTAGCCATGTGACCTCGAGCTAGTTATTGAATCTTAGCTTTCTGATCTTTCAAACGGGGTCAATAATACCAACTTTAGAGTCTGTGAGGACTAAATGAAATAACAGATACAATACAGTATCTCCTGCACAGAAGCCCAGTTATTAGTTCTGGGTGTCGTTCCTTAGAGCAAAGCACAGTACTTTTCCAGAGCAATCTGGAAGAATAATGGCCTGATGCAAAAGTAATTTTCATCTCTATCCACCACCCCTATGTTACATCGCCTGTATGAGAGTATATTAAGACATAAGAGAAAAAAGTTGAAAATCACGTGAGATCACTTATACATGGGATATAAACCTAAAAGCAACAAATGAACAGGACAAACAGAGACTCATGGACGTAGACAATAGACTAGTGGTCACCAAAGGGGAGGGAGAAAGGGAGAGGAGGAGGTAGATGGGGTAAAGGGGGTCAAATATGTGGTGACAGAAAGAAATCTAACTATGGGAGGTGAGCACACAGTGTTAATATATATACGCCTTACTGTTAAAATGTACAGCTGAAACATTGGATCTTGTTAACCAATGTCACCATAAAAAAAAAAAAAAGACATAAAAGAGAGCCCTGGGCTTTGGAATTAAATCCTAGTTCAAATTCTAATTCTGCTGCATACGAACTGGTGACCTCGGACAAGGAACTTCACCTATCTCATTCTCAGTCACTTTAAAATGGAAATAGTAACATCTCATTTTTATATAAAAGACAATGGTGTTAGCATACTCAGTAATAGTAAATGAAGCAAGTGCTTTCTAACTATAGCAGTTTGGGGGAGAAAGTGGATGTTGGGGGCAGGGAGTGTCTCAGAACCTCCAGGGAGTAGCACGTGGAATATAAAAAAGTACACTCAAGTCCCCCCCGCTCCACACACACACGATGGTAATACCTCAAGCTGGGACATTCCCCCCAGCATCCATGGATAAGAATCCGGGTAGAATGGGAAAGTAAGGTCCAGTGAAGGACTATAGGCAGGTTACTTAATCTCTATGCCAAATTTGGCCCCTAAGAGATAAGGGGGAAGAAAACCAACATTCGATGACGACGACTATTGTGGTAACTCAGTACGTTCCCTGCCACTGGTGATACAGAAAAATCGCCTTTCACATAATGACTATTTACTGTGTGCCAGGCCATGCTCGGTGCTCTGTATGTATTATCACGTATTTGCAACAATCCTGAAGTGAGAATCATGAGCTCCATTTTCCACTTAGGAAAACTGAGGCCAGAAAACGTATGTTGTGTCTTAATCAAAATGCACGACAGCCCTATGTCAGTATTCGCATCCCCACTTTACTTGGTTAAGAAACCAAAAATGCGAGAGGGTAAATAATTTATCAAGGTCATAGGCATCGATTGGAAGTCAGCTTTGGCTGCTTCTTTTCAGAACATAATAAAAGAAAATTTACCCTTTAGTTTTTGTTTGAAGATTCTTTCTGCATTTTTGGTAAACAGTTTCCTGTTTGAGCCTTTACTTGGGTGAGAAATGAAGTCTTTGAGATACAGTTTCTTGACATGTCATTTCTATTTGAACATAGAAGGATATTGTCATTTCCCCTGCCTAAAACACAATCCTTTGTGCAGGACGGGGTCTGAAAAGCACACAGGCCTGGGCAGGGACAGGCATAGAGTTAGGGAGACCAAGAAGCCATTTGCCCAAGTGAGGGGATTTCAAGGAACAAAGAATATTCCATCCTATCCAGCTTTCAGATGCTGGAAGTCCATAAATAAAAGTTTCATTTCTTTGACTTAATCCAACAGTGCTGTGAACACCTGTTACAATTCAATCACCTCTGGGGGACCTAAGACATTAAACCAAATAGGTATTTTCATATGAGTGAATTTCCCTATGCCCAAATCTGATTCTAATACCAAGGGTGAAGACCAATTCATAGGATGGGGCTATGCAACCTTCAATGTGTCTACAGATTACCTGGGAGTCTTGTTAAAATGCTGATTTGGATACAGCAGGTGTGGGACAGGCCCCAGTTCTGCGCTTCTAACAAGCTTCCAGGTGACACAGATGGTGAATCACCATGCTTTGCAGTAACAAGTGTCCAAGGGCAGGCGTTCGCAGCTCTGGCTGCACATCAGAATCACCCAACGGCTTTTAGAAATCCCAAAGCCCAGATTGCATCTGAGAACAATCGAACTGGAATCTCTGTAGGTGGGAACCAAACATCCATATTTTTTAAAACGGCCAGGGGACTCCGATATGCTGCAGAGGTTTAGAACCACTGATGGGAAAGATGGGATTTAGAGAAGAGACTATACTGGAAGGAGTCGACTGGGAATGGCGAGGGCTTATGTTGCCCCCATGACTTCGTCAGGACTGTCTCTGGTCATAAAGCAAGGAGAGAGAATCAAATTCTTGCCAAGACTTTTTATAAGACTATGTAACCATAGCCATCAGGATGTGAGAAAACAGAACATAATCTAATGAAAAGTTTTCAATCAACATGGGGGCAATTCTTTTTCAAATTTTAGTCCACATTATGATTTTAAAAATATACTTCTCAATGTATAAGCATAAACAATATGCGCTTTAGGGCGACTCCCATAAGAGCAGCCAGCTGTCAGTAAGGCAGATGTTTTTCAGCAAATCCACTCTATCATTTCTCAATCAGAAAGAAGATTAGAAATGGGATTTTCAGCTCAGATGGGATTGAAGGGTGATGTTCATGCCAGAGATATACTTCACGCCACAGCTAGAAAAATTGCTTTGGGGAAAGAAAACCCTCAAGATCTCATCTGTTATGAATATATGAAAATAAAACACTTCGCTTAGACAGAAAGAGGTGATATCACAGGTGAATGCATCTGCCTTCCACTTCCAACGGTGATAGCAGCAGAGAGGCAGAAAGTATTGTAGCTGACTCCTTATACCCAAAGAATTTATCCTCATCTACATACACTCTTGTTCCTCAGGGTCGAAACTGAAAAGGTAGAAAGTTAAATGAATCAAAACATTTACAGAGGTTAATTCAGGTATGGTGGTTAATTTAGTGTCAACTTGACTAGGCCACGGGTGTCCAGATATTTAGTAAGACATTGTTCTGGGTGTGTCTGTGAGGATGTTTTTGGATAAGATTAAGATTTAAATCAATAGAATTAATAAAGCAGATTGTCCTCCCTACTGTGGGTGGGTCCCATCTAATCAGTCAAAGGCCTAGAACTAAAAGACTGACCCTCCCAACAGCGTTTAGACTGGGACAACAGCTCTTTTCTTGCCTTTGGATTTGAAGTATCAGCTCTTCCTGGGTCTTAACCCTATCAGCCTTTGGACTGGAAATAAATCATCAGCTCTCCTAGGTCTCTAGCTTGCTGACTCACTGCAGATCTAGGACTTACCAGCCTCCATAAGCATAAGTCTCCATACATAAAAGAATTGACATGAGCTTATATTGGTGTAAATGTGAACATATATGTGATCTATTGGTTCTGTTTCTCCGGAGAACTGTGACTAATTCATAAGGGTAATTTTTTTCATCTTTTGTATTCCTCCAGATTTTCTAATTGTTCTATAATGAACATGTATACAGTAATCATTGATTTTAAAATTGTATTGTTAAATGAAAGACAAGAAGAATCATGTCCTCTTAGATATAAGCATCATGAGTGTCTGCACTTCGGAGCAATGCTGCTTCTCAGACTTTAGAACCTATATATATTTCCTGGATAGACGTTACAACTGGGTCCCACCTCAGAGATTCTAACTCAGGTGGTCTGGGGATGGAGGCCGAGTGTCTGCATCTCTCACAAGCTCCCGGTGGTGCTACTCCACAGACACTGCTTTGAGTGGTGGTGACAGTGGTCACGGCCCCTTCCTAGGGGACTGACTGTCCTTTAATCCTCTCTTCCTGTGTCTGTACCACCAATTCATCCCTTTTAAAAGTTCCACCATGTTTTGCTGTTGTCTTTCTACCTGCCTCTCTCAAGTAATGGGAAGATTCTGGATGACAGTGAAGGTGTTTTACCATTTTCACATATCCCTTCCCTAACCCAAGAGCCTTTCCTATAATAAATTTCAAAAAATAAATGTCTGTAGAATCCAACTGAGTATTTACCTTCGTTCTGGTTTTCCAAGCCATTTAAAGGCAGCAGCGGGCTGTCCTGATTTTCCACACAAAAGAGCAGAAACAGAATTAACACAGTAGGATGCTGTCTGATATTCTCTTCTGCTCTCTTCAAGGAATTTAATTTTCTATGAGCCTAGCTCCAATCTCTTTAGGACAGTGGTATCAAGAACCCAGTGTTTTATATCTCTTATGACACTCGGGCCTTCTCTGTTGAATGCTAGTGATCTTGAGAACTCTAAGTTTCTAGGCATGTGAATGTAAAGAATTGTGTCTACAAAATGGTTGAATGTTGAATTGATTTTTTTCAGTTTTGATCCAAACGTATGATATTGGATAAGAATATTTTAGGTTTACACACGGCTAATATTTACTGAACTATGTCGAGTAATTGAATATGATGATCAGGCAAGGCTTCGGGAAAAGTCTGAACAATATTACAACTTCACACATTTTCATTCTGATGTGTATCTCTATATCGCCATTCTGGTTCACTCTGTGTCATACACAATGACTAGCTTTTGTTTCTTAATGCTGTTTGTGATCTTATTTTACTATTGTTAGACAGAACATTATTAGGTTAAAACCATTCCTTTAAGGCATTCAGAATAGAAATCTTCCACCAGTGCTAAGCCTCCTCTGCCTTCCTATTTTTCAAACTCTATCATTACCTTCTCTTTTGCAGAGCATGCTGTCAGAGTCTCATAATAGAAGTTCGGCTTGTTTGCATATGCATTTGCATGTCTTCATTAAGAGGAAGAAGGCAAAGTGATTAATGAGTGTTATTTCTCATTTTGCAAAAGGATACATCTTTTTTTTTATATTCTGTATTCAAAGCACTGAAATAGTCATAAGTTAACATCAAATCATTTACAGCATTTATGTTATTTAAGATGTTTTTCTTATAATCATGCTAACTGTAGACATGTGAGAGGTAAAAAAAAGAGACAAGTAAAAGAAAAAAAATCACCTATATTCCCACCAACCTGAATAA
This sequence comes from Eidolon dupreanum, assembly GCA_028627145.1. NCBI lineage: Eukaryota > Metazoa > Chordata > Mammalia > Chiroptera > Pteropodidae > Eidolon > Eidolon dupreanum. The sequence continues at coordinate 7,335,123 of CM053514.1, forward strand.
GTGCTTTAATACTTTTGCTGTATTTTTCTCCATAAGGAGATTGACAATCTAGCAGTCTTTTTTTTTTTGGGGGGCAGTTTACATTATGTAGGAATATGTATATATGTGTAAAAAAAATTTTTTTAGGACTTCTATCAAAAAGTGGCTGTCTTCATGTGTTGAAATGATTATGACTACTTTAATTTTTCCATATTGTGTAATTTTAACAAAGATTTTATTTTACAATAAGAAAGCTACTTTTCTTCTGGAATAAAGTTGTATGAATATTCCCCACATCATTATATATTCTTTACGTGATTTTTAATGGCTATATAAAATTCCATTGTATGAATCTACAATAACTTAACTCACTGCTCCTCTATTAATTGAAATTTAAATTGTTCCAGTTTTAGCTTTCTATGAATTACACTGCGATAAAAATCCTCACACGTAAATCTGTAGGTGCCTTTCTGCTTATTTTCTTACGCTAGCTTACTGTGAGTGGAACATGTTAGTAACAGGGCCAGCCGCTATACAACTCGAGGGTACCAGACACACTGTATCCTGCACTAATTTTCTCTCCTGCTGGTTACTTATCAACTAAATAGCAATTCATCTGATCTTCTGTTTAGCAACTGAATTGAATATATAACTTCAATTTTTTCATTTTGAGAATTGAGTTTCACTATTTTTCACGACCATCGTATTTTCCATACCCCCTTGCTCCTTTATCACACTTATAATTTCCTCTCATAATATTTAAGC
>CM053514.1:7336366-7358728 GCA_028627145.1 Eidolon dupreanum
AGTGTATTAGTTTTCTCTGGAATAGTCTAAATCAAGTTTAGATGATAATAATAGCATTTTCCATATTGGTATGTGTGTACTGTTTCATGAAACTTGGAGTATAAGAAATGTCATATCTTTTCCTATTTTTGAAAAAGAATCCAATTTGAGCTCATGCTTGCCGAGTTTGGCAAGAAGTCCAAAATCAATCGATTTAGAGAGACAGAGAAGAGAGATGGAGAATGTCTCTTCTCCCATTTAGATCCTACAAATATGTCAGGGGCTAATTCCTTATATGTAAATGGGAAGGGGCCTGATCTTTAGGATTCTTAATCTCCCTTTCCCTGATTGTCGCTTCACCTGGTACAGCTGACTGCTGTTCATCTGTCTGTTGACATCCTGCCCCGAGCAGATTTCAGAGATGTCCCTCACAGCACCCCTCACCACAGGCTACAGGCCTGTTCTCAGAGTCTCCCAGGACTCCTTGCTGGGTTTGAGCCCCTCCTGGCGGCCACGCTGCCATTTCTACACCAGATCATACGGCTACAGAGGTTCTATAAGTGAGAAACTCACCACCCTCCTCCCCAGGTGTAAGAATCAGAATAAACTAGGTTACAATGTGGCTAACAAACAGGTCCCAGGCATCAGTATCTTAAATCTACAAAGGCTGATTTCTTCCTCAGCCTGTCTCTTTCTTGGGAGGCCTGGGGCAAGAGTACAAATGAAAGTCCACGTACCATATGTCTAAATATGTAAAAGTTATAAACCAAGATGACAAACATTAAATGAAATGAGTTATACTCTGAGACTTTAAAAAATACGCCTTTATAGGCTTTTTCACAACCTGAAAAAACAGATTTTAATTTAGAATTCTGAGACTCCTTGGAGTTCCGTGGTGGAACGTGGTGGCGTAGAGCAAGACAGCCTGCTAGCCTGTCCTGCTTCTGGTCACTCTAACCTAAACGTCCTGCTCCTCAGCCACCTCCCAGGTGGAGGAAGACTCCAAGGAAGAGTGGCATGCAGGCTCTGGAAGCAGGCTTCTGGACATTTGGGCAAGGAATTCTGGAGGGGGGGGGCTTTTATCCAAACCACAGAGGTGAAGTGGCAAATACGGAATCCACAAATAATGAGGATTGACTGTATTTTGTTTGGCTTTGTTTGCTTGCTTTTCTCAAAATCTTCCTGAGAGAAATTAACAGTTGGGAACAGAGAAAGAGGAAAAGTGGAGTTTATAGCTCTTCTGATCATCCTGGTACAAAGCAGCCTCGAATTTAAAAATTCATTTTCCCACTCTTTCTGCCGACAAGATCTCTGGGTGGAGGGGAAGGGGACAGACTAAGCACAGGAGACTTACGTGACCAGGTGATCATGGTGCACACGTGACATACACTGCATAATCTGCCCAGGGCATCCATATTCCTCCGCTCACGTGGTCATCGCCACGCTCTGGGCGTGAGATGGGCAGTAAGGGTGGATGGGGGAGAGGAGTTGTTACAAGCTTCATTTTCAGATGTGGAGACCAAGATTGGGAAAATGGCTATAGCCAGGGGCACAGAACAGAGAAGGGAGACACCTGGGACTGGCATTTCAGTGCATCCTCTCACCCCAAATGTTGTGCACCCCTAAACTGTAGCCATCTCATGGCAAAGTCCCTGAAATCCAGATAAGTCAGCCAAGCAGCAGATCCTGAGCAGTTCAGCCTGAACTGCCACGCAAAAAGAAGCAAATTTGGTTTTCTGTAATTTCTCGAGCATTCCTGCCAAGGACTACACTTCGATATTTCACTTGTATCCCTTTATTGGGTGATATTACTTATTTCTGGAAGTTCTTGAAGCCCTCAGAAGGCTACAGAACCAGAAAAGTAGCATTACTTTTCGAGGTCAGTTCTGCTTTGAATCATGTCATTAACCATAAGCACAATAGTTTGTTAGTCAATAGAGCACCTAGACAAACTGCTATTTGTGTTAGAGAAAAATAAAATAAAACCCAAATAAAAGACAAAGAGGAGACATCACACGCCATTTCACTTAGTTTCTTTGATCTCCGTTTATCATTTCTAAGTTTCTCACTTTCAACAAAAGGACTGCTTGCTATGGGCCAGGCTTTGTGCCACCGGCTCTACGTGTAATTTCATTAAATCCCCAGATCAGCCCTAAGGCTGTCCTCTTTCCATATTTGAGAAACTAAGGCTTAGAGAGGTTAATTAACACAGCAAAGGTCACACAGCTAATGAGTGGCTGTGCTGGGCTTCAAACCCCCACCGGTCTACTCCTAAAACCATGCTGTGCCCTTAATCAGACGTTGTACAGAGCACACTGGCAGGTTCATCATAATACCTTGCAGGGCTGGTGAGCAAATTAAAGAGATGATGTATATGGAAAGCATTCGGCAAAGCGCGGCGCCCTGCAACGGTTCTCTGTGATTATCCCTCACAGTCTCACACAGGGTTAGCTCTGCTGTCGTTAGTGGCCGAGTCTATATGAATTCCATAATTCATCCTTAATCCACCAAAGTCTTATATGTCTGGCATTCTCCCTAGCCAAAGGAAAGTGGAAACATACCTTTTGTACGAAAGGTTTCACACCTGCTGCGGTAGGTGCTGGATCATCAGAGATTCACTTAACAAAAGACTTAGATTAATTTGGACAGTTTTCCTACAGAAACCAGGCACACAGAGGCAAGCAACCCAGGAAAGGATAATCACGCTGAGAGTGGAAGCACTTATTATAAATAATTACCATGTAATTATCCACAACTTCCCTGAGTCTGTAGCCCCAGGCTAGTCCTAGGAGGCGGCCTTTCCTTACCAAGAGTAAGGAGACTGAAGCGCTTCCATGAGTTTATCAGGGCATGTATGTGTCTGTGTCTTGCAGTGAGGTCAACCCCAATAGGGCCTCAAAGTGATGGTCAAGGTGCAGAACAGATGTGGGGTCTCTACAGCTGGAGTCACTCCCCTCTCCCTTTTAAATAGCACAATGCGTTTTTGCAAGTGTGTGAGGGTATCGCATCTGACTTCTCAAGCGACATATCTGTTGGGCAAGTTAATATATTGGGCAGGCTGCGATATTCCTCATTCTGATGTGCCTCTGAGCTGTGTTTTCAAGCCTTGAAAGGTGATCCCGCTGAAGAGACGTAACAACACTGAAAAGGAGCAATGGCAGAAGCCTTGACGAGCTCAGGGAGAGACACGGACACTTCCAAGCGGGGCACAGTTGTCTACAAGGTTAATCAATTCCTCTTGTTTTCATTCCAGATGCACATTTATCTTGGTGGCAGCAGCGACAAATGTGAAATCAAACCTTCAAACCTAAATGGTTGAAATTGTATGTGCCTGTTCGAGACGTGTAAACAAGCTATTCTCTGCATCTTAGCTGAAATATTAGGCACACTGCAAAGCTCTGGCCATAGCTCAGTGAGGGGCACGCTTTTCTGTGGGGTGCAGATGTGATGAAAAACATGGGAAGAGAGGACACAGCTCAGTACCTTGGATGAGGGTGGAAAAGAACGCCGGTCACCGGACGCCGGTCACCGGCCTGGAATCTCACAGTTGTCCTGATCATCAGCATCATTATTACAGTGACCGTTTATTGGGCCTGTTCCATACGATAAGCACCTTATTTGCATCAACTCATTTCACCGTTGTAACAACCCTGCACAGTAGCTAATATTATTTTTCCATGTATGGATGAGAAAACCGAAAGTAGGTAACTTGCTTGAGGTCACCAGATGGCAGGTTCCACATCTGAACGTGGGTCTAACTCATGCTCTTAATGACCAGGGCTTAACAAATCAGAACCTTCCATAATACGTAAGTACAGAGAACAAGAGGACTGGGGAAACCCAAAATCATCTGGATTGATCAACCTGACAATTTAAAATCTTTGTTTTCCAAAAATCAGAGAGGAAGGCTTAACCAATCTTTTTGCAAAGCCATTCTTTTGCCTATCATGGAGAACTCTTAAAACAAGAAAGGGGCTAAAAATAATACTTCCAGAAGTTTGATTCTCCTCCATAAGTTATATATTTTGATTCTTTAACTATTGGTTGTAGTTATGGTCTTTTGAGAGAAATGTAAAGAAATAGTCTTTAAAGTATGAGAAACATTTGGCCAACTATGCTAAAATATGCTGCTAGTGAGTAGTGTGAAGAGGAAATAGAGGTGACCCATGAACATGAGTTTGAATTGCATGGGTCCATTTATATGGGGATTTTTTTCAATAACTATACAGTAGACCCTCTGTATCCCCGGGTTTCGCATCTGCAGATTCAACCAACCATGGATCGAAAACAGTATTTTTCAATCTAAAGTTGAAAAACTGTGGAAGCAGAGGGCCAACTGTATGTATTGTTTTACTCGACTTTATATAGGGGACTTGAGCATCCACAGAGTTGGGATCTGTGAGGGTCCTGGAACCAGTGCCCCACAGATTCCAAGGGATCACAAGTTTTGCAGAGTCAAAAGTCATACCAGGATTTCTGACCACATGGAATGGGGATGGGTGGGTTCCAGCCTCCTTAACTCCTGTGTTGTTCAAGGGTCAACTGCACGTATATCTCTGATGAAAGACCTGCACCCAAATCACCTCTCCCAAGTTGCTGCCAACCGTACCTGCGCAGTCGGGCTGGAATCACTCCCCAAAGATGATCTATCTCCTCCACAGCAGCATTGCTTCGGAACAGAATCTGCTCATGGGTTCATCAGATGTGTGCCTTCAGAAGCCACAGTCTACTGGAGAATGGATGTTAAGAAAGACAGTATAAGTATTATTTAAGGAACATAAACAGACTCATCCTCTTTGCCCGTCCTTTTCTTAACAGTTCCCAAACCCTCTCAATGCATTTAAATATCTTTCAATATTATACCCTCCTTGAATAGTGTCCCCTTCAAAATTTGCGCCCACACAGAACCTCAAAATGTGACCTGGTTTGGAAATAGGGTTTTTGCAGATGTAATTAGTTAAGATAAGGTCATACTAGGTTAGGATGGGCCCTAAAGCCAATGACTGATGTCCTTATATGAAAAGAAGACACGTATATGTATGCACAGAGGAAAAAGCCACATAAAGACAAAAGCAGAGACCAGAGTGAAACAAGCTATAAGGCAAGGAACACCAAGGAATTCTGGGAGCTGGAAAAGGCAAGAAAGGCTTCTCCCCCAGAGCCTCAGAAGGGAGGGCAGCCCTGCCAACACCTTGATTTCAAACTTTTCCAGAGCTGTGAGAGAATACATTTCTGTTGCTCTAAGCCACCTAGTTTGTGATTATTTGTGAGGACACTTCTAGGAAACTAACAGAGTCACTACCACATCCTTGACTCAAGCCCTCATCATCTTTTACTGAAATTATTTTTACTATGCTCTGTCAACTCATGTTCACCCCCACCCCTCCCTGCAATGTTGCACCCTGCAAAGTGAAGTAATTTGTCAACAGAGTTTTCTTATTTGAACCTAGATAACATTCCAAAGATCCTCTGACTCAGTATTTCTGCTTTCCAGATGTTTTTTTTTTCCCTAAGGAAATAATCAGATACGCATATATTTTTATATGAGAATATTTCTCAGTGACTTAATAAGGAAAAATTAGAAGCAACCCAAATGATCAAGTGTTGGAAATGATTGAAAAAATCATGGTACATTCCTATGATTGAACATTATGCAGCCACTAAAATTACAGTTTCGAATTAACGATGTGTGAAAATAATTGGAATATAATGCTAACTGCGAAAAGCAGGATAAATAACTTCATATAATATGATTCCAATTTTCTTTTCAACACGTGTTTGTATAGATAAAAGATTAGCCTGAAATACATAATTTGGTTATCTCGGAGGAGTTGCAATGGGATTTTTATCTAATCTTTTTGCATATCCCGTTTCTATAATAATCATGTATTATACTCATAAAAAGAAAAATAAGCAATAGATCTTAGTCAAAAAATTTAGAAGACTTTCAGTGCAGTAGCTTTCAACTTATTTTAACATTTCATAGTAAGAAATATAGTTATCATCCAAGTCCTCAATGTTGTCGATAGTTCTTGGAAACTGTGACTATAGGCGAAATGATACATAATGGAACCAATTTTACCCTAGAGTAATTCATATAAACAAGAGTTAAATTCCTATAGCCTATTTCTGGTCACAAAACCATGATTGAACTTCTAAATAAAGACCCAAAATGCTTCTAATATGAAACATTGAAATAAAAATGAGCTATACATACATTTGGGTGTCCCCCATATGTTAGTGCAGTTTTAAGATTTAATTATTTCAGAAGTATAAATGCTACAAAATTTCAAAACTGTCATTTGAAAGCTTACTTCTTCTGATTCTAAGTTTAAAGTATTTTAATAAATGTAACTTTAAGTTTTTCTTTTAATCGATGCATGCCATTTTTCACCCAGGGAACTAAAACAAAAAAATTAAAATTAAAAAAATGTGTTGCTCAAAATTCACAACTAAATAAATATAAAATATATTTAATTAAACTTTCAAGTGATATGTTTTATAAGTTGCAGCATTTATACCTCTGAAGTTATTAAAACTGCAGTAAGACTTTTATACCACCCTGTTTTTACATAAGTATGCTAAAGTCTGATTCATTTTATATTTACTGCAAAATCCAGTTTGGTTTTCATTTAAGTGGCTCTATTTTGGGTGCAGGTATTCCTTGGACAGTATCTATCCTGTGCTGAGGCCAAAGGGGCCCGTGCCCAGGGCCCAGACTTTAGAAGGCCTTTCTCTGGCCTTTGACTGGCTTGGCTATCCTTCTCCAGATAGGGTGAGGTGTCCAGGGGGCTGCTCCCCTTGCCCCCAAACCCACATCTCCCTAAACCTTGTTCTGAGTATCCAGGATCCCCAGATTGCTTCCCCAAATGGTACTGGCCCTCGTTCAAGGGCCTGCACACAGTGTTGTCTGCCAATGCCTATACTCCACGGCGGGCAGCACTGTGACTGGCGTGCACATCCTTAGGCCTATGGGGACCGGAGTTTACTGGGAAAAGAGGAGGTGGCTGCAGACCACGGCTGGGAGCCAGCTCTCCCTGCACCACCACATTTAGGTGCAGGCCATCAACGAATTCGAATGTGGCCTTTCAGGTCATAGGAAAGGCATATTTGTCAGTGTAGGAAGGTTGAACCTGATTTATTTATTTAACAGTTTGTTGCCGGGGGTGGGGGTGGGGGGTGGGAAGCTGGTCTTAGTATTAAAGGAAAATATTTTTCCCACCAATACATTTTTCTCCATAACGACATCAGTGGGCAGGACATAGTTCCACGCATAACGTACGATGGCAAAGAGTGATGGCTGCCGTCGCGAAGCACATACTCTGGGCCAGATGATTTGCATGTAGCTTCTCATTTAGTCCTCACCACGACCCAATAAAGGAGGTACTTAGGAGAAAACTGAGACTCAGTGACTTAAGTAATTTGTTCTAGATCACAAAGTCAGCCTTAGGTGCCTAACAAACTACTCAAAGCTGAAGTGGCTTAAATGTCGTGGTTGGGGAGGCTTCACCTGGGCTGGCTCAGGCAGGTGCACTCAGCTGGAGGCCAGGTGTCCCTCCCCAGTCTCCCAGTTGGTGCTGCTGTCTCAGAGATGCCACCGTTCTCCTGCATGAAACCTCTCATTCTAGGAGCCCCATTGGCTTCTTGGCGTTGTAGTCACACGCAGTCATCTCAAAGCAGAAGCTGCAAAGACTTCTGACTCCTGGAATGAAAATGGCACTCACTCACATTCTAATGGTCAAAACCAGTCACAAAGCCAGCCCTGATTCAAGGGGAGGAAAAACAGGGTCCACCTCTGCAAAGGAGCATGGGAGCACGGTGACTTTTTTTTTTTTTTTTTTGGTCACCTTTAAAAACAATGGATCAGAGTTAGCAGCTAAGTAGCAGAGCCAGGATTCAAAGCCAGGTGGTGATCTGACTGGGGTGTTCCAAGTAACTGCCACCCCTAAACTACAGGGCGTTTGGGGGACTTAGACTTGTGAAGAGTTTTGTATTTTGTCTTATCTCCTTGCTCTTGCCATCTCCTTACCTTTTAATAACCACCACCCAGTACTCAGTGCCCAGCACCTGGTGGTGGTGATTAGGTTACTTACAAGAGATATGACCCTAAATGGGATATTTAACCTCTCTAAGCCTCAGTTTCCCGACTGCCAAATGGGGATAATTATAGAACAAAAACAGGTCAAGTTGCTATAAGATTCCAACACAACGACGCAGAGAAATCACCTGACACAAAGGTGGCGCTCAGGGTCCTCAGTATTGGTGTGACTGGAATGTGGACTAGCGATGAACAACGCACGTGGGAGTAGCATGACGAGAGTGAAACACCGATCGGTTTCCAGATGCAAACACCAGGCTCGCAGGCCCTGGAGTGGGGAAATACTTTCAAAACGCAGTGTTGAAATTCTAAGATAGCAGCTTTTTTAAAGGGGGAAAGAAGGTGAAAACACACAAACGAACAAACAGAACTGCACCGCGGCCGATCTTTAGGTTAAATTTTGAGATTCCACCTCTGGGGCCGCGGGCTTCTCCCAGGATGGGACGTGCTGACTGGGCGCCGCCAGGTCGCCAAGCGGGGCGGGGTGGGAGGATGTGGGGGAGAGTGTGGGGTGGGGTGAAGTGGGGACGTACCTTCGACCTGATAGGTCTGGGTCATTTGCGTGGCCGAGAGAAGCCCTTAAAAGCTCCCGTTCTGCAGGGTGCCTGTGACCCGGAGGCGCGCGGGGAAAGTCCGAGTCACTGCTCCCTGCCTGGGGGACCGCGGCGGGGACCGGCGGGCTGAGTCTACGCGCGCGCCGCGAGGCGGGACGGAGAGCCGGCTACCTGCGTAAGTGCGCGGCTGCACCGGGTCGCGCGGCCGCAGCCGGGCGGGTCCTCGCCACGTCCCCGGGCGCGGGAGCGCGGGAGCGCAGGGCGGTCTCAGGAGCTCTCAGCACCAGGGCGGAAGAAAGCATCGTGGAACAAAACTGGAGTCGGGTGGTCTTGGCCGGCTCGGAGTTCCCAGGTTGGGGTACTCAGGATGCTTGGCACTGGGCTCCGGGTACTCTCAGCCCGGGGAACACTCCCGAAGGCTCCTGGCACAATCCGAAGCAGTCGCACCCCGACTTCTTCCACACCAGGAGGCTCCTCCTAGTCCAGGAGCCAGCCCCTCCAGGGAGGCGCGAAGCTGTGGGGTCCTCCGTTAACTGTCGGTGCGGGGCGGGAACACCACCCTCTTCCTCCCCCTAGCTCGTCTCTTTGGGATGTTTTGATTTCGGGATGTTGTGAAGGAGGTGCCTTTGCTTTGAGCGTGCCCCAGAAAAGAATTGGCTTGAGCGAAGGAAGGAAAGCGCGCCGGAAAGACTTAACTCCTGCGATGTAGGATTAGGAGAAAACCGGGGCCGCGGGACAGCGGGAAGCAGCGCCTCGCCGAGTGCATTCGGTCCTTGCAGGGGTGTTTGTTGGTGGGACAAGCCGGTGGTCCTTGCAGGGGTGTTTGTTGGTGGGACAAGCCGGTGGTCCTTGCAGGGGTGTTTGTTGGTGGGAAAAGCCGGTGGGACACGTGTATGAAATGGACGCATCCAGTACCTTTCAAGTCAGCTTGGTGTCATGAGAAAGAAAGTAGGCTTTGGCATATTTATGGATTCGAATCCTGGCTCTGCCTTTTGCTGGTTGGTGAACCTTGAGCAGATTATTTAAATTTACTAAGCCTCAGTCTCCCCATTCGGCGAACACTTTTTATCTTTTTATTTTATTTTATTTTATTTTTTTTGGTGTGGGATGAGTAAGAACAGATGTAAGGAGAAAAAGAGATCCAACGAGAATGCATTTTACCAACTTGAAAATTTACTTTTAAGAAGGTTGCTCAAAATAGTGATTGGAACATTTTTGGCAAAGGAGACGGCACTGACTTTGCTGGCATATTAAAAGTCCAAACCCTTTGGCATATGGGGCTTTCCAGACTTCTACTAGGTTAATTGAGACCAACAGAAACCCTTTGTCATGGAAGGCCAGCGTTCTTTGCAAGAAGATGCTTTATTCTTTTATAAGACTTGATTGTTTTCGAGGGGATTAATTGGCCCCACACTATATGTGAATCCAGTTTATAAACCAATATACAGTGGGGTTCTACTAGGCTGGTTTTATAGCTGGAGAAATAAGTGGGCTTTGACTGACAGGAGGTTCAAATGATTTAGAAGAGTGTTCAAGTCTCCTGGGCTCACCAGTTCTCTCCATTTGAAAAAATAAAAACAAAAGCAAACTGTATGATGATATTTTGCTAATGACTTTGTTTTTGTTTCGGGAAGCATATGATCTGTCAGAGGAAAAACTAAGCGTTGAATATCATCCTGGTATGCACAGAACTAAGTGAGAGAGGAAGAGTTTAGTTACTGCCTCAGATAATGTCACATACCCGTTTACTGGCACCCAAATACCCAAGGTCAATAGGTAATGCCCCATTTTTAATAGGAAGTATAGTTCATTTAAAAGAGCGAGCGTTATTTAGCTTAACATTCCCAGGGGTTTAATAATGTGGAGTTTTCATGGACTGAACCAAGAACATTTAAAAGCTAGTAGGGGAGTTTCTTATAATTAAAAGATACCTCTAGAATTATGACTCATTCATATCTATATGACTTGGGAGAGGGATAAGCTGGGCAGAAATCTAAGAACTGTACTTTCCTGGTCAAAACCAGGAATGGAATTTGAACTTTCATACTATATATTTGCAAGTTCAAAGATTTAAGTGATAATAAATTTGGGTCACAGGACAGTGATCAGGTGCTTTCTTCAGAAAACCTAGGCTCCTAAGTGTAAATGAACTGAAAGCAGAGCACTGAGATGTCTCTCCCTCCAAGATATTGCAGGTACAGCCTTGAGCAAGAAACCACCTGCTTTTCTGTTATTGCTTTAACCTAGAACCTGGGGAGCAAGACAGGTTGGGAGGAATGACTTTAAGTCTGAAAAAGCAAATCTTAGCATCTTATCTCTCCAATATCCTTGGGTCTTATCTCTTAACCTTTTCTGTGTGTTCTGATTCTAGTCAGTGGCTGTCTTTACATTGCTACAGTTTATTGGCCCAAATATTTATTTAGGCATCCTTTAAGGCCTTTATCTTTTTCCTTTTGGGACACCTTTTCTGACCCATTACTCATCTTTCAAAAAGACCTCTTGACATATCTTATTTTACTTCTGTGGTTCTCTGGGAAGGAGGTAACCCAGCTCTCAAGAGATCCATTTCTTTATCTATTTATTCATTTAACTGATATTTTTCAAATGGCCCTGAAATTTTTCAAACATTCAGAAAGGTTGTTAGAATTTTACAGTTCACACTCCCACCTAAATTCTCTACCCGTTCAATTGATACTGATTAGTGTCTACTGTTTGCCTGGAGCTATACTGAACTATAAAGACATAAAAGACAGAGTAAAGTTAGGGAAAAAGGAAGGGTTTGATCTGGTAGGAGGATAGAGTTTGTGAAGGATCATGTGACTTTGGTCTGGAAGGTTTTGTTGGAATCACATTGTGGAAGACATTGAATTTCATAGCGGAAAATTGATACTTCATCCTGGTTGCAGCCCAGAGCCACTGAAGGCATTTGAAGAGGGGGGAGTGTCTTGTGCTTTGGAAAGCTCTTCCTGGCATTATTAGGGCTAGGCTGAATTGGAGTGGAGGGGATTGAAATCTGAGAGTTGAGATAGAAGGCTTTGCAAATGTCCCAGAGCCAATAAGGGTCAAACTGAACAGAATAGATTGCTGAGAGAGAAAAGAGGAAGAAGGGTGGGACCTTATGAACGATTTGACAGGAGGACTCAGCTTTAGAGCTCAGGCACCTACAAGGATAGTGTGCCATTAATAATAGAAAAGTCAGAGGAGGAGGAAGTTCAAAGGGGATGATGATGTCTTCTTATAAGACTCCACTGGGTTTGAGGAACCCATTGAGTACCCTTGTGGAGGTGCCAGATGAGAGTGGAGAGGCCAAGAGCCAGATCAGGACTAGCAGTTAGTGACCAAGGGGTGGTCGAATGAGAATGTACAGACAAATCAAAGAAGGACAAGACCTTGAGGGAAAAATCTGAATCTGTAGAGTTCTCAGAACAGAAAAAAATACAGGCGTTCAATTATCAGTTAGTGTTTCAATGACTATTTTGTCTACTGTGTTATTGTAGCTACAATTCTCCTTGATAGCTTACAACAGTCATAAACTAAAAGGCATATCTATACCAGTACAGGAAGTTGGTCCTACTCCCATGGGGGAAGTGGGGAGAGAATAAAGTAGGAGTCGGAAGGAAAAAGGGGAAATTAAATACTATTTTATTTATGACTTAGAATATACAGTCTCTTATTTATGTAAACCATTTCCAAATGTCAGGAAGCCAGGCAATGTAATGAATTTTTCTATCTTTTCACAAGGCAGCACCTACCGAGTACGGGAACCATAACGGCCTATTCTCTTGGTGGCCATATTTTCTAAACTAAACTTAAGGTGTGACACATATTCTAGATGCACGGTCAAGTCTTCATCCAAATATTTAATAACCCAAACTCCCTTTCCATTGTATTACTTTAATACATGCTCTATGTGCTGAATAAATAAATGTTCAGCTCTGTAAACCCATCTTACTATATTAATTTCCCACCGACAATGCAAGGGAAATTAGATTTATTTACCATCTATTCTGTGGCCAGGGGCCATTCCAAGGCCTGTTAGAAGGTGCGAGCAGGGTTGATCTTTTGTCCTTCTGTAGTATCTGGTACAAATTTATATAAGTAAGTATATCATCTCATGTATGTCACTATAACAATGATAAGTAGTGTGGTTCCACTAAGAATAGAAGTACTTTGTCTAAAGGTACAGAAGTTTGAAGTGGCAGAGCCTCACGTGAAACCGTGTGGCTCAATCCTTCCTGCTCTTCTTATTGGACAGCATTACCTTCCCAAATGCTTACTGTGTGCCAGACATTGTGTCGGGTGTTTGTACATGTGCGTTTCCTTCCTGTGGCCCCTCTGTTTTGGCAGGTTATTCAGCTCAAAACTGCTCAGTTGATCATTATTGGTGGGGTATCTGCCCTCTGGCCTTGTCTTATTTTTACCCAACTTCTTGAACTCTGCAAGAAGAGTCCAACTGTCTCAGAAATGTCATCCCGTAAGGCTGAGTTTAACAATCACTTCATTTATTCTCCTTAAGATCACACCTTCAATCCTCTGCTATTTTCTTTTAGTGTGAACTAGAGGAAAGCTCTATTTTTTAATTTACTTGTTTGCTTTACTTCATCAATCTTATGTTTTTCCCACATCCCTCTTGTTTACATATCTAAGATCACTTTCCCCTTCTCTATTACTTTCCATCTATTGTGAGTCTTTGGAGAGAGGGCGGGTTAAAATATGGGGCCTTCAGCAAGATTGCAGTTGACTCTGTAATTGAGTGTAATTGACTCTGGTAGACATAAGGATTAGTTTCCATTTTCTTTATGTATCTTTCCTGAAATTCAAAGTAGCCGGTTGCATAGTGAGTGACAGTATTGGGGTTGGGAGTGAGGTCACCATTCATGAGGACTTGAAGAAGTGCAGTGATGACTGGTTGTCAAGAACCGAGTTTCTTGTCCCTTATTACAGCACATATCTAGTCTGCCTGTACTTACTGGGTTTTGTGCTGGTCTCTCCTTGAAAGCAAGTATTATGCCTTTTTCATCTCTGACTCCCCGACAAGTTTTAGCGAAGTATCTCACACCTTAGTAAATGCCCAGAAGATCTTAGATGAGTCGAATTATGTTAAAGGAGAGAAAACCATGTGTGGGAAAGAGTGTGCAGGGTCCTCTGTGTTAGAAAAGACTAAGAAATGTGATTGTCATACGGAAGGCCTGGCTGGGACAAAGTTGAGTAGCAAGAAGTGTAGAAGTTAAAGACGGATCCATTCTGAGGCTTGCATGGCCCAGACGATGCAGAGCTTACATTTGACATGGGGGGAAAGTGACAGTGTAGCTGAGTCTAAAAAGGAAAAAAAATTCCCACTTGGGTTTCTTAATGAATAATATTATTAACAATCAACAGATCAACTGGAAAGAAAAATTTTTTTTCCTTCTCCCTCTATGCATTAGAGTGTTTGTAACATTAACTCGTCTTGGGGGAGAGTTAACCTCTCGTCCCATTGCACAAGCACTTTCTCAACTGGCAGACCGCAGCATTTGATGGGAAACCAAGACCCTTTTTGCAGGTCACTGTACCCCTGCACCTGAATGCTGGCGTCTGCAAAATCTGAGACGTTTGCTTCAGAGTAAGCTTACTGGAAGCCATTGGTTTAGAATTTGTTGATGCATGTGTTTTTAATTCTATGCCCCAAAAGCATATAATCAAACCAGTCTTGTAGTTTAGACCAAAAAGTAGCCTTTCCCAGGTTTCCAGCCTTGCAGACACTTTGATGGGAGTTCACGGTGCCCAGAACGGGCATGGAGGTCCTTTCACCGAGGTAGCCTGCAGGAATCATCACTGTGACTCAGAGACTACAGCAGTTTTGTCCCCATCCTGGGCTACTTTTTGGAATCCTAGAAATTCCAAGCTGGGAGCTGGCGCCATTGGGAAGTGTAGAGCTCATCAAATCCCCTTAATCTACAAATGAGGAAAATGAAGTCCAGAGAGAGAAATGAAGTGATGTGCTCAGGGTATACCTGTTGCCCAAGTAAAGGCTGGAACTCGAAGCTCTGTACATTCAGGAACTGTGGCAGAGGGTTTCCTGCTTGTCTCAGAATAATCTAGAGAGCCCTCAGCTGCCCTTGATGCCCTCAATTTCTTGTTCTTCTATGTCTTGTGGTCTCCCTAACTTCTCTACCTGGTCTCAGTACACCTTTCAAGGGGGATGATAAACCAACTGATGAAACACTGCCAGGAATACACTTGTAATGACACAAAGTTAGTTTTATTAGCATACCTGCAGCAAGGGAAGGCACACACTCAAAGAACCGGGGACATAGGAAGAGGCCTCTGAAAGGTTTGGCACTGTGCTGAGTGGGTCAAAGGATGACTCAGTGAAGAGGACTGGCTGCCATCAAGTCGCCATGGCAGTTTGGCAGCTGACTATGTCAGCGGTCTTTGCTCAGGGCCTGGGAAGGACAAAGTGTGGCTGGGAACACAGTGGTAAGAAGCCTGTACCTGCTCAGAAAGGATTGTCAGTCATTTGGCAGCGTGACCTTGGGTATGCAGAAGCACTGTCCGTGTTCTGTTGGGAAGATCACAGTTGATTACCCGGGGGCTGATTTTCATTTTTGGGGATCCGGTATGCATATTCATTCTCTCTCGCTCGCTCGTGAGCATGCATGCGCACACACACACATTCCCATGAATGCACTGATGCATTAGTTTCATGGCAAAATCAAATATTGGGGAATCTTAGTTGATGATAGCGCCCACCCAGCCATCCAGGTCAATTTGGGAGTCATCCTAGATTCTGTTCTATTTCAACATATAATATTTCATCATTCACAAGGGAAAAAATAGAATTTTACCTTCTAATTATTTTCAAGCCTGCCCTATCCACACTATTATTATTGCCCTGCCCTCGTTTAGGCTTCATCATCTTTATTACAGATTATGATAAAGCCTATTAAATGATCACTTTGTCTTTTTAGCTTAAATCTGTCCTTACACTATGGCCATAATGTTCTTTTCAAAATATAAAGCCTTTGGTAGTTCCTTGTCACTAGAGGATAAAGACATATCTACAAGGCTCTCTGCAACCTCCTCTCTAGCTCCATCCTACTATTTATCCAGTTCCTACTTTATGCTTATGTCTTGCCTAGGCAGTGGTTATCTATTGCTGTGCAACGAAGTTGGAAAAGGTATAAAACCCATAGCCCAAGAAAACAAGAGACGCAAGAGCAAATGAGGAAAGTGGAGAAATTCATTTAAGTAGGAGTTAAGGTCAGGGTTAGAAATTAGCTTGGAGATTTCAATGGTCCAAGAAAGTAATGATAAGGACTGGGATTATGATCTTGGGGTAAGGTTAGAGAGGAGAGGGGGAATTGGCAAAACATCCAGGAGATTCAATGGGTGGTTGATTGGCTGTCAGAAGTCAGCAAGAGGGAGACAAAGTCAAGGACAAATCCAGAATTTCCAGCTTCAGTGCTTGAGAGTATTTCCAACCAAGACAGAAAATAGAGAAGTAGGGACGTGTTTAGGGAAGAAGATAAGTTTAGTTTTGAAGTTATTCTTACTTTTGATTTTTGTCAACATAGTTCACCTACATGGATGAAAAATCCAGGTCATAAACAGTTCCCATAATAAAAAAAAATTTAGTCCTCTTCCTCATTATTTTCCACACTTCTCTTATCTCTGAAGTCTCTTCCCCATTCTTTTACCTGTATCTCCTAGTATTTAACTCCAAATTTCTAATTGCATAATCAACTTCTTGATTTCTTGAATTCTTTCTTGATTTAGAGTTTCATAATTTTTTATCAATTTGAGGTATTTTCTATTGACTTCCTATTCAGCAAGGTGAGAATTTAGCACCCTTACATACCTTATATCCCAACTTGCCTACCTTCCATCCTGTCCAAATAGTTAAAGAATTTTTTATTGTTGCTAAATTTATATCTGATATTTATTTATAATATAAGTATTGCTCACTGCTGAGCTAAGTAGTATACTCTAATTGCAGTGCCTTTCTTGGTATAGTTTGATATTCTTCATCAAGTTAACAATTGCCTCTTTTTGGATTGCTTAGTTTTCTTTGTCACTCTCAGGACTTCTGTCCCAACTTGGTCATGTATAAACATAAACATAAACATAAACATAAACATATATATATATATATATATATATATATATATATTCTTTATAGATCGCTCTGTCTTACTACTCCAATCTATACTGGTGGCTCGTTGGGCAGAGCTGTCATCCTGAACCTCTCTCCTGCATTAATTCCGTTAGTGGATGTTATTTTTTCTCCTTTTGGTTTACTTCCTTGTTTTGGTGGAACACATCTGCCAGTAGATTTCTGAGAAGTGGTATATGAGAACCAGTTTTTTGAAACCTTATGCATACCTGAACATTTCTTTAATTTGTCCTCATACTTGTTTGATAGTTTAGCTGAGTATACAATTCTAGTTTGGAAATCATTTTCTTAACATTTTGAAGGCTTTTTCTCCCAGTATTTTTTAGCTGCTGTCACTGCTGTTAAAAATCCCAATGTCATTTTGGTTCTTGATTGTTTTTATGTTATCTATCTATCTCTATCTTCCTCTCAAGTTTATGATAGTCTCTTTATTTCTGGAAGCTGTTCTATGTCTTTTCATTCCTTGATCTGGAAAATTGGTGGTCCTTTTAAATCTATGAATCATGTCTATACCTCTGCTAAATTTTTTTTTGTATTATTTTTGAAATAATTTTCTCCTCTAAATTTTATCTGCCTTCTTTTTTCTAGAATTCTCATTACTCAGATGTTGGTCTTCCAGAATAAATCTCCTAATTATCTTTTTTCCTCCTATATTTTTAAGTCCTTTTCTCTTTTAGTTAAATTTTCTGGGAGATTTGTGTAACTTTATTGTTTCATTCTTTGATCAAAATTTTTAAATTGCTACTACCCTATTTTTAATTTTCAGGAGTGTGTTCCTGTTTTTTGTTCCCCTTTAAGAGAGCTTTCTGTTGTTTAATGAATGCAATGTCCCCTCTTATCTTTTTAAACATCTTTCTTGTTTATTTTCAAAGACTTATTCTGTTTCATACATTACTGTTTCTTTTGAGTTTTTTTTCCCTTCAAGTCGTTTATTTTGGTTTTTCTTTTAAATTACAGGCTTTCTTCCAATGTCCAGTGGTTCTTTGCAGTCTGATTACACATCAAGTGTGAGACACTAAGTTGTTGGTTGGAAGTTCCACTGCGTGGAAGAGAGTTGTCAGCAGCTCCCTGACTCCCTGGAATTGATAGGTGGGTCCAAGAAGTCACATGTCAGTAGGGATAGGTCCTTTGTCTAAGAGGTTCTAGCTATTCCAGAGAAGAATCCTCAGTCCCTATGCGGGGTGAGTGATGGAGGCATATAGTGCTTGCTGCCAGCTTTATTAGGGCCAAGTGTTCAAGAAGCATATTTGGGGCATGTTCAAGTTCTAGGGGAGTGTTTAGGGATATGTTAGTGTATAGACTTAGTTTTTAATTGGGTGCCTCTTTCCCAACCTTTATTATATTTCCTATTCCCAAGTTTAGAATTTCTCTATTTAAGTTCTCAGAGAATAAAGCATCTATAAAATGTCTCTTTTTTTTCTGTTAGAGTCAGGGAGGGGATCTGAGGCTCCACCTGCTGTTACAGACTCTCACCAATCCCTCTTTTCAGTCCCTGCCTCACCTTTGCCTTGTGCAGTAGCCAGTAGTTATCATTTGTGGGCCTTTTCATGGTTTTGTAATGTGAATTAGCTTATTCCTCATTTATATTCTGCTTTCATTCTATGCTGACTATTTGTTCACTTTCCACCTAAAAACAACAACAAAATCTGACCCGCCTTATTTGCTATTTTTCCTATTTTGGGGAGCCATGAGATTTATACCTTTTAAAAAAATGCCTACTTTCATTTTATAAGGTTTTTATGAGGGAACAGAACTAAATGTGTTCATTTCACTATTCTAGCGGAAGGATTAGGCTCCACTTTGACAAGTTTAGTTTCATATATCCATGGGACATCGGGTGAAAATGTTCAGCAGGCAGTTGGATAGATGGCCATGAAGCTTTTAAGAAGAGCTATTATTTTGAGTGGTGTCAGAAGAAGGTGCTACTTAAACTGATGAGACCACCCTGGTGAGAGCATGTAGAGTCAGACAAACTGTGGACCAAGGAAAGAATCCTAGGAAACCCAATATTCAAGAGAAGGCAGAGGAAGAGCAAACTATGAAGGAGAACATTCTAGAAGATCCATGAAAGAACAGATTACAGAAGGCAAGGCAATAACAAATGTCAACATGTCAGAGAAGTCAGTTAAGATAAAGACAGAAACTTTTGTTTTGAATTTGGGAATATGAAGAACGTTGATGATTTTGGCAAGATGATATGAAGTCAGAATGCAGCAAGTGAAAGGGTGAACATAGGTTTTTTGCTTTTAGAAACCGCTGACTGAAGCAGTAATGGAGGGCATTTCCAAGGCTCAAGAACCTGATGAGCAAGTCTGTGGGCTTTGTCCGTGGGCTTTGGATGCTGTGCACACTTGATTTTAAAATACTTAATAAGGGGATTCTGCATCCTTTTGTTCTTGCTAAATCGTTCTGTTGTGACTTTGTGGCCCTTTGATTAGCTGTGTGCAGATAGTTTGGCCGGTTTGATTTTAGAAATCATTTCTCATAGTCAGCTCTCATACATTTCCAGAGCTGGCATGGGCAAGCCACACTGGACGGGATGCCAAATTCTGGACACTACTAACCACAGCTGTGTCCAATTACGTGTATGATGAAATGTTTGCAGGATAATAGAGTAGGGTGCAGTGGAGAAAAAGTTCCAGCTCGTTACACTCAGAATGAAACCCAAATCCCATTTCACTGAGGCCTCTGAGGGCGCCCCCCAAATAGCAAACTTCCCTCCATTGACTGAGTTCTGGAAAATTGAGAAACAAAGGAGCAAGGCAGGGGGATAGCAAACTATCACTTTTATTACTAAGAGAGTCTGGCTTGGGTGGAGCTTTTACTTCTGGGAAGACGGGCTTCCTATGACTGAAGCCGAAAGTTGAGCAGACTGGACAAGCCATGCATATGTCCACACCAGGTAAAGAGACAAAAGCGATGCTGCCTGTGAAGACAGCAAGGGAGTTGAGACTAACATGCCCAGTTTACTCAAATTTATCCATCAGATACATTTTTCTACCTTTTACCCCCTCCTCCAAGTAGAGTGAGCAAGAGGGTAGCAAGAGGCCAGCCTCACCACTGCTGGAAACATCAGAGCTGGGAAGAAATGAGCCCCTAAACACGTGTTGGCTGTCAACACCCTGCATGATCCCATAGCTGATCCCACTTTGTACCACCCTTCCCCTCACTCACTGGACTCCAGCCATGCTGGCTGGCTTCCATCCTCATTGTCTTCTGTTAGAGGGCCTTTGCAGTCACCACTCTCCAGCCTTGAACTCTCTTCTCTCTAGGTATTCACATGAAACTCTCATGTCCTTCAGATCTGCTCAGATGTCACCTCCTCAGAGGGGACTTTCCTGACCAAGCAACCTAAAATCATACAACTTCTCGACCCCATCCCTCTCTAACCCTTTCCCCTGCTTTAATTTTCTTAACAACTCTCATAACCACTCTGCCCCACTAGACAGTAAGCTTCATAAAGACAGACACTTTTGTTCTCTGTGTCTAGATTGGAATCTGGCACATAGGAAGAGCTAAAGATATATTTGTTTATAAGCTGAGTAGATGGTCCCTTGAAATTGGAATCTGTCCCAGCTCTGCTACTCACTGAAGTGTCATTACTTGAGAAGTTGCTCCAGGTGGACACATGGGTCACTTCAGAGGTGCACTAACTCCTTTCAAAGGTCATAGTGAAGATCAAATGAGACAACATGTGGAAAAAAGCTGAAGAAAGTACTAGAATAATCCAAGGCAAGTACTATCAATAATAATAGTGCTTGTTTTGGAATCACGAAAGAATTTCTCGTCACCTCAGCAAGTGATGGTTAAGGTGACAACATTGAAGAATGTCCCGGGGTCATCTTCATATACATTATTTTCATCCTGTGTCCATTCTTACCCTTGTGTTTGCCACACTGCATATCCTAATTTTTTATTTGAAAAACTTAGAGTAGGTAGCCAAAAGGTGGCTGCTTCTAAAATGAATAGGGCTACATTTACTTTGGGGAAAATGAAGTATGTCTCAGTGGAAGACATTGCTTTGCCCATGAGTCTTAAAGAAAAAATTATTTTTAAAACTGAAGGAAGTACACTAGAAATCTATTGTGAAACAATCTCTGGGTATGTGGTTTTTCACTTCTTCACAGATAAACGTGCACTTAAAATCACTTGCAATTTCAGCACCTGTGAATCTTACAAATTGTATGTAGAGATAATCCAGTTTACCTGGAATTTAGCTTTTGTCAAAATTTGCCTGGAGGCGGATTTTGTTATCCTATGTCCTTTATGCAGTGACAGATAGTAAATACCTGGACTTTGAAATCCTCTAGATCTGGCTTCAAATTTCAGCCTTACAACTTAATGTCTGAGTGGGGGGCTTGAGAAAATTAACCCAGGACTTGAAGAACTATTCTACCTAAGACTTAGTTTCTTCACCTGGATATGTCTTGTAGAAAGCTCTGGACTTGGGCTAGTCTAAGAATAGTATCACAGTCAAACAAACACACGCTGCCCACCTTTCCACAGTCTTTCCAACTCCACTGTAGTCCCACTACCCATGTATTAGTGTCTTAGAGCTGCGGTAACAAAGTTCCACAAACTGGGTGGCTTAAAACAACAGCGATTCATTGTCTCTTAGTTCTGCAGGCTACAAGTCCAAAACCAACGTGTCTCTAGGGCCATGCTCCCTCTGACACCTGTAGGGGAGCATGCTCCCTTGGCTCTTCCAGCTTCTGGCGTTTGCCAGCAACCCTTAGTGGTTCCTGACTTGTAGGTGCCTGACTCTGATCTCTGCCTCCATTGTCACGTGGCCATCTTCTCCTTGTGTGTCTCTGTCTTTGCATGGACTTCTCCTCTCTGTTTCTCTCCTCTTATAAGGACATGAGTTATATTGGGTTCAAGGTCCTCCCTAATCTAGTATGACCTCATTCTAACTTAATCAATCACCTCTGCAAAGACACTATTTTCAAGTAAGCTTACATGGTGAAATACTGGGGATCAGGACTTCAACATACCTTTTTGGGGAAGCAATTCAATCCACAACAATCCATGCAATCACTTTGAGCAAAAAACTTAGCAGTCATCCTTGCTGCTTCCCCCCGCCCCGCCCCCCCAGCCATTATAGTTCAGTCTATTAAAAAATACTTGTGGATAAGCCTTCAAAAGTTAGCTGACCGCTTCTTACCACCTCCACGACTACTCCCTCACCCCAACCTCTGCCATCTCCCCTGGATTATTACATCAGTCTCCTAATTGATATCCTGATTCCACCCTTATTCTCCCGAAGTCCACTTGCTAGGTAGCAACCAGAGCGATCATTTCCCATTTCACAATTCTAATTAGAATTCATTACTCCCGTACTTAACAGCCTCCAGTGGTCTCCCATTGCAATGAGAATAAAATGCTAATGGTATGAATACAGATAAGACATGTGTTGGCCCTGGATGCACTCCAAGCTCATCAGGTGCCACTTCCTCCTCCATCCACTGCACACCCACCAACCAACAGCAGAGTCTGTTTGCACCCAAGGGCCTTTGCAATGGTGCTTCCTCGAGGCTGGCTCCACCCAGAGATGAGTTTCCTGACCTCCTTTAGCC